>OX632365.1:27965180-27972680 GCA_951751655.1 Ophion costatus | reverse complement strand
GAAAGCGACATGTCGATTGCTCTTAATTTCGTATGCATACATATATCGATGTATATACGCACGTGTGCCGAAGTTCGTTCGCGCCGCGTTATTGCGTCGCTGCCCCGGAGACATTTCGCCTTGATCGATCATTTGGACGATGATGTATGTGTGTCGCGTATAACTTGTCGGATCTTTATAAACTACGGGTCCTATGCGGCCTTTAAAAGTCGAAGGCAATCCTCTGGATATACATATCTATGTGTATCCGTGTGTGTGTGTGTACGTATATAAAAGTATATCCATCCATCATCTCGATTACGTCAATGAGACGTTCTTTTTTACTTTGCCGCAATTGTTTGCAACTATATTCCCTCGTAAAATCGTTTGATCGACATCGCCACGTTCCTGCTATAAGTGAGATATGTCGGATTATACTCTCGTCACATCTTTTTTTCGTTTTTTTTATTCGTCTTCTCTGCTACCATCACTCCGGGCTTATTGGACTGAAGACGACGGAGAATGGCCGCACTCGATCTTGCGGATATCTACTGAGTTTTTACGTCAATATAAATTCAAACAAATATATGGATTACATATATGTTGGTTAAAAACCGATGAGATTGAAGCTTGCATCCTTAGAATGCAATGGATTATTATCCAACTGCTCGAATTTCTTGTGGCTGATCTTCGTGAAAAAATTCACAAATCATTTTTTAAGTCGCTTATTTAGGGATCTGTAATTTAAATTTGCAAAAAATATTTTGTAAAATAATAAAGAGAGGGAGTAGAAATATAAAAAAAAAAGATTTTTCGTTGGAAAGCAACGAATCAGGAGAATATAAGGCCGTCTATATCGGTTCGGGTTTTCCACAGTTTCCCCATACCCTCGGCAAATGCGTTATAGTATAGCTTCAGACGGCTGTTAAGGAGTTAGGCCACAGTAACGGGTATAAAATCATGTGCGAATTTAACCATTTTTTTTCGTATGAAAAAGTGATTCACTCATACAATTAATTACACATCTATTTAGTATGAATATCTGTTAGAAATACCTGTTAGAATATTTTTTTTTTTCGATGTACAAAATGGCCGACAACTAATATTTTCTTTTATTTTTTTTAGACGCTCCGCGGCGTGACATTTAGCATCCACAATTTTTGACGTAGAACAAAAAACAAACATTCTCGTCAATCTCCATTAGAATACCCAGAGACATACGTACGGAATTCAAAAATATTGTTTTATTCAAAAGTTGTAGGTATTTGAACTTAAGAAATATATTTTTAGTGAAAAACTTCGTTATAACTGCTCATAAACTGCTCATAAAATGAAAAGTTTTCGATTAATCAGAAATTCGAGAAGTTTCGAGAAGTTTCGAGTAGTTGGCCATTTTGTACAACGAAATATATATATACACACATTTTTTCTAACAGCTTGATATTCATACTAAATAGATGTGTAATTAATTTTATACGTGAATCACTTATTCGTACGAAAAAAATTGTTAAATTCGCACATGATTTTGTACCCGTTACTGTGGCCTATCGCCTTAACGCAACGGAAGTTACGTTACATTAGCGAAGTGCGGCTAGGCAGTGATAGGAAAGGGTACAATTGGCAAGGGTAATACGTAAAAACCCGCAAGGATATACATTGGAACTTAAGACATGAAAATATATATACAGCACACCCAATGAACATTTTTTCAAATCTAATCTACTGCATCAAAAATCTTAGAAAAAAAGAACATCCATTTGATAGATAATTTCAAATGTAACAACCGAATGTTAATGGAAAACCCCAGAAAAAAGGAAGAATTTTCGTTGCGGTCCAACGATGCAAACTTCAATACCATAAAAAAAGGACTCGATTAATTATCAGTTAACGGCTTTAATCGTTACGTGTATGTCCTTCTACGTAATAGGAATTAATGGATCTGCATATATATATATATATATATATATATATATATATATATATATATATATATATATATATATATGCATACACAATTGTGTATACGCAGAAGAGAAAGAAGATATTGAATATGCATGGAGCAGGCGAGTGGTGTATGTTCTAGGGAAGGTAGAATATGTATTATCAGGTATGTAAGCTGATGGCATCGTAGCTCTACCGCTCTCTTTCTCTCCATACACACGCACACACACCATATACACTCCATACATACACATACTAAATGTATATATACATATACACATGCCCCATAACATTAATCTCCCGCGCTCGACTTTTATTCAATCCATCGGCTTGTGCGTCCCGGTCATTATTTTGCTAGCTTCCATTCCTCTCTCTCTCTCTCTCTCTCTCTCTCTCTCTATTTCTTTCTCTCTTACCCTCAATATTCTCCTCAGAAGCTTGTTTCTCATATGGCGCTCAGACGACGATCTTCTCGGCTCTCTATGCATTTTTAAAAGCCTCCGCCCCTTTACCTCTGAACAGGGGGATCCGACGAGATAGTCATATGTGCGTACGTAGGTACGTACATGCTCTCGAACACCTCCAACCCGTTTGGGCGTTAATTACGTCGTTGGCGGCATGAGGAACGAACAGAGACGGATAATCGGGTACGTATATACATTGCGTATATTTAGAAATATATATATATATGTATATATATATATATATGTATATATATATATATATATATATATATATATTTATATATATATATATATATATATATATATAGTAAATTCAGCCTGCGAGGATATTTTATTGAAAATAATTTGCTAACGGCCGTGTGCAGCATCGCCATGAAAATGGAATAAGAACGTTGATCGACCTTGTTTCGATGATGCTCGTTCAATAGGTCAGTTTCCACTTTTGGTACCCTGCCGAAGGACGACGTATGGGACGGAAGTGAGTGCGCGGTGCTTTTTTGTCTGTTTGGGCCTGCTTGGTTTTTATTGACTTCCTGGCGGCTGGTAGGAAGTTGACCCGTTGCATTGGAGTTTTGTTTCGTTTGGGTTGAGACGTCCAGGCTCTTTGCATGGATTCGTCGAGGTTCGGCAGCTTTTGGGTCTACTCTTTTGCTATTTTTCTCGAAGTTTTTTTACGCGGGTGTAGCGAGGTTGAAATAAAAAAGATCGCGACGAGTGTTGCTGAGAAAAAAAAAAAGAAACGTTGATGCTGCACAGCTGACATCAATTCGATGATACACGGCGTTGGATTTCGTCCAATTTGGACGAAATTTCACTTTCAGTCGAATAGACCCCAATTGGAAGGCATAATTTAATCTTTTTTTTTCTTCTTCACCCGCCGACTCGCTCGTACGAAGCGTGCAAGAGGTAGAGGCGTTTGAGTGTACGGGGTACGATACGTGTACACGGTGAATGCCCATACAACGAGGCTTCCAATTATTCGGCCGGACGTTCCACTTAAGCGATTCGGATAAACGCACGTCCGTAGGCCTACTTTCCTTTCGTTTTAAACTTTTACGTATCCCTGTGCACGTACGTATATATATATATATATATGTACATTTTATACGTGAGTAAGTCCGACATTTCCTCGATCCTCTGACGACCCTCGTCGCTGTCGTCGTCGTGCATTGATGGCCCGTTTGCGCGACGCGGACTTTCATCGGGTCAAGTCGAGCACGGCGCGATACAGCCATCTCGCAGTATCGTTGAACGCAAGTTCCCTGATTTTTCTTTGTCCCCGTTTCTAGCGCGTTTCCTAATCTTGCGTAACGCACTCGGCGGGGAAAATGAGAGAACTCGTTCGGGTTGCGATCGCGAGCCATGCAAATGACTATTCAACTCGGGACATCTCCCGTCCATTTCATAACGATGAATTGATTCGATGTGGAAATGTTACGACGCAACCAAATATGATTGTGAGAACGTGGATTCGATATGAAATCGTTGGTGGCGTTATTAGCCTTCGTGTATTGGGTAATAGATCAGGGCTTGTTCGAAGCAACCTGTCGTCACTGGGCCACGTTGAATTCGTAGGGACACCTGTCTTGCCCTGTTGGGCTTAGGATTTTCCGTGGACACTGGGCGCACGCCGGTTGTTTTGGAGCCTCCTGAAACTTCCAGAATTTGACGGCACTTTGCTTCATCTGGATCCGTCAAGTAAAACCGGAGAAAAAGTGGTTTTCCTCTTTTGGGAGAACAGCGGTGGACTTAGGATTTTGTATGTAGAAGCATCTATGTAGAAGATCCTCCTTGAGTATCTTCATCAGCATCTATGTAGAAGATCTACATAGATGCTGATGAAGCATCTATGTAGAAGATCCTCCTTGAGTACTCAATACTCAAAGATCCTCCTTGAGTACTTCACCAGCATCTATGTAGAAGATCCTCCTTGAGTACTCAATATAGAGCAGTTTCATTGGGTTCGATGTGACTCAATTCTCTGCTTTTTTCGTCAGGTGACATGACTACCTACGACTGCATAGAAATGCGTTTTTGTGAAACTAGATAGAAAACTTGTTTTTGGTGATAAGCTTGGTGGATGACCCTCAATATAATGAGAGTCTAAAATCCGTCACCGACATGCCCACCGTTAACTTTGAGACAGCGTATGGGTGAGAACAGAACCCCCTAATGACGAGGAATTTCGGGCATGGAGGATTCTTGGGTTTCCCCACTCCACGCGGAAATTCATTCCTGGCTGGAATTCATTCCAACCAGGCAAACATCATGTATCGTTGGAGGTGTTCGAGGCACGTTTTCATCCAGTTACGTAATCGATTCTGGACTCATTCTGGAATGGTCTTCCCATCTGGCGCCACTCTAGTGTACTTTGCGCTAACGGAGCATCCTCTATCAGCATCACAAAGGCACTGTCAAATGATACAGCCAACATTGACTCTTGACGACTCCAACTGCTGACAAACCGAAGCTGTTTGGTGGTAACCTGAAAAGAAAAGAGCCCATGACCTCTAGAGGTCCGAGGGAATGCACCGAGCTATTTTTCATATTTAACCCGAATGCGCAGGGCTACCTGTGGACGTTGCTTCTTAAGCCGGGATTATTGTGGTGTATTATTCGTCGGTGTATTATGAATTCCACGCGGGGTCGTCGGTGGCACTTTGTACACCTATATATATGTATATACATCTATATAACTATATATATATATATGTAGTTGTAAGTAATATAATAAACGAAAATCAAAACGAACGGGATTACAACCTCTCACGTTCATGGGCAACGTGTTTACCACCACGAGACTCCACAGTGGCTAACGGTGAATATAGGCATATGTATATATAGACATATGCGTATATAAGTGGTCACAAAAGAGGAAGAGTAAAAAGATGCGAGTGCACGCTGCGGGAGCAAATGTATGAGAGATGTTCTCCAGTTTCGCGGGGGGCTTGGTCTTGGAGGTCCACGTGTGCAAAACGTCAGATATGTCTCGCGGTACTGTGGTATGTGAGGTGTCCAAATCCTCAATGGCGAGAAGACGAGACGAACGAATCGCGGCCGTCATGAATATGAAACGTTTTGGCACTGACTGAGACGGTTGAGACACCCGATTTTGAATAACCCAAACAAACCCGAACAATTGGCTTTTGTCAGCGACTTCGCCTCGAGTGAATGTCGGAATGTTTGGTATATGTGGAAATGGATTTTAGGGTCATATGGTATTCGGGCTTATGAGCTAAGGTTATTGCAAGCAGAATTGGGCAGCAGACATTACTTTTGTAATTTCATTACCCGTAAATTACGATTACTGTAAATAACTGCAATATTTAGTCACTAATTACAATTACGGGATACAATTATACATTTTTATTTATCAATTACAGTTACTATAAACAATTGTAATTTTGTGATTATCAACTACAATTACTCGAAATAATTGTAATTTTTTGCTGCTAATTACAATTACTTGGAAGAATTATAATTTTCCGTTATCAATTACAATTACTGGAAAGAATAGTATTTTTTGTATTATTCATTACAATTACTTGGGAAAATTGTTACTTTTTTATATCAATTACAACTTTCTTACGATTAACCTTAAATTCTTACGATTAACCTTAAAAAATAAACTTAAAATTATGTTTTATACAATATTTTTGCAAAATATTGTATAAAGAAGCTTCGTTTTTACGAGAAAAAAAACGAGATATTCATTTCGACGCATAGAATTCTCTCAAGCAAAAAAATTTTTATGAAACCACATTGCGTGGTTTACTATTACCGAAAGTAATTTTGATAATTTCAGATTCAATTACAATCACTGAAAATAATTGTAATGATTTCTGATTCAATTACAATGACTGAAAGTAATCTTACTGAACTTCGATTTAATTGAAATGACTCAATGTAATTTTAATTAACTCCAATCCAATTACAATTACTGTAAATAATTTCAATGGACTCTAATTCAATTGCAATTATCGAAAGTAATTTTAATAAACTCCGATTCAATTATTATTACTAAAAGTAATTTTAATGGAATACGATTTAATTACAAATTACCTTTAGTAGTTTGTAATTGTTAATTTTTTTATTACAATTTTGCCCAGCACTGATTGCAAGTAACACGTTTTCTATACAGTTCGATAAATACGCGTAATCGTGTCGTTAGAAAAACCAAGAGATTGAGGGTGATAGTGATCAGAGCTGATGGAGGTGTGCTGCCATTGAGTACTTGCTGAAGAGCTTCCTTGTCAATGCTCCATGTGGGAATGGATTCAAGGGCCATATGGTATTGAGGCTTATGACGTAAGGAGCATGTTTTCTATATAGTTTGATACGGACTCGTAATGACGTTGCCAGAAAATAAAACCGAGAGATTGACAGTGATAACAAGTAGAGGTGATGGAGATGTCTTACGTTGAGTTTTTTGCTGCCCAGCTTCCTTGTAAATTTTGAAAGTGCAGAAAATCTTGTTCACTACGCTCACATAGCAATTTGGGGGGAAAAGCCTCACCAGATTTCACGCCAACTTCGTTCAAACGGATAGCCAGACGAGATTACCAAAAACGATAGATATCCATATAGCACTGTATTCCAACCCTGCCAGGTCAATGTCAGCCATAAAAGTGGAATATATACACGGAGCCTATAATTTAACCACACGAGTAAGATTTGGCCGGATAGCTCGATGGCTCCCACCGACTCGTCGAAAAACGGCATCTTGATTACGTTCAACCAAAGACCCAAGGTACGTCTGGGGTTAGGCCACCTAAGACCTCGGGTAGCCCACTCTGGCAGACGGAACGGCGTAAGCCAGTGGTGCCAGCTCGTATACGGTGACTCGAGTTACACCCCGTTGTTTATCAACAGTCGATGTACGGCTGGCACAAGTCGGTCCTACCGTATACGAAGGAACAAAAGGGGCGGATGGCGGGAGAGAGGGGACCGGAAGGAGTCACGGGCACAGGATGCGAGTGCGTCGTGCGGGCGGCATTGTGCGTACCGGAACTGTGGGAAAACTTCCACACTCGTCGCTAACGAACGTCTCTGTGTGCGCAGTTTTATTGTAAATACAACTATCATACGTACCTATGTACGTTCGAAAGGCTTGTAC
>OX632365.1:27693454-27964980 GCA_951751655.1 Ophion costatus | reverse complement strand
ATCCTTTGTCATTGAAGCGCAACGAGCTCAGTATTATCCTCGTTCCTTCGCTCGTACGCTCCTCGCGCCTATGCACTTATGCGTCAGAGCATAAAAATTAAGCTTCCAAATTTATTTCAATCCTCGGCAAACTCGCGTCGCCTTTTTATTGCGCAAAACGACAATGAGTAGATCCTGTTATGTACGTCCGCGAGATGAAAGTCCGCGTAGAGATTATGCGGGACACGAGGAGTTACGCGAGAAAATTCCTCATTCCCTAGTCTCTCTTGTTCTTACCTGAACTCTCTCTCTCTCTCTCTCTCTCTCTCTCTCTCTCTCTCTCTCTCTCTCTCTCTCCCTGCCACCCCCCTTTCTCTCCGGGCTTCTCTCCGTTATGGTTTGTACTTTTGCGATCCTCCACTTCACCATCTTTGGTATTATTACTTCTTCGGCAATTTGAAACGTTTTCGAGATAACAACGACGATCATCTTTGCTGCAAATACTACCGCACTTTATATAGATGATACATGCCTGTGCCCAACTGCCAACAACGGCGAAACGGTAGCCACCTTGGACGCTCGAAAGTTCCACATACGCCTTTCTTCGGTCTTTGGTGGACGCATGTACACCGAAGTCGAACTTTGTAGGGCCATAGGAAAATACCATACGTACGAACGATGTTTTGAAGTTTGCATCGTTGGAACGCAATGACTACGAAGATTTTCAAATTGCCCATTTTTGCAAATTTTAGGTATAAAAATCGCTGAAATATTTTTTTTTTGGTATGGCTCGCGATGTACAACTTCAATCTTCAAAAAAAGGGAAATAAGCATTGTCGATAATTATGTGAATGAAAATGAAATAGAAGATAAAGCAGGATTTTCGTTGTATATAGAAGAAGATGATTTTGCAAAGATAATGATGAGGTTGAGGACATTAGTCTACTATGAGGACAGTCCTCGAAGTCAAATGTCTTTAAATCTGGCGCGGGGATTTTATGCCCGAGAAACATGATATTTAATGTCCTCGATGTCCTTTAATGTTTCTCGAGTCCTCTTCGAAAAGAATTCAGCGCATTTTTGTGATTATGAGTATTTGCTGAAAAACTCCAAGGCTCTGTAAAAAAGATTGGAATTAAAATCTAAGTTCATCAAAATGAGCATAGTCAAAATTCTTTTTTATATTCCAATTTCCTCTTTTCTATTACTTCGAAAAAACTTTTTCCCAAATTTCCATCACGGATCCCTAAACAAGCAAATCGAAAAATTGTCACTAGATTTTCGTAGCTAAAATTTGTCAAAAGAAATGGCAGGAAAAAAAATCATAATTTTCGTTGCATTCCAACGATGCAATCTTTAACATTATTTATCCTCTTCGAAATACATCGTTGATAATTTGTTCCGCGAAAACGGGATGCGCCAATAAAAAAAAAAAAATTCCACGAGTGTTTCGTATCCGGAATTTAATTATCTTCATTCTACTGTACTGAAAGTGGAATTTTTATTTTTTTCCAGAATGCTCAACTTTTTATGACAATCACTACTGGTTTAAAAAAATACGGTATTTTTTTGAAGACGTTTTGAAAAACTTTCAAATATCCTATTTGTTCCCGTCGCAAACCCAAAAAAAAAAACTGATGGCCATATTATAATTGTCACCCTTTAACATTCTTTAACCATATTATAATTGTCACCCTTTAACATTATAATTGTCACCCTTTAACATTATAATTGTCACCCTTTAACATTTAACATTAACATCACCATCTTTAACATTATTTATCCTCTTCAAAATACATCGTTGATAATGTGTTCCGCGAAAACGGGATGCCCCGATAAAAAAAAAATTCCACAAGTGTTTCGTATCCGGAATTTAATTATCTTCATTCTACTGTACTGAAAGTGGAATTTTTATTTTTTTCCAGAATGCTCAACTTTTTCTGACAATCACTACTGGTTTAAAAAAATACGGTATTTTTTCGAAGAGGTTTTGAAAAACTTTCAAATATCCCATTTGTTACCCGTCGCAAACCCAAAAAAAAAAAAAAAACTAATGGCCATATTATAATTGTCACCCTGTACATTCTTGTACTGCACCGTACGTATACGAATGGTATTTTCCTATGGCCCTACGGAGCTCCACCTCGACGGTTATAGACGATATTACGAGCAACCGCGAGAGCTGCAAATGCATATATATATATATATACACACACACATGCATATATACATATACATACATACATACATACATACATATATATATATATATATATATATATATATATATATATATATATATATATATATATATATATATATATATATATATATATATATATGCTCAGTAAAAGTGCAACTCGCAAGGGTTATGTACGCCGCGTACCGTGTTGCTGCTCGTATTTCGTTTTTCTTCTGTTTCCGCTCCAGATACAGGCAACCAGGCCGTATAGCCCCGGTTTTGCCACCCATTATGGGATCGCGCGTCGTCGTCGCGGGGCGCTTGGTGTACGCTCGCGGTTGCGTTGTTCCTCTTTGGGCGCCCGCTGTCCGTCGCGGACGAGAGCTGCTCGACCTGCTGCGGTGGTCGCGCACGCACACACGCATATATCGTGATCGCATGTGCTCCTCATCGTATCAAACGTGACTAAGGTGGACAGTATCGAGAAGAAGTTGACCCTGTGGAGCTGGAATCGGTCGGTCGAGAGGGGGGGGGGTCGTTATTTATTTCGTGATCTAGGACCAAGATTCCTGGAGAACATCGTTCTAGAAAGAGACGGAGAGAGAGAGGGGGTTCGTTTAGGCTTGTTCAGGTGTATGGGTACTTAGGGGCATTCACAAGTATTAGGGTGCCCTTTGTGAGCAGGTAGGGTACGTCATTGGGAATCAATATCAAAAACTCAAATGAACCGAGAGGATGGTTAACTTTACCAAAAGTTTGATCGTTTTGTCAAAAAACGATATTGTTTTCTCACTCGAGACGCGTGCGACAGCTGATACTTTCATGATTATTTAAGGCGTTACCCCCACTTGTAGCGCAAAAAAAGGCCTTTTTCATGAATTTTTTTAAAGAAAACTACAAAACTTTTTTAATCGATCAATATACCATCTTAAAGAACACATCTTGAAGAACTTGCAGTAATTTTTTTATTGAAAAATATTACATTGTTTAGTGGCAAATGGCCGTCAATGAAATAATGTTTTTATATACACGGTTTGCGGTGACCAACATTGCGGCGAAGTGGATCATCTGAAAAAAAAATGCGGATGGATTTAGTCAAATATAAGTATAAACTAGTCTTTAATCGAAGGATTTAAAAAAATATTCATTTTTCACAAAATGGCGGACAGTCAAAGTTAATGGTTCGATTTTAACGAAAAAAACGGCCGTTTTTTGGCTATAAAACGGCAATTTTTTTTCGAAAAAAAAAATCGAACGATTAAAGACTACATTTTTATGTATTAAATAAGCCTGCAAAATTTCAAGAAGATCGGTTCATTAATGTTCGAGTAATCTTGGTCACCGACTTCAGAAATGCCATTTTGAGAAAAACGCGTTTAAAGTTTTAATTTCGGATCCGTTTCAACAACGGATTCTTCTCTTTCAACGCTCATATCTCAGTCAATTTTGTTCGGATCGCCTTGAAATTTTCAGGACATATTCTCAGATACTTATACTTCAAAAAAATGCAATAATAAAATCGATTTTTTCAAAATCGCAAGTGGGCGTAACCCCTTAATTCACGGCCGCCCCTTCATACTCCAACGGAAGCACCTTGCTAGCACACACTGTTGAGGGGCCTTCGGACTTTAGACGCGAAAAAAGGCTATTTTCATACATTTTTATATTATAAATTATGTTATTTAAAAAAAAGTTTTTTTGTTAATTATATTATTTTTATATGATAAGATTTATGTTATAGATATTGATATAAAAGTTGTTACACTTAATAAATACACTTTCGAAATACATTTTTTAAATTTCTTATTTAATTAAGTTACTACTTATAGACGACAAAGGTAGTCGAAAAATGTCCTAAAAATGGTAGGGGTGCGCTGTTGATGATATCTCGAAGATGGATCATCCGAAACAAAAAAATCAAAAGGTTTGAGATTCAGTATGTTAATGGCTATAGCGCATATCATACGATTTTTGATATATGCAAAAACAACAAAATGGTGGTCATTTTTCAAAAAAACAAAAGAACGTGTTTTTTTCACCGTTTTTGGCAAAAAAAACTAAACATCTAAATTCAAAGAAATCCTTGATATGCGCTATAGCTATAGTTATAAAGAATGTGCGGTTAAAATTTCATAAGGATCGGTCCAGTAGTTTCGAAGATTTTATCAACAAACCGTCGAAAAACGTTGTTTCGAGAAAAACGCGTTTAAAGTTTGTTAGGATTACATAAGTGCATAAAAAAAAATTCTTATGTATTTCGAAAGTGTATTTATTAAGTGCAACAACTTTTACATCACCATCCATAATATGAAGCTGTGAAAAAAATTCATGAAAATAGCCTTTTTTTAGCGTCTAAAGTGAGAAGGCCCCTTAAGTAGCTAGGCTTATGGCTAATCTTACCCCACGTATTCGTCTTGCCCCGAGTTCCCCTGTATCTTAAAAATCGAATAATTTTATTGATTTCGAAAGGCTGATACAGTGGTGAATAGCTCATTTTTTCCAAGGTCATCGTTTTTTCGTTCTCAAGGTCATCAATGGTTTTTAAAATGGGAACACGTTTGTTTTTTTATTAAGACGTCGTAGTTGATATTCAGACGAATCCAACGACCTATGATATCATGACCTTGAAATGATTTTTCACCAAAATATTTTGGTTTTGTTTGGGTTCGTTTCCGTCGCTCTAAAGGCAACGGAGATATTTGGGGTGGTTAAGGCCTTAAGGTAGTTAAGGCCTTAGCAATGGGTATAAAATCATATGCGAATTTAACAATTTTTTCGGAATGAAAAAGTGATTCACTCCTAACATTAATTACACATCTATTTAGTATGAATATACTATCCGCGACGTGACATTTAGGATCCACAATTATTGACCTAGAACAAAAAACATAAATTCTCGTCAATACCTACATTAGAATACCTAGAGAAGTACGTACGAAATTTAAAAAATATTGTTGTATCCTAAAGTTGTAAATATTTGAACTTAAGGATGTTGAGTCCCAAATCGCAAATGATGATAAAATTCTGAAAATTTGCTATGTTTTTGTATGAAGTATTTCAGAGGTCGTGTAAAAATTTCACGACAATTAGGAAGCTCGTTATTGAACAATTAACATTCACAAATTAAATGTTGTTTTATGGAAACTGATGTAACTTTGCAATAAGTTTTTTTTTTACCTCTCAATTTTATAATATCTACAATATACTGAAAGCAACGGAAACAAAACGAAGTTTATTGATAAATTTTTTCTTATTTCTTTTAAAAATTGTTCTTAACAAAATGTTAATTTTTTAATAACGAGCTTCCTAATCGTCGTGAAATTTTAACACGACCTCTTAAATACTTCATACAAAAACATACCAAATTTTCCGAATTTTCTTATCATTTTTTATTTCAACCCTTCAGGAGGTTGTAGTAATGATGATAGAATTCTGAAAATTTGGTATGTTTTTACATGAAGTATTCAGGAGGTCGTGTAAAAATTTCATGACGATTAAGAAGCTATTTATTGAACAATTAACATTAACATGTTTCATAGGGACTCAACATCCTTAAGATATGAATTTTCAGTGAAAAATTTCGTTATAACTGCTCATAAGCTGCACATAAAATGAAAAGTTTTTGATTAATCAGAAATTCCGTACGTCATTATCAGCGAAATGCAATGAGGAACATAACTTTTAAATTTGAAGTAAATCGAGTGAAAATTGTTGAAGTTATTTGTCACGCCAATTGGAAAAAAGCTGTTTCGAGAAGTTTCAAATAGTCGTCCATTTTGTACATCGAAAAAAATATACATATATTTTCCAACAGCTCGATATTCATACTAAATGTACGTGTAATTAATTTTATGAATGAATCACTTCTTCATGCGAAAAAAAATGGTTAAATTTGCACATTATTTTATACCCGTTACTGTGGCCTAAGACCTTAAATGGTCCACCCTTTATATATGCATGCGTGCGTATTATCGTGCGTGAAGTCTCGGGCATCTCGTCGCACACGCAACAGCCATAAACCCGCAAATCGAGAGCCGAGGACTTTGGTTCACGCGCCGCGGCGGCAGTTCTCTCGCATAGTCAATGGGACGAAGACGAGGGGACGAAAGCCAGAAACAATTACCGATGGTTAACGCAGCGAGGAATGAGCGGGAGGGAAAAAACGATCGCGAGAGGGAGGGCGGAAGAGCCAAAGAACGTCGTAAAGGAAGATGATCCGAAAGATGCTGGAAGAAACGGCGACAAAAGACGGAGAAGAAGAAGAAGAAGAAGAAGAAGAAGAAGAAGAAAAACAGGAAGAGGGAGAGACAAAGAGGGAAACGGAGATGAAAACTGGTAGGGTCGCATATAGCCTGGTTACAAATTACCGTATTGCGTGTCCTCTCGCGTATGTCCGAGTATTTTCTCCTCTTTTCTCTCCTTCGCGCAATTCCCGCGTCCGGCATCGCCCCTCAACTTCTTGTGCTTTTTCTTCATCCTCCTACTCGTCATGTATCCGGAGAGGCCCTTTTCCACCGTTGCCCACTTCTATCGCACGTTTTGCTCCCGGAG
Source organism: Ophion costatus (assembly GCA_951751655.1). Classification (NCBI taxonomy): domain Eukaryota; kingdom Metazoa; phylum Arthropoda; class Insecta; order Hymenoptera; family Ichneumonidae; genus Ophion; species Ophion costatus. The sequence continues at coordinate 27,958,268 of OX632365.1, read as the reverse complement.
TATCTCGGAATCTCCCGCGTGGACCGAAGAGCGGAGTCTGCGATATATATATATATATATATATATATATATATATATATATATATATATATATATATATAGGGTGTCCTGTTACGAATCGATAATCCTGCAACTGTCGATAGGTCAGATCATGTCCTACTATATGCTGGAATTTCAGTTCAGTTAAAGTCCCACGGTTTTCGAGATGTTAAGGAAGCTTTCCAGTGTGACAGCCCGAAAAATCGCTGTTTTTCGCAATTTTTTTTTTTAAAGAAAAAATAATCTAATCGGTCTGGTTTTTTTTGTATATTAATTGGGTATTGAAGAATACAAAACAATTTTTTAAAGATCGATTTATTTATTAATTAATATCTATAAAAATGATGAAACAATTGTTGCAGAAAATGCACTTGGATGTGGTGTCCACGTTGGGGGTCACAATTTTGATCTGAAACAAAAAACACAAAAAGATTATTGATCGGTATATAATTGGCTTTCGTGCTATGGAGGCTTTTTTTTTTTTTTTTGCAAAAATGGCGCCGGTTTGAACAAAAAGTATCGATTTTAGCATTTTTTTTTGGCAGTTTTTTTACAAAAAAATAGGAAGATGTCAAAAAAAAAAAAAAAGCTTCCATAGCACGATAAACAATGACGTTAAGAATATTGTGTAAAAAATTCAACTCGATAGCTTTAAAACTCTGCCCTCCAAGTTGGACACCGTTTTGAAAAATGCTGTTTCGAGAAAAACGCGTTCAAAGTTTCGCTGTAGCTGTAGCGCTCCGTTGCCTTCTTCCAAGAAATGCTGTACAGTAACCGAAATAATCTGAATTTCGGCATGAAAATTTCAGGGAATATTCGGAAGAGTGTATACTATTCGATAAAGCAAAAAAAAAATCGATTTTTTGAAAATTTCACACTGGAAAGCTCCCTTAAGCTTTACGTTGTTTTTTTGAAAAAAAAATCATTTGCTTTTGGTTTTTCGCATGCCATTTCTACACATGATGAGAATCGATAATAACTAAGTAACTTTTTTTAAGTACTCGGCACGAAATGCGTAGTATATTTATTTTTACACCGCAGACTATCAAAGTCAGACGGTCGAATTGGTTTGTGTCAAAATTCTGCATAAGATCTTTTTTCATAAAGGCTCGTTAACATTTAATGTTAAAAAGAAGGCTTTTATAGATAAAACGAATAATTAAGAGTATTTTTAAAGCAAATCGGATCAAAAAATTTATCATTTGTAGGAATGGCATGCGAAAAACCAAAAGCAGATGATTTTTATCTCGAAAACTGTGGGACTTTTACTAAACTGAAATTCTAGCATATAGTAGGACATGATCTGACCTATCGACAATTGCAGGATTATCCACTCATAACAGGACACCATGTATATGTGTATATATATACACATACATATATATATGTGACCAACGAGATCGTAAATGTGCCCACATGCACGAATGATTTAAGAGCCCACCAGCTTTTGCTTGAATCTCCATCTTCTTCTCTCTCTCTCTCTCGCTCTTTTTCACCCTCTCTCGTTCTGTGAACACGTAAACGCGACACTTGTGCCACCTGTATTGGTTGAATCCCCTCGTAATTGCTCCTTCTTCACTTTAATCGTCGCTGCAATTTCGATATATTTAAGGGCGTAACCTACTCGGAATTGTCAGAAATATCAACTTTTGGTTTTCGACGGATTTCCAAAATACAACGTTCCAAGGATATTTTCGGAAAATTTAAAGTCGATCCTTTAAAAATTGAGAGAGTCACGCTTTTATCAAAATCACTTTGTCAAAATCGGTGACCGCGATATCTCAAAATCACTGCAACGATCAACTTCATATTTCACGAGCTTCGTGCAGATATTGAAAAGCCGAGGTTGAACGGAGAAATATTTCTTCAATGCATAGTTTTTTTTTATCAACGAAAATAGATCGTTTTTCACAGAAAATCGATACTTCCACTTTGGACTGGGGCATTTTGTCAAAAATAAATATTTTATCAAATCCATCGTCGAAGCACTAGATAATTTCATGCAAAAACAAATGCGCTTGATATTTGTTCTTTCGGATGACTTGTTTGCGAGCAGCAGTGGTCATCGCGAAAAACGATTTTTAAACGGTAGTCTGCACAAACATTTGTACCTAGCACATTGGTAAATATTTGCCAACGCAAAAATTGGAAAAGATAGATAAAACCATACGCTTTAATGTAAAAAAAAACAATGTGAAAACCTGCACACGTTTTCCCAGAAAAAATTCACGAAAATTCCTCTTCCCTCCGGGCACGAGCTAGGGTTGAACCCGTTAATTGAACGACGGATTGTAATTCCGAAGGGGTCTCCATTCACGTACGAAAAAAATTGTTCGTTCTGTGCATCGGTGAAATGCTCAATATCGACCTATAATAGCTTTTGAAAAATATGAATATTCAGCATGGCAAATAACTATGCTGCGTATTTCTATGAATTTCAAGCGTCCCTTTTATTCGTGCATTGTCATTCTTTGGGTGATTGAATCTTATTTTACTTTCGACACTGTATATATATATATATATACAGTGTCGAAAATAAAATAATATTATAAAGAAGAAAAAGAAAGAAAGAAGAAAAAAAATAAGATTATAAGAAGAAGAAAAGAAAATAAGATAAAATATACATATACATATATATATATGTATGGATGTATAAAGAGAGGGAGAGGGACCAGAGATGAGAAGACTGACAAGGAAATGAGGCATCGCATTTAATATTCAGATCTCAGCGAATATTGACGAACTTGACGTTTTTGAGACATATTATAACGGTGTCGTTATTCACGCGCACGCATATAAGATTCCGCGTGTGCCAATCATTTGGCATAGTTCAACGGAGTAACACAAAACAATTGCAATTTTTTTCTTTTTGGGGTTTTTTCTTCTTTCTTACCAACGACAAAGTGGGTTTGCGGTTCAATTTAATTTAACGCCATGTAACGTTTCATCCGTACGTATATTTGTAAATATGCGTATGGACGTAAGGTATAATTACCCACAACGTCTAGACGCCAAAATGGGTCTCGCCTCTTTTTTTTGTTTGGTTTTTTTTTTATTGCGATTTCATGCTTTGTATTGTAATCTTTTGTCGCTCACTCTCTCTCTCTCTCTCTCCCTCCGTCTCTCTCTCCCTACCTCTCTTTCTCTTGCGCGCGTTCTGCTCTTTCACCTTTCGTCGCTGCTCGTCATCGTTTGTCGTGTGCCTCGTGCGGACCGTTATACCTACGTGTGTTCCCATCATGTTCATCTCTCTCTGTCCTATGGATCTGCTCCTTTCCTGTCTGCTAAGAGACGTCACTGGAGCATATACATATATATATATATATATATATATATGCTCCAGTATATATATATATATATATATATATATAGAGGGAGTGAGAGGAGCACGATCTTGAATTACAGGTGCACGAAACGCGGTCTAACAAAATGATTAAAATTGAACCATCAATTACAGAAAAATGAAATATTTCCCCGGAATTAAAACACGGAATCTCCTGTATATATATGTACACATATATACAGGAGATTCCGTGTCATAATTCCCAATAAATTTCCATTTTTATTAATTGATGAATATATATCATAAATTTAAATATGCGTGAGTTTGTTTAGAATAGACTTCAGGATCACATCGTCAAGAGTCATATATCAAGGTTAGAAAATGAGGAAAAAAAAGTTCTTTATACAGTTCGAAAACCCGTTTTTCATATAATTTAATATACATACCCTTATTCACACGAAAACAATTTTTTTTTAATTAAATGAATTGCCACGTAGTCAATCATAAACCCAAAAAAAATTAGGCGAACTTTGTATCGTCACAATGCAACGAAAATTGATTTTTCTCGTTAATCATCTACCCTTTTTCGAGCAGATTAGATTAAAAATCAATCGCGTTTTTATTCCACTTCCTTGGTTATCAATCAGCAGCGAAAAGCGCAAAAAAAATGTCTCCTCATTAATAAAAATAGAACGACAAAAAAGTAAATCAAATGTTTCGTTTCATTCCAACGACGCAAGTTTCAACAGCGTGAAAAAAAATGAAATTGATTTTCCACGAGTCTGCCGAGTTAACGTTACCCAAAATTGCGGTGCTGCTCTTCGGGTCAATAGCTCGTTTCTCCGTTATATCCGTGTGGATCGATGAAAAATAAAAAAAATAAAACAAACAAAGCAAATCGAACAGGGACGAAAAAAGCAATTGCGGGGCTTGTGAATGTTGTTTGGCTGGGTGCACGAAAAATAATTGCGGCAATCGTCGATCGAAATGATGAAAACGAGATAAAAGGCTCGAGCGCGGAAGAAGCGGGCATTCGAAGGTTTCTCACCGCCTCGTGTATAGTCGCCAATTTGAGAAGGCGAATTGGGAGGAAAGAGCGCCGGGGCCGCACAAATTTCGCAGCCTTGCTGCGAGTTTTCAGGAGCGCGAGACGAGGACGACGAATTCTGGAATTTCGGGATTAACGCGCGAAGGAGTGGAACGGTGGAAAGGGACGAGTATAAGGGATGAGAGAATTGAGCTCAGACATATACAGTGGCCCTCGCGAGGGCATCGCGCATTTCTTACACGAATCTTTCGTTCCGCTCGGGTTCGTTCCTCTCTCTCTCTCTCTCTCTCTCTCTCTCTCTCTCTCTCTTGGATGCTGCGCGACGGGGGGGGGGGGGGGGGGCGTTTTACCAAACTAAAATTCCAAATTTTTTTTACCAAATGATTTTCTCGAATCATCCGAAAATTCGTCTTACGTCAATTTCGTAATGTTTATTCTTGCGCTTGAACGAACTTTCGGATACAGATACAGATATTTAAAAATGTTATTTGCTCCAACACTAAAACTTATACTTTTGCGTGTATGTGTATATAAAATCGATTTTTTTGCTCAATGGAAAATTGAAGTATGTTGAGAAAAAGACAGTTTTGCAAAATTTCGGACTTCTAAACAATTTTTTAGTTAGCGCTCAAACGCCTTTTTCATGATTATCGGATTATTCTTTTTTTTTTGTCTCGATGCAAAAAATGTTAGTGCGTGATCCAATGTAAGTCTTGATTTAATTTTTTTCTGTAACAAAAAACAAATTTTAGTTAAATTTTTTTTTCACCATAGTCAATTTGTATTTGCAGATTGAGAATCAATATTTTTAATTGGGCTGTGGAAATTATATCAACCACTTGATGAACAAGAACACGGTGTGTTCTTGTTCATGAACGTCTAACACGTATGCGTGTTTTTTAGAGTAATATGTTGTTTTGGAGTAAGAAAACAAATGGAGAAAAAAAAATGACGAAAAATCGAAAAAAAATATTAAAAATCGTTTGAGCACTACCTAAAAAATGTTTCAACCTCTTACATTTTGTATTAATTACTTTTTCATAACCTAGTAACATTTTCCGTTGAGTACCACGAATAAAAAATTAATTTTTTATTTTAAACCACCCTAATATATATATATATATATATATATTAGAGTGGAAAAAAAATTAATTTTTTATTCGTGGTACTCTACGGAAAATGTTACGTTATGAAAAAGTAATTCATACAAAATTTGAGAGGTCTAAACGTTTTTTAGGTAGTGCAGAATATATATATTCATATATATAAATATTATATTCATATACAATATATTTTTATATAAAAAAGCATGTTACATTTTTTCTCTAGTCTTATGGAGTGCATTGTGGAGCGATGAATGAATTACGAACTGAACACTAACGTGAACGCCTCAGACTTCGGTAAAAACATAAAAACAAATAGATTAGTCACTAAAGTTCAGGTAAAAAAAAATTCTGATACTAGTCTAAATGACTCCTAATTGCTTTTGAAAACTTGTAAGAGGAAAGTACACGCACAAAAGAGAAAAAAATTAAAAACCTACAAACTCGAAAAAATGCTTTTTTATGAAAAATTAAAAAAGATTGTAGAACATACATGGAGATAATTCGAATCGTAATGTTGCCGCTTGCATCGTTGGAATGCAACGAAGAGTTTATTATATATTTTTCTTATTTTTTTGCAGATTTATTTTGCAAAGGATTTATTTTGCTAAAGATTTATTTTGCAAAATTTTTGCAGATAAGTTTTGCAGATTTATATTGCAAACTTCAAAAGGAGTTTAAAAAAATGGTTAAGCAATTTTTGTGGGCAAGTTCTGACAAAATAAATTGAAACAATTCGGAAATGTTGATTTTATTGGATTCCAACGATTTCAATCTCATTTTGGATAGGTTATGACACGATGCATCTAGATTTTTCTTTTGGATATCCCTATATATATCCCTATATATAATCCCCATATATATACTATATACTAGTTGCGAATAAATTACTATTTTTATATTTATTAGTTTATATATATATATATATATATATATATATATATATATATATACATACATATAAACTAATAAATATAAAAATAGTAATTTATTCGCAACTAGTTATTCGTAACTCCAATTTATTTGTAACTAATTTATTAGCAACTATATATATATATATATATACATGTAAACTAATAAATATAAAAATAGTAATTTATTCGCAACTAGTATTATCATCACAATAATAGTGACTGTGAACATGTATATAGATAAAAGTTTGTTTCTCCTACGGAAAATCGTTATTATTCATGTAACCGAAGCAGTCATGAGCGCCCTCTCTCAAATAATTTCACTACCACTTCAATTCAATTCGTGTTGTAATCTTCAGGCACAAGAACGTGATCGAAAAAAAACACGACGATTAAAAAAAAAGGCTCGTAGATTGAGAGAAGAAAGAAAAACGTAATGCATTGTCCAGTGGACAACCGAGAGCAAAGTCCTAGCGAGTAACACACCACCCACTTCCGCCTTGTTCCATTGAAGGAACGCGCGGCGATTCCGTTTCTCCGGGACCACAGAGTGTACGGTTTTGCCTCCGAGTCCTTTCCGCTGCCGCAGTCTCTGCTTCACTCTCCCTATCTCTATCTCTCTCTCGCTTTTATTTCATTTTATTTCCTCACTGGTTGTCCGCTGCTGAAGATGCAAGGTGGATTCTAGCCTCTCTCCCTCCCTCTCTGGCAAGCGTCCATATGGCGATTCTGTGAATGAGCTAGCGTGCCAAGCCCTCCGCGAAACGTATGCAAAGCTCGCCACGAGACGTTCGACGCCGAATCGACTCGCCATACAATTTCCATTTTAAAAACCTCCAAAATAAGAAGAAACAAAACAATCCCACGTTCCAAACTCATCGTCAGATCGTTATTGTCCATGTTCTCCAATCAAATGAGCAGTTTTTTTCGTCCTTTTGATAACGAGTCAGCTGTTTTTTTTCGGGGATATTATTAAATTGCTAATCATTTATTTGTCGACGGATTCTCGGTATTTTTCGGAAAAAGTGTTGCGCAACTTTACATTGCGGCGCCACGACGTCCATGAGCAATGAATCATCGCAGATGTTATATGTATACACGAGAAGTAGGTTCGGTGTCTTTATATATTATATATATATATATATATAGCGAGCGAGAGAGAGAGCGAGAGAGGGAGAGAGAGAGAGAGGCAAGGAGCGTAATAGACGGGGAGAGAAAAAGAGGAGCTGTAGCTACGTATAATCTTTCATCATTTATTCTTGAATTAAACATACCTATATACATAGATGTGTGGGGAGGTTATTTTCAAGCCATTAGACTTCGAGAACTGTCCTCAAATCAGTTCGATGTACTGGTAGCTAACGTTATATACATATAAGCTCAAAATTACTTTTCCCCATATATATATATGCACAAGGATCTCAAAGATGTTCATTCATCGGCTCATAGAAATTTCCCTCCCGCTTTCGTCGTTTTCATCGTTGTCGTCGTCGTCTCGTCGCCGACGTTCCACAGGGGCTTGCTTCGCACATTGCGTTTGGAAAAAAAGTTACAAAAAAAAAGCACACCTCGTCATAAACTCCCCGCGAAAACCTGTTTTCTTAATCAAAAGCTGCTCAGCTCGCGCGGCGTTCACGAGTAATATGCGCAGCAGCATTTTTTTCCCCTCTGTTTTTTTATCCAATTCTCTCCTTCTCTCTCAATTTGTATATACCGCGAGACGGGCTGTCTCTTTATTTTCCACGTTTTTCAGTCGCACATGAGAATTACGGGTCGGCAACGTATATCGAGAGCTCGAACGTGCGGCAGTCCTTCGGGCTCCGGACTATCTACACTTATGGGACGTATGCATATACGTATTTTGCGTATTAGCAGACTTTTTTTTTTGCATAGAGCACGAAGCTTCACGGTCATCAGGCTCCCTTTGAGTTTGCATCCCAGTAACGATTCACTGACGAGCGCGCTAAGAACTGTGGCGCTGCACACATTGTAGCGGTATGCAGACTTAAATGTACGTCTGCATGCATACGCGCTCAAGAGTAATATACCTGATGAAATTAGCGAGAGAGGGAGAGAGAGGGAAAGAGGGTTAAGTCGTTTTATACACTCGTCTCTTTTACGAAGGATTTCCCAGTATCATCTGCATGCGTAATGGCGCAACAGTTGATACACTGTTTACAAGCAACATTTCCAATTACTACAGTCGTGCTGGTCTTATCTCGAGAAATACTCCACCTAAGCTTCTCCGCTCAGTGACGCGATTCCTTTTTTTATTTTTCCACATTCTAGAACTTCATGATTCGCAATCACCATTGGCAAAAGTCGGGACAGCGATTTTGGAAGGAGTATAGGTTGATGTGGAACGGTTGTATAAGCGGAGTGAGCGATGGTGCAGTTGGTTAAGCGTTGGACTAACGTACCGAAGGTCCCGGGTTCGAAGCCCACCGGTGGCAATGAATTTTTCCAAACGCTTTTTCTGCAAACTTTGGTGGCTGCAAAGCCAACTTCAAAATTGTAGGGCCTTCGCGGGTCCGGGGATGCAAAGAAGTGGCTAAAACAACGGAAGCTAGAAGGCCCAAAAGGGGCTGAAAAAACCAAGCGGCTTTACTGTGAATACCTGATCAAGCTAGGCCCAACAGGCAGGACAGCTACCCTGATGACGCTTTTTCTGCAACATTGGTGGTTGCAAAGCCAACTTCAAAATTGTAGGGCCTTCGCGGGTCCGGGGATGCGAAGAAGTGGCGAAAACAACAGACGCTAGAAGGCCCAAAAGTGGTTGAAAAAACCAAGCGGCCTAACTGTGAATACCTGAACAAACTAGACCCAACAGGACAGGACAGCTACCCTGATGACCCAGTTGAACTTGGCGACGGGGGTCATGGTTGAGGGGGTGAAAAAGAAGGACAGCTACTGGTGATGATCTTCGAATGTGACAGGTGTCATTGATGCTGCAATGTACATTGACGCTTTGAGGCTTCCGGAAGAGGATGATATCGCTGATGATGCATAGGCAGGGTAGACTGACCACATGTATTCATCAAATGGTCGATCAGGGCTTTAAACGTGTATGTCCAATGACGCATTGAGTCGAGCGCCTCGCGCAACCTGTCGCTCTCATTCGAAAATCAAAACTGATGGAAACTGGAGAAACAAGGGGATTATTAGCGAGACGGGGGGGATTAACAAACCGCAAACGCGGATTCTCTCGGTTTCGCGTTCTGGCTCGTGCTTGGTGGATTCTGCCGCGGAATACCGCGGCATTTTGCAAAAGACCAGTATATCGAGAACAGGTCCGCGAGAGCTCGGTCGACGGTGCTCGCCCGCTGGCTCGCCGACCAGGGTCCTCTCTCTCTCACACACGCACACACACACTCTATATACGCGTATCCTCTCCCGTTGGCTCCATTCGTGTTTCAGCCGAGCGTCGGGCCAGTGCAGTGCGCATCTTTTCGTTGCATCGCGCACTTACACGCGTGTACGGCAACGGCTGCAGGAAAAGAGAGGGAGAGAAAGAGAGAACAACTGGCAGAGGGCGTAACCAATGCAATTGAGCGCGTAAAATCATGCGGTTTACGTCCCTTTGCTTCTTGGCCGGATCGATACGCGCAGTGAGTCAGAGAACGTGCTGCGCAGGGCTCAACATCCTTTGGATGGCGAACGTACGGCGAAGAGTGTGCACGCACTCTCCCGCTCCTCCCCCCGTCACTCTTCACAGCGTATAGACGAGATACGGGATGCACGCATATTCATCAACGTGTATGATGCACCACCACCGCAACATCCAGTCCAAACTACCAATCTCAGCGCGCCAATGCAACAAAGAGATTAACCGAGGTGCCCTATGTGAGTGCCATGAGGCTTGATTTGTCTGGTTGAAATAGGGAATCGATGAAGCTCCAATCGGATGGAATATGAGGCCTAGAGCAACTAGAAAAGTTTCTCAATAAACCAAATGTCCGTTATTGGGATCTTCGGCTTCATGCCAATTAAACAGACGTCACAGCTATATTTTTACTGAAATTAGTCCGTTAACATCCCCAATACTCCCTAAGCCAGAAAGTCTAGGCAGTATCTTTGAATGAAATAAACCGGTCAGTGCAACCTGTCCACTTTCGGTTAGCACATGTACTCTGGGTGAAGGCACATGTACGATGGTCTACTGCACTATGCGCTACGTACTGCACCTCACTGTATCGAACATCAAATGACAGCTTAGTCAGCTCAGATTAGATTACTTTGAAAACTTGAGTACACGTTTTTCCTTGATGGACATACGCAGCCTTGTTCTATCAGGTTTGCTGGTCCGTTGGATATCTGTTGGATCGTTAATTCCCGCAAACTTTCAACATGACAAGTTCTCATTGACACAGTCCCTCACAGACCAATCCAGCTGCTTGACAAATCTCCAGGAAATGATACTCGTAGGTGTGGCCTGGCTGATCCTCCGAGACGAGTTCTGGTCCATCAAACTCTCAAGGCGTTGCGAATAGTACTCCAATGGTAAGTGGTACAGCTGATAGACATTGGTAAGTCGACAAGTGGGTTTGTCCAGAGGCCCAAACCACAATTGAAAAACGTTCGGCGCTTCACCCACGGAGGCTCCAAGGGTAATTGATTGGGTGGAGATGCCGAATGACGTGACGAACCGCCATGCTGGTCAGGCCAGATACGTTTGTCCGCGGAGTACACACGAACGTTGGACGTGGCTGGTTCGGGGCGTTAACGCATTGGCCTTGGCGGCAAATAATAACGTAGAGGTAGATTTTTCACTCGGGCAAACCGTGCACTCTTCTCGTTGGCTTGCGCTCAACGCCGCGTATTCCGCCTGTGGTGATCGTTTGCTCTCGCGGTCAAACTCGTCGCGCAACTTTGGCGCTCGCCAAGGAGCAAACGCACTGGCTATAAGGTTGAAGTATCCTCGAAGGAGAGTTGCCAACGTGGTTGTTGTCTCGTTCGCCAATGGGTGCACGTACGTACACGCGTGTACGTGCGTATACGCAATACGCATAGGAAACCGTGTAACGCGGCTTCGCCGGAGTGGCAGCGGTCTTCTTGGCGAGTTCTTCGAGCTGCATCTCGAAACCCCGCGAGCAAAGAAGAAACTCGCCGGCAAAATATCATCCAAAGCTTCCCGCAGGACTGGTCGGCTACTTTCCGCTTAATGTCAACCGGAAGCCTCGAGTTATATCAATTCGCGAGCTGACCGCCTATACGAGCGCATACGCATGCCTGGATACCACTCGATAATTAATTATGATGCTGCAGCGAAACCGAAGGGGAGAAAGACTCGATACCCATTGGATACTGGGTATTTGATTATGGCTTTCATTGGATAGACTAGGCGTTTTGGAGACTGCCTTTGTATAAAACCCATTTGACAAATGGGAGGTGGAAAAGGTGCAGTTTTTTCAAACTTTTAGCGATTGGTCATCGACGTTGCCTGATGATGCTAAACTGTTTGTTGGAATTTTTGTTGTTGTTGATGTTTCTTCCTATGGCCTTGCAGACTTTTGAGATTCCATCTCTTTCACTTTCAACTCCATACTCCCTGGTTTTTTTTAGTTTTTATCAATCTACATCAATCCCCCAATGTTCAATGACCTAATGCTGCATTGACCATACCGATGATGTGAAACTGTTGTTTGGAAGGTCTTTTTTATTGGTGTTACTTCCAATGGTCTTGCAGACTTCTGGGATTCCATCCCCTTCACTTTAAGCTCCATATTTCTTCGTTTTTTTACTTTTCAGCCAACATCAATCCTCCCACGTTGATTGGGCAAATACCGCATTGACCACACGAATTTATACGTTGGAAATATTTTACAGCCGCAAGGCCGCCTCAGCTGCAAAATCTTTTTTACTCGATCCATCTATCAGAGCCCGAGAGCCCTTGAGTGCCTTCGACTTTATATCGTGCGGCGTGCACCATTAGAACATCAATTTGCGATAACGGTCCTACACCAGGGCTCATCCGATTCGGCCGGAGGAGTGGAAAAAAACAATAATCTCGCTCCGAAACTGGCGGGAAGGTATTTCGGACCCATTGGAGTTCCGAGAGATTGGGTTTTGCACGAAAGAGAGTGATACAGACACGCGATCTTTGGAGCCCTTGGCAAGGCCAGTCTAGTCGTGCCAGCCATACACCAATTCTCGCTGGAGAACTCCTTGAAAAAAATATATCTCCCGTCTATATGTGTATATGGTAGCTCTCTACCTGTACGCTGAAAACCGAAGACGGCAGGTGTGTTCGACAGATGGAGAACAATTTTTAAGCGCCACGCCGAACACGTGCTCTTGTACGTCCTTTCATCGTATCCCAACGAAATCGTTCAGTTCGACATATATAAATATGCGTATGGACACCGATGGCTTACGTTGCAAGTAAAAATTCGTCGGTTGCTTATAAATGTTTGCATCGAAAATTCAATTTATCTTTGTTGCACAAAGATATACAATAAATATTATAATAAACAGTTCTCCAAAAATATTGTAATGCCACTACCAAGTGCGATAAATTAGTAAATAATGTTTATTGAATTTTTATGTGTTGAGATTGTTTTTTTTGCATAAACTCGTGGTGTTGATTAAATTTATGCTAACTTTACTCGGTGACATACTGATTGATAAGTACATTTGGCACTTTCATCACCAGTTAAACGAGAATTCATGTCCTGTCTCTCCCTTTCTCGTCTTGAGACGATTATCCCGCGTTAGTTTTACATACCTTTTCTGTTTAGCGGGGCATCAGGATCATCAAAGATCTCTCCTGCTGGTCTTTCGATCCTCAACTTTCTTCGTGTTCCTTCCCTCGTATTTTTTTTTCGCCCTCGAGCACACACTCGCTATCTTTTTCTTTTCTTCGCATGCCAAAAAAGTGTTCCCTTCGCGTCCCTTCGATCTTTCAGCCCTTCTGCATTCCTCTTCGTGCCTTTCGCTTCGACGAATCGTTTCTCAGGGCTCCGGTTATAATTTTTTTTCAATTTTTTATATCTCCTCGTTTTTCCTTCACTCATGAAGCGGTCTCGTTCATTCAGGACTCTGTTGGAGCATCCCGACAGCGGGGTTCCTCGAGAAACGTTTCGGTTTGTTTCCTCCCTTCCGCATAATTGCAGCCTGTCCGATCGGACTTTCGTAAAGCAACGAAAAAAGTACTTTGCATTTTAATTAACCCGAAAAAAACTCATTTTTTTCTCTCTCTTGTCTGTTGCAGGTAAGCCACGCGATGTATACGCGAAACGCGTCGTCGTTGATTTTTGTCAAAGGTGCATGGAGCGATTTGGGGTAAATGAGACAGTGAGTAAGATTTGCATATACGTACACATCGATCGCCTCGAGGGAAGCTGACGACCGAAAAATGAGGTGTCTCGATTGCGGGACTCTTGTCTCAATCACCCAACGGTTTGGTGCAACTTTGTATGAGTCAAAAGTAAATCCTCTGGGATCCAAAACGAATCGTTCCAACGCGAAACATCATGTCTTGGTGTCCTCTTTTCTCTTTTTTTCGATCCAAAATCCTTTCGTACCCTTGTCCATTTCCGTGGTGTTTAATTTTTCAACTGTCACAGTTGTTACAATGTCAGCCCTTTGTAGGCCCTTAGCCCACGCGCGTCGAAAATCTCCACCCTCATACGCGGTCTTCTATGTCTGATGATCCCTCAACCTCCCTAAACGGAAATAGCTTCTGTACACCTTGTTCCGTATATCTTGGTGCCAGGTACTCCAATGACAAAACGCCATTGAGTCACTGGAAAAGTGTTTTCAGGACTAGATGATTTGTCACTTGGTCCCAGCGCCTAAAATCACTTACGACAGCTCGGAATGCTTCAGATCTTCGTTTTTATTTGCATACGATGTAAATAAACTCGAGCCGAGGCCTAATCAAGAGATGCACCGAGGAAGCATCGAATGGACCGTTAGGTCGATCAGTTTGACGAGCCCTCTTCCTGGGACAGATCTCCACCACCTTTTCGTCAAGAAGACGCGAGGAGATCGAAAACGGAATGTGTGCCACAAGCAATATGGGTGTGGGTGTGTGGGTACACAGCGATGGGCTCCGGTTGGGTCAGCCTCGAGTAATGCCCCTCACAATATTCTGTTGCCCGTTCACCGCTGGTTCTCCACGCGGGTCAAGGTCACGCGTCTCCTTCCTCCGTAGGAATACTCCACCGAGACGTCCTCTGGTCCTCCTTTCATTCCTTGTCTTCTCCGCTTCGTCCTCTTCCCTCTTTCCTCCTGATTCTTCTCTCCCTCCTGTTCTTGTTCTCCAATTTTTTTGCCCACGCGGATGTCCGTGTAAGTTGAACGCGAAGACACGACACGTACCTGCCTCGCCCGGGTCGTATATTTCTCGCTGCGCATATCTAATGTAACCCGAGACCGAAACCACTCCACAAATGATAATAATCCGAAACAATTTACCACGAAATTGATTGCGAATAGCAGCTTTCGGTATTGGTAGCCATAAGCGACCCCTCCACTTGATAAACACGGACTCAAATGGATACGAAGTAAATTCGAATTTTTTACTTTCGCAGGATCATCGTTCGCGCGGACTTTATTCTCGTCGGTTTTTGTCGCTTGCTTTTAGATGACTACTCCTTGATTCATCCACTTGTCGCTTGCTTTATTCCTTCATCCCTTCACTTGCCGCTTGCTTTTTGATGATTATTCCTTGATTCGTTCGCCACCGCTTGCTTTTGGGTGATTTTTCTTCGGTTCGTGCACTTATAATTCGCTTTTTTATTGTTATTCTTTGATCCGTTCACTTATCGCTTGATTTATGATGATTATTCCTAGATCCATTCTTTTGACGCTTGCTGTTTGATGATTATTCCTCGATTCATCCACTTGTCGTTACTTTTTGATAATTATTCCTTGCTTTATTCACTTTTCACTTACTTTTTGATGATTATTCCTAGATCTATTCAGTTGACGCTTGCTTTTTATGATTATTCCTTGATTTATCCACTTGTGGATTGCTTTTCGTGATTATTCCTTGATTCGTTCGCTACCGCTTGCTTTTGGGTGATTTATTCTTCGATTCGTACACTTATATGACGCTTTTTGATTGTTATTCTTTGGCTTGTTCACTTATCGCTTGCTTTATGGTGATTATTCCTAGATCCGTAAATTTGACGCTTGCCTTTTTAAGATGATTCCTTGATTCATCCACTTGTCATTACTTTTCGATGATTATTCCTTACTCCATTCACTTTTCACTTGCTTTTTGATGATTATTCCTAGATCCATTCAGTTGACGCTTGCCTTTTGATGATTGCTCCTTGATTTATCCACTTGTCATTACTTTTTGATGATTATTCCTTGCTTTATTCACTTTTCACTTGCTTTTTGATGATTATTCCTTGATTCGTGCACTACCGCTTGCTGTTCGATAATTTTTCTTTCATTCGTTCACGTATAGCTTGCTTGTTAATGATTATTCTTTGATTCGTTCACTTATCGCTTGCTTCATGGTGATTATTCCTAGATCCATTCATTTAATACTTGCTTTTTGATGATTACTGCTTCATTCATCCACTTGTCATTACTTTTTGATGATTATTCCTTGCTTTATTCACTTTTCACTTGCTTTTTGATGATTATTTCTTGATTTATCCACTTGTCGCTTGCTTTTTCGTGATTATTCCTTGATTCGTGCACTACCGCTTGCCGTTCGATAATTTTTCTTTCATTCGTTCACGTATAGCTTGCTTGTTGATGATTATTCTCTGATTCGTTCACTTATCGCTTGCTTCATGGTGATTATTCCTAGATCCCTTCATTTGATGCTTGCTTTTTGATGATTATGGCTGTATTCATCCACTTGTTGTTTACTTTCTGATGACTATTCCTTGCTTCATTCACTTTTCACTTGCTTTTTAATGATTATTCCTAAATCCATTCAGTTGACGCTTGATTTTTGATGATTATTCCTCGATTCAATCACTTTTCACTCCCTTTTTGATGATTATTCCATGATCCATTCACTTCTCGCTTGCTTTTTGATGACTATTCCTTGATAGATTTAAATAACACTTGCTCTTTGATGATTATTGCCTGATCCGTGATCATCGCTATCCAATGACATTGGCCTGTATGGCGGCCCAGATTTCCCACAGTCTCCTTGTGCCCTCGTGCTGCCACGATCCTTTGCATCAGAACAAGTGGCTGCGGACAACACTACGGTCTCTCAGAACCCGGAAATAGTGATCTGACTGTGGGCTCGAACTTTAAGTGACGAGATCATGCCCGCAGTCATCAAAGATCAAAATTTGCAGCCGTGGTGCGAAAAAACGTTTGAACAAAATGGATAAAAAGCGTGCGTACACGGTCCATTGGCACTTCCTCGTGCTCTTTTCCGGTCTCGCGTTACACTGTGAAACGCACACCGGTGAACGAGCGACACGGGTGAACAGGGTTGCCCTGGACTTTGAGGGCCCTCTTCCAACATTATTATTGTTACTTTATTGTTATGTAAGTTTCGTTCGTGGATGGAGAGCATATCGAGATGCAAGGAAATGCCGGCGAGGAACTCGCCCTCGTGCCCACGCGCGTATGTGATATCCCCCTTTAAGGGACTCCTCTCTCTCTCGCCCTTTCTCTCTTCCTCTTCTTCTCAAGAATACACACGAATCCAGCGTACACGAGAAGAGACGCCCCCGCAAATGCCACTACACGATGTATACGTCAATACGTATACCTGTACGTGTATGTCCATGCGTGTATTTATAAAAGGCCTGTACTTGATGTACAATATGGATACACACATGCGAACATTTATGCTACGGCAACCAAGGGAGAGAGAACGAGAGGAAGAAGAGATCCTCGAGGTTGAGACCTACCGTTAGTTCTCGCACGATAAACCAAGCCGCTCCGGATATTACCTTTCATGAGAAATACCACTCGCATAACGCCTGTATGGTCCTTGGGACCCTTGTACCTACGCGCGGAGGACACGAAGCGACGAAAGGGACAGGAAGGGAGTGCGAAAAAAAATATGCTTTCCGATGCTCTTGTTCGCGTCGCGTATGTATCGATCTTTATTGGAACCAGCCAATCCTATATATATTTATATATATATATATACAGGGTGAGGCACATAAAGTGTTATAGATCAATAGCACTCAAACTATTGATCATATCCAAAAACGTTTCAGACAGAAGTGGCTGATTCAGACAAATTGGCTGATTGTTTACTAAACCGGTCGTCTCGTATTTGGCGACCAAACGTTGGAGTGTCGACTGTGAATTTTGATAATAAAGTTTTACCATTTTGATAATAAAGTTTTACCATTTGGACGTGCTGTTCAATCGTGTAACTTGCCATGGTGATTTGGCAACAGTGACTGAATAAGAAACAACAGATAATACAGACGCCACCAAAACAACATGGCCGCGCCAATTGAAAACCCTATATATATATATAGCATTCGAGCTAGTCCAAAATTAAAAGTCGAAATTACGTACTTCGTACATATCGCCAAAAGTAAAGGTGAAGTAAAAAAATGTTGCGAACATAATTTCATATTTTTTTTTCACATAAACTTACATTCACCCAAGAGTCAGCGATATCTTCACGACGTGAGCATTCACCTCATTATTCAGACCCCAACGAACTTGAGAACATCGCGACAGAATGTGGCAAAACTTAAAAAAAATTCACGCATAATATTAAAGTTGCAAAGATCACGTCGCGTGTCGAGCCAAAACTCAATGGTTCAGGTTCCCGTTAATGTGCTGCTATAAACAACGAGATATTTTTTTTTCAACTCAATTTTACATGCCATTCTCCGTAGCAATCCTTTCGAAATCACGGCTGAACGCACGGTACACGCGGGCGTTCTTTACTGCTACAATTTGAGTGCAACGACAGGCGGAATAAATCCGATGTTCTCTTCCGGTGCAACATGTGTGTGTGTGTGTGTGTGTGTGTGTGTCTCGTAATCGTTGCTTTTCAAAGGTGCGTCCAACGTCGCGGGCTTTGCCACGCGCATATATATATATATATATATATATATATATGTATACCTACATACACGTAGGTACCTGCCGATCACATCATCAGCCATTTCGCAGTACGACGTTTATTAATTATCATCTTCGCGCCACCGGACGCAAACTGTGGGAGAGAAGCTATGGCAGGCATGTGGACATATGTACATATATAATTGTCGATGGTCACGCACTTTACAAACGTAATAATATATGCGCATGTTTCATAACTGAATCGTATCGAGGCATAAGCGTCTACGATAAGGCTGATCGTGTTGCATACGCACCGATTGTCAATTCCGGTGATGCAATATGTGGGTCATACCTGTGGGATTTTACCTTTCCTCAAACGACTGCAAAATAACTGTATCAACATTCAATCGACCGGGAAATAGAACAAAAATGAGAAAAAATGACAGTAGCTGTCACCTTTCTCTCTCTCTCTCTCTCTCTCTCTCTCTCTCTCTCTCTCTCTCTCTCTCTCTCTCTCTCTCTCTCTCTCTCTCTCTCTCTCTCTCTCTCTCTCTCTCTTCTCCTCTCTTTCTCTCCGTTTATTGCACGCGAGAGCCGATTTCCGCGTTCATTTATTCTCCGATTCTCCGTCCGGTACGAAGCCGCGGTCGAGCAGCCCACCGCGTGAACTTTTCGATCGTATCGAGGAAAATTTCAACTTCACGGACGTTTAAGTTTAAGAAACGCAAAGGAGCAGAAAAAAACGACAAAAAAGCCCACTGTTTTAGTGAGAGGTGAGGACCGTGCGAATTAAAAGTCATTTGAAATAATTTTTCCGTCACAGCGTTGACGATGATTAAGGATGTTGAGTCCCAAATCGCTAATGATGATAAAATTCTGAAAATTTGGTATGTTTTTGTATGAAGTATTTCAGAGGGCGTGTAAAAATTTCACGACAATTTGGAAGCTCGTTATTGAACAATTAACATTCACAAATTAAATGTTGTTTTGTGGAAACTGATGTAACTGCAATAAGTTTTTTTTTGACCTCTCAATTTTATAATATCTACAATATACTGAAAGCAACGGAAACAAAACGAAGTTTATTGATAAATTTTTTTTTATTTCTTTTAAAAATTGTTCTTGATAAAATGTTAATTTTTTAATAACGAGCTGCCTAATCGTCGTGAAATTTTAACACGACCTCTTAAATACTTCATACAAAAACATACCGAATTTCCAGAATTTTCTTATCATTTTTTATTTCAACCCTTAAGGAGGTTGAAGTAATGATGATAGAATTCGGAAAATTTAGTATGTTTTCACATGAAGTATTCAGGAGGTCGTGAAAAAATTTCATGACGATTAAGAAGCTATTTATTGAACAATTAACATTAACATGTCTCATAGGGACTCAACATCCTTAATGACGGCCATCGACGTCCGAATTGAAGTGAGAATTTTAACATCCTCATTACAACGGAGAATCGAACGTTTGAATTCGCCTTTTTTCACGCGAGGATTAATAACTCGGCGCAATTATCGCTGAGCGCGAAAAGCCTCGTCATGAAATGCCAGAAATCGCCGATTTTTTTTTACGGTCGTCAAATGTTGCCGATTTTATTTCTACTCTCGAAAATTGCTAATTATTTTCCGACTCAGAAATTGCCGATTTTTTTCCTCTTGTCACAAGTCGCCGATTATTTACCGACTACCACAAATTGCCAAATTATGAAAAGCCTCATGACGGAATGTCAAAAATTACCGTTTTTTTTTTTTGATTTTGAAAAGTCGCCGATTTTTTTTCGATTGTCAGAAATGACAGACTCTTTCCCGACTGACAGAAAGTGCCGATTTTTCCAGATCGTAAAAAATTGCGGTTCCTTTTTACAATTGTCAAAAAATGCTGATTTTTTTTACATTATCACAAATTGCCAATTTTTTTTCCGACTACCTGAAATTCCCGATTTTTTGCCGATCGACAGGAAACGCCGATTTTCGTTGTGCGCAAAAACTTTTTGAAGTCACAACAAGTGGTAATAGAATCTGCGACACGTGCGCGCCGTACGCGATTATCAATCGAATTCTTCTTTCGGGCGTGTCGGGAAGAGTCTTCCGTGGATCGTGTGTAAGTACGTGTGCGCGTGTCTGTTAGATATAACAGAAAGCACTTGCACAGGGCGAGGCCTAGTTTCACCTACCTATATACATCTCCACGTATGTCTATATATATCGTTCTGGTTAACCCGGAAACTATCAGTGCGGCCTGTTCTCTTGCTCGCGCTTCGGTCCAAGTTTATTAAGCGTACTCGATAAGTCGCGAGAGCGGGGCGTGAGGGCTGGGGTAGGGAGAGGAGGAGGTTGATCGAGCCCAGCATCTCTCTAATTGACGTGCAACGTGGTCACGATACGGACCGAGCCAGTTTAATATGTTGCAACCTGTGTACTAGTTGGGATCTCGTCTTTATATATATATATATATATATATATATATATATATATATATATATATATATATACATATCATCTATACGCATATACAACTTGAAAAAGCACAGTTGCAATGATCGAGGATCAATTATACGTGCTCGAGATATGTTTTTTTCTGTCTCAGCTGTGTGTCAGCCATACGGGTCCCCGCATTTCGAAAGTAAATTAATAAGCGAGCATCAAGACAAATTCGTGAATAGGACCCAAACACCCACGTTTGGAATTTAATCCGGCGCTTATGAGCATCGGAAGAACCGATTAACCCGAGCGGTTTTTTTTTTGACAATATCAATTACCGATATTGTTGACGTGCTGTGCGAAACAACGTAGATGTAAGAAATTATTAAACGCGAAACGTTATTATGGCTTGGCCCATAAATTGTATACTATTATTTCGTTATAAAACCATTTTTTATGGTTTCTCACGGAAATAATTTTGCTACCACTATTACTACTACCACACACACACGCACGCACGCGCACACACACACACACACACACACACACACACACACACACGCACATACTAAATGGTACGGATCCAATCGTTTTAGTGAGATAAAAAATATTCATTATCTAATATTTATTAGATAATAATAATAAATCATTTTTGTGATTTTTATATTGAATATAATTAATCGACCCTGTTATAATTATTTTGAATAATATAATACTGCACACATTTAAGTAGGATATGAAAAGTGTAAAGCGTCAAATAATGACGAAATAAATACTACTACAAATTATTAAATAGCTATAATAGTTCATTATAATTCTTCCTTTTTCATTAATTTATTCAATTCTTGAGTTTCATGTGAATCCCAAGTTATTGAAATAATTATAATAGTAAAACAACAATAATCTGTTCTAATTAGTTAAATAATATTAAATTAGAGAAAAAAGAGAATATTAGAGAAACATTAAATATATACACACACACACACACACACACACACACACACACACATATATATATGAATATATCTCCTATCTCGAATTTAATGTTATTCGAATACTTATTTTATTATTAAAATTATAAAAGTTTTTCAAATACAAGAATTTCAGTTACTTGAATAATATCAATTCGAGGAAGGATAGATACATTTATATCTATCTTCTCTTGAACTAAATCAAATAATTATAATGGATTCGATTAATTATATTGAACATAAAAATTATAATAATAAATTGAGCATATTAACGTATATTGAATAAATAGTTAATTGTTTTGAATTTCCCTATAATTTGATATATTACAGATAATAGGTACGAGTTATGGTATATACTGTATAGTAATATGATGCGATATAATGCCCTATACATATATATATATATGCACGTTTGCATGTGTGTGCTTTGTTGTTAATGCGTTTTTCGCGGCAAAATACAAAAAAGACTTGATAGCTCTTCATATACATATGCATATGTTTATATATATACACACATATGCGCGCGCACACACACGCGCACACACACACACACATCTACATATACATACGTGCTCAGTCTCTCTCGGTTCTAGGGCGTGTCGCACAGACCAGTATAAAATACCTCGTTTTAATGGATGAAAGAAAAGTCTACTTTCGTGGCTATATCTCCGTATGTGCCTAACCCGGAAATATTTCATCTCTCTTTGTCTGCCCCCCCCCCTTCTCTCTCTCTTTCTCTCTCGGTCTGACTTTCTCGGTTCGATGTTTATTACCACGTAGATGGTCGACGGCGCATCGGTCTTGCGAAGAGAACGAACGTGAGGAACGCGTAGGTAATTGGCGGAAGCGCGGAGTTGGAGGGCTCTCGCGAGCGCGTGCACTTTTCTCTCATCCATGCCACTCTGAGACACGCCGCCTGCAATCTTCACTGTGCACAGCATCCGAACCGTACGAGGGAGAGAGAGAGAGAGAGAGAGAGAGAGAGAGAGAGAGAGAGAGAGAGAGAGAGAGAGTGTGTGTGTGTGTGTGTGTGTGTGTGTGTGTGTGTGTGTGTGTGTGTGTGTGTGTGTGTGTGTGTGTGTGTGTGTGTGTGTGTGTGTGTGTGTGTGTGTGTGTGTGTGTGTGTGTGTGTGTGTGTGTGTGTGTGTGTGTGTGTGTGTGTGTGTGTGTGTGTGTGTGTGTGTGTGTGTGTGTGTGTGTGTGTGTGTGTGTGTGTGTGTGTGTGTGTGTGTGTGTGTGTGTGTGTGTGTGTGTGTGTGTGTGTGTGTGTGTGTGTGTGTGTGTGTGTGTGTGTGTGTGTGTGTGTGTGTGTGTGTGTGTGTGTGTGTGTGTGTGTGTGTGTCTGTGTGTGTGTGTGTGTGTGTAGGGTAGGGAGAGAGGGAGAGAGAGAGAAAGACGATTTGACGTTTGTCGCAATGAGAGAGAAGTACAACTAGTGCCTTCGTGTCAGATAGCCTCAAGTCCGAAGTTAAAACACACACTCGCGCGCACAGACGGAGGCCACTGGCTTACGACTTTGAGCCATCGATCTGCACGTAGTGGATGGTCCGGGACGCAAGGGCGTCCAGCGCCTGCGGAGTTACGTCTGGCATGCGCCCTTCTGGCTCTCGATGATCAAAAATCGCGAAAAGTGCCACGGAGATTGGAGAACGAGAAGGAAGCTGCGTGTATGCACCGTAGCGGTGCAATTGAGTTCCACCGTTTAGATTGAAGATTAGCCGACGATATTGGCGATAGATGAACCAGATTGGATTGCTTCGGGAGCTCGAGTTTCACTCATACATACTCCCTGTGGCTGAAGTACAACTATATATGGGTCGGAATAGCCGAGAGAGCATCAGAGAGAGTAAGAGGAAGAAAGGTTTCTTATGTTCTGTCAACAGAAATGGACACCGTTCGAATAAACCTCGGCACTAAATGATCTTTTCCCGAAGTAACGAGGAATAACTCGAACAACTGTTGTGAAAACAACAGGCAAATGTTGTAAAGTTTTCGTTTTTAAAAATAAATTCCATAATCAATTGCCACGTGTGCCTCAAAACGAACCCAAACGATGTCATGTCTTTTCACGATTGCATCTGGATGCAGGCTCGAAATTTGATGCTTTTGGAGGCGAATGAATTTATTTTGCAACAACCATTGTGAAAAGAGCAGGCCGATCTATTTAAAGTTTACATTTTTTAAATTAAATTCCTTAGTTAATTGCCACATCCTAGAAACAAGCCCAAACGATGTCATGTCTTCTCACAACTGCCTCGCGAAAAAGGCTCGAAATTCGATGCTTTTGGAGATGAAGTCATTAATTTTGCGACCACTGTTGTGACATGAACAGGCAGATCTTTTAAAATCGAATTCCATAGTCAATTTCCACATACCTAGGAACAAACCCAAACGATGCCATGCTTTTTCACAATTGCATCTAGAAACAGGCTAGAGAATTTTGATGCTTTTGGAGACGAATTAATTTATTTTGCCACAACTATTGTGAAAACAACAGGCAGATTCGAAGTAGTTAAATATCACATTCCTAGAAACAAACCCAAACGATGTCATGCCTTTTCACAACTGCCTCGCGAAATAGGCTCGAAATTCGATGCTTTTGGAGGTGAATTCATTAATTTTGCGACCACTGTTGTGACACGAACAGGCAGATCTTTTTAAATTAATTTTCATAATCAATTGCCACATGCCTAGGAACAAACCCAAACAATGTCATATCTTTTCACAATTGCATCGCGCAACAGGCTCAAAATTTGGTTCTTCTGCCGACGAATTTATTAATTTCGCGACCACTGTTATAAAAGGAACAGGCAGAGCTTTTTAAATTCTCGATTTTCACATTCAATTTCACAATCAATTGCCACGTGTCTAGAAACAAATCCAAACGATGTCATTTCGTTTCACAATTGCATCGCGCAACAGGCTCGAAATGTGATGATTTTGGAGACGAATCAATTAATTCCGCAACAACTATTGTGAAAAGAACATGCAGATCTTTTCAAAGTTTTCAATTTCATAAGTAATTTCTATAATCAATTGCCACATGCCTGGAAACAAATCCAAACGATGTCACATCGTTTCACAATTGCATCGCGCAACAGGCTCTATTGTGAAAAGAACCGGCAGATCCTTTTTAGGTTTTTTTTTAATCTAAATTAAATTCCATAATGCAAGAAATCCACATGCCTAGAAGTGAAGCCTAACAATGTCATTTTTTTTCACAACTTTCGGCAACAGCCTCGAAACTCGATGTTTCGGAGATGAATGAAAGTTGGCTCGGATGCCTGTGTATAGGATGTTGGGCGAGGATTCGCGAAATCCTGTTCGGGATGGGTTTTCGGTCGCGAGAGGTCGCCAATGATGGCGCAGGCGTTACTATTAAGCCTTCTGTGCACGATAGACACGCTAAGTATATAACCGAGCGGCAGTCCAACTTAAACATAGAGAGAGAGAGAGAGAGAGAGACAGAGAATTGCATTGCACACTGGGAGCGTAAATCTCGACGCGCGCATTCCTTGACTACTTCGCAGTCTCTCTCTTTCTCTCTCTCTTCCCCTTTTTCATTATCTTTCCCTCTCACTCTCGCCAGATGCCGCTTTACTCGATTATATTCCGCGACACTATAATGCATATACCCACCGCTAAAAGTTTCATCGCAGTTGAGACTTCTCTCGCGGCAACGCCAATCGCTTTGTCCGCCACCGCAGTTACTCACTGCGAATGCTGGCCTCGCTAAAAGACAAGGATTATTTAGCAAGGGACTTTGGTAAGGTGATCCCACAATTCACGGCGCGCGTGCGAGCTGAATCGTTATACGGCCGTTCCGACCATTGCCGCCAGCATTTTATCGCCGGATTCGTCTCCCGTGTGCGCTGATCGTTGCACATCGGGAACGAGATGCGATTGTGACGCGATGATCGTAAAGAAGTCGGATTAGCACGACCGCTGAAAACTATAACCCGTCAGATGTATCCATTGCTTTTACGAGCCTGTGGCCGGGATCTCTCGCGCTGCTGGGCTCTTTTTCGCTCGATTTAATTTGCGGAGACTACCAGTCTGGAGCTCGGCGAAAAAGGTGAATTTCGACAATTTTTTGTGGTACTCGGTTGATAGAACGAATATTGCTCTAACAAGGAACATCACCTTGGTGTCCTCCTCCGATTTTGTTGAAACTTTTTTATGTGGAAGAGTAGCAAAAACGAAGACACACGTATTTTTTCGTATCGCCGGAAAAACGATTTTAAGGGGTGAAACGCGCCCTCGAAAATAGGGGTGTTTTTCGTTTTTCGTCGATAACGTCATCGTTCTCATCTCCAATGTATAGTAAACGAAAAAATAAACATTGTTGCAATTTGAATTTTTTTCATATCCCGTACCGTTAAAACGTTATCGACGAAAAACGTAAAACATTCCCATTTTTGAGGGTGCGTTTTACCCCTTAAAACCGTTTTTCGACCGATAAAAAAAAAATACGTGTTTCTTAATTTTTGATACTCTTCCACATGAAAAAGTTTCAACAAAATCGTAGGAGGACACCAAAGTGATGTTCCTTGTAAGTAGAATTCGTTCTACATATCTTCGAATATCTTTACAAATAGTTTTACAAGAATTTATAACAAAATGTCAGCGCTGAGGCTGGACGAAGTCGAGTGTCACTTTTGTCCGATAGTGTCCTGCTGGCACGAAGTCTCCTTCGATTTTTCGAGCGAAAGCCCGAAATAATTTACGTTCCAGATAAGATTTGCCTTCGACGTAGGCGGGGGAAATCGAAAAATATCGATTTTTCATAAGGTAGTGCATATTGAAAGAAAAAAAAATTATGTGCGTTAAAATACAATCGTCGAAAAAAAATTATTTTGGCAAGAGTTCCCAACGTATAAAAAATTCCTTGGGTATTTCGATGTGAAATGTTGTTATAAGAGTGGGAAAAAATAATCAAGTCGCTCGGTGAAGAATTGGCGTTGTGATGTTACCGGCCGTACCATCATGGTGACACTTGTCTTCATCCAGCTCCAACGTCGCCGTTCAGTTCCCAAATCTTGTGAAAAAATTCGTAAAGATGCTCGAAGATGATTAAAATAAAGTCCACCAAATAGAAATTTGATCTCATCGACTGGGTATCCACAAAAAATTTCCGAAATTCGCCGTTTTTTCGTAGCTCCAATAGTCTCCCTCAACCGAACGTCGCTGATGTCAACCGTGTCCAATGACGGTACAAAGACTCAATCGCACAAAGAGCCGTGGCCGAGCGGTCACCCATCCGAGCCTTGGCCCGGGCCGACGCTTGGTCAGTTTTTCGTTTTTTTCTTTCTCTCTCTCTCTTTGCCCGCAAATCCGTGCCTTTCGCAAGAACGTTTCAACAACGAGTGTCGGTTCGAAAAGACAGCAATATTTTTCGTTGCGTAGAGTATACCACGCACTCCTGTTAGGCGAGGACAAAACCGTTGGATCTTCAACCACGCAATGGCTCGCTCACTCGGGTGTACGCACACGTGCGCGGCACTCGAATTCCTGTACCAGGACCAAGACGACGAAGACGCGCCCCGACGTCGTTAACTGCGACGGGAGCGCCGTAATTATCGTGTGCACCAGGTCTCCTTTTTCGCCCTTTTCTCGCTCTATCTTTACGTACATCCAACTATGTTTTATCCGTATATTGCGTTTAAAGTTTTCAAAAGCCCGTAAGACCGTCTGTTAGGCCTGGACAAGTAACTCCGTGGCGAGAAAGAGAGAGAGAGAGAGAGAGAGAGAGAGAGAGAGAGAGAGAGAAAATAGCGCGGGTGCGTGGTGTTTTGTGGACCGAGCGAGAGGGAATCTAGGAGAAACACATACAGTCCACGGACGGACAATCGTCCCATTAGCCAACGATTCCACCTATGCACGAGAGCGGCCCCCATAACCGGCGGCAAACCTGCAAAGAGTTCACCCAGAGATTCCTAAAAAAAAAAAAAACAAAGTATCGTTAAACGAAAGCAACCACATCGGCAATGAGTTTAGAACGACCTTCCAAGGTTTTCAAGCTTTCTCTCTCTCTCGTATCGCTCTCGGATCCTCCGTCTTCTCGGCTCTGGCGTATCGAATTCTCCCGTATATCTGTTACTCTCGGCGCTATATTTTCCATTATCCGAAACTCTGCCGCGCAGCTCGATAAGAGCATAGCCAGGTTCGGGAAAAATAAATATATATATATGTACAGGGTGTCCCGAAAAGTGACATCCAAAAGAAAAATCCAGATGCCTCGTATACCTATCGTTGCAACGCAACTAATTCTTCGCAATTGTTCAAGATGCCTTTGGCCATTCTGGACTCTGATAATCCCTCAAACGTTTTGACGTATTTGTATTAGAGATTCGCGACCTTGAGGATGTTGAGTCCCTATGAAACGTGTTAATGTTAATTGTTCAATAAATAGCTTCTTAATCGTCATGAAATTTTTACACGACCTCCTGAATACTTCATGTAAAAACATACAAATTTTTCAGAATTCTATCATCATTACTTCAACCTCCTTAAGGGTTGAAATGAAAAATGATGAGAAAATTCTGAAAATTTGGTATGTTTTTGTATGAAGTATTTAAGAGGTCGTGTTAAAATTTCACGACGATTAGGAAGCTCGTTATTAAAAAATTAACATTTTGTTAAGAACAATTTTTAAAAGAAATAAAAAAAGATTTATCAATAAACTTCGTATTGTTTCCGTTGCTTTCAGTATATTGTAGATATTATAAAATTGAGAGGTCAAAAAAAAAACTGATTGCAAAGTTACATCAGTTTCCATAAAACAACATTTAATTTGTGAATGTTAATTGTTCAATAACGAGCTTCCTAATTGTCGTGAAATTTTTACACGACCTCTGAAATACTTCATACAAAAACATAGCAAATTTTCAGAATTTTATCATCATTTGCGATTTGGGACTCAACATCCTTAATCTACAAAGAAAAGGCTTTGGATAATCATAAAAAGTAAGAAATAAAAAATGAAGACAAAAATGATTGAGTTCAACGATGCAAACTTTAACGTCATTTCGAATCACCCGCATATATATGTTCAAGGATCTTTATAATCTTTTTCATCATTTCGACCATTTTTTTCTCTCTCTTTTGCGTATGTACTTTCCTCGAGAATTTTATTTGTATTATCATTGTAAAGTGCACGGTCGAGTGGTGAATAATCGACCAACTGAACACTAACGTAGACGCTTTAGCTTTTGATCAAAAGTTTGAAAAACATCTTCTAAAGGATCCGTCACTAAAGTGCATGTGATAGAAAAAAAAATACTTATATTTATGGATACTTACATTTACTTATATACTTATAAATACTACAAGTACTTATATACGTATGCACTTATAAATACTATCTTTACGTATATACTCATATGCTTACATACTTATAAATACTATAATTCCGTTTATACTAAAATACTTATATACTTATGAATACTTAAATGACTCCTAATTGCTTCGAAAACTCCCAAGGGGAAAGTACCTGTACAAGAGATAGAAAAATAACTTATGCTACACGACTAGTCATTAACAAAAGTGTTGAAAGTCTTCTACCTTGAAAATAAAAAAAAAAACGTAGACCATGGGGGTAACATTCGAGAGTCTGATACGTACGGGATACGAGGCATCTTGATATTACTTTCGGACGTCTCCCTTCGGGCCACCCCGTGCATACCAGCTGTATAAGTATGAAACCGGAATTTCCCTATAGATGGTGCTAGCCGTCAGTTTAGGGACCGTAAGACCCCTTCTGCAGCGCCATCATCTCCCTCTAACAGCTGACGAAGATTTTCAACACACAACAACCCAAGTTCCCTACGCCGGTATATTTTTCTATAACCTTAAACGTGTCGAGTTTTGTACCTACGAACTACGATTTGCGGACAGCATTGGTTTTCTGTTATCATTTGAAGAAAACTGCTGCAGAATCGCATCGAATGCTTGTCGAAGCTTACGGTGAACATGCTCTTGGTAAAACACAGTGTTTCGAGTGGTTCAAAAAATTCAAAACTCGTGATTTTTACGTGAGAAACGAAGAGCGTGAGAAACCACTGAAAAAATTCGCAGACAACGAATTGCAAGCCTTATTGGATGAAGATGATACTCAAAGTCACCTAGAACTCGCGGATCAATTGAATGTGACGCAGAAAGCCGTCTCCATTCGTTTTTATCATTTTCAAACAACAGACGTGCAATTTTGACAAAAAAATTCCGTTCTACAAAAACCGTTTTACAAAAAACCACCGTTTTACAAAAAAAGTGCCGTTTCAGGTCTCCAAGTTTCCCAGTCTCCCAATACACCTCACATGGGTTCGGCTTATCCATTTTTCGTTTGCCGCTTTCGAAGCGAAGATTTCGTCTGAACAAACGGACGCGCCCAGCTGGCAATGGAATGTCACATTTGTTCGTGAACTCCGCAGTCGCGAATTTTTGGCCGGAGGTGTTTGCCCGTGGCCAACTACGTAAATAGCGTCGCGGGGCAAGTTTGTCTCGGGGCGCCAAAAATTCGTCATCAAAATTCCTCTATTTTCCGGAATTTGTGAGCGTAATTTTTGCGCCATTCGTGCAACGGGCGAAAAAAGAGCCAACGAACGAAAAAGCGAGCGCAACTCCAAAGTGGCCGCTGCCTGCGGATGCGTACGTAGCCCTTTAACGATGCCTGGTGTGCACAGTAGCAGGAAGAAGAAGCCCTGCTATCTCTCACCGCGACTTGCGGAATCCCTTGCTCGTTCTCTTTCCCTTCCATTAGACGTTTTTTTTGTCTTGTACTTTCTCGGTTCTTTTCCTTTTTTCTTCGTTCTTCTCGGACGGGCGAAGCTTTATTTTTCCTTCCGATGGCCGCAGCCTCCTGCGATGAATACCCACCTCCAATTTCCTCTTTTGTTTTCTTCCCGACGAGCGGGCATCATACGATGCGTCGGAGAGAGAGAGAGAGAGAGAGAGAGAGAGAGAGAGAGAGAGAGAGAGAGAGAGTCAAGCTTTCCTGCATGTGTTCTTGCAGCGGCAAGGGAAAACGCAAACCTGGCACATGTAATCGTCGAGCACGAAAGGGCGTAACCGGTAGCATTCGTCGGTATAAAGGACAAGGACCCTGCCTTTGTTGGCTGCCAGCACCCCAGGTTGTTTTGAGGACCGTCCTCGAATTCGTTTCATAACGAGTTCATTTTAGGTCCAGGCCGGTCCTCGAAACGACCTTTGCGTAAATTACTTACCTAACGGCGATTTTGAGGACACTGGGTTTTATATAATAGTGAGGTTGGGGACAGTAGGCTTTGAGGACCGTCCTCGAATTCGTTTCATAACGAGTTCATTTTTCGTTCAGGCCGGTACTCGAGATGACCTTTGCCTAAAGGACTTACCTAAAGGCGATTTTGAAGACACTGGGTTTTATATAATAGTGAATATGAAGACAGTAGGCTTTCAGGACCGTCCTCGAAGTCGTTTCATAACGAGTTCATTTTTCGTTCAGGCCGGTACTCGAAATGACCTTTGCCTAAAGGACTTACCTAAAGGCGATTTTGAGGACACTGGGTTTTATATAATAGTGAGTATGGGGACAGTAGGCTTTGAGGACCGTCCTCGAATTCGTTTCACAACGAGTTCATTTTTCGTCCAGGCCGGTACTCGAAATGACCTTTGCGTAAATGACTTACCTAAAGGCGATTTTGAAGACACTGGGTTTTATATAATAGTGAATATGAAGACAGTAGGCTTTCAGGACCGTCCTCGAATTCGTTTCACAACGAGTTCATTTTTCGTCCAGGCCGGTACTCGAAATGACCTTTGCCTAAAGGACTTACCTGAAGGCGATTTTGAGGACACTGGGTTTTATATAATAGTGAGTATGGGGACAGTAGGCTTTGAGGACCGTCCTCGAATTCGTTTCACAATGAATTCATTTTTCGTCCAGGCCGGTACTCGAAATGACCTTTGCGTAAATGACTTACCTAAAGGCGATTTTGAGGACACTGGGTTTTATATAATAGTGAGTATGGGGACAGTAGGCTTTGAGGACCGTCCTCGAATTCGTTTCACAACGAGTTCATTTTTCGTCCAGGCCGGTACTCGAAATGACTTTTGCGTAAAGGACTTACCTAAAGGCGATTTTGAGGACACTGGGTTTTACATAATAGTGAGTATGGGGACAGTAGGCTATGAGGACGGTCCGCGGAGTCGAATGCCTTTGGAATCACCTTTTGCCTGTGTGTACGTGTGTTTGCAAGTACGCGAGTAGTATGCGAGGGCGCAGCATCCGAAGCGAGAGCCGCGCCCCGTTTCTGTCCGCCGCGCCGTCAAAAGCATCACTTCGCACTGGGCGCTCGAGACACTCTCTTCCGCACAGGTTTTCATGCGGCTCCGCACGCAGCTGCGTAGCAAGGAAAGGTTTATACTATCGGCCATTAGCCAACGATTCCAGCCACGAAGATGACCTTCCAAGGTACCTGGTGCTCTTCAAATAATATCTCCTTCCCTCCCCCCACCCCCCCCCCCCTCTCGTCGGCTTTGGACTCTCTCTCAGGTGAGAGAGAATTATCCTGGGGTCTTCAGCTCCCGGTGCAATGATTCTGCAATGCCAACTCTCTCGCACTCTCTCTCTCTCTCTCTCTTTCTCTCTCTCTCTCTCTCTCTCTCTATCTCTCTCTTTCCGTACAAATACGTATTCTTCTGTGAGCCGCTGTCAGTTGCACCACCGTGGTCCTCATCGTCTTGAATCTACCTCTTTTTTATCCTTCTTGACGCGCACGCACCAGAAGAAAAGAAACAGGAAGATGGAGTTAAGAGAGAGAGAGAGAGAGAGAGAGAGAGAGAGAGAGAGAGAGACGCTTCGTCAACTTTTTCACCCTTCCTGTGCACATCTGGACGTCTTTTGCCTTCCCTTCTCGTTGTAACCTCTCACGAGACGCTTTGCGGTTTTGCGGGTGCAGTATGCATAAGAACGCAAACATATATATATATATATATATATATATATATATATATATATATATATATATATATATATATATATATATATACATAAAAATAGAAATATATTTATATATTTATAATTATAAATATATCATTAAAAAATCATGAATATAAATATATATATATATCACTTAGATCAATTTAAGGCCTTAGGCCACAGTAACGGGTATAAAATCATGTGCGAATTTAACAATTTTTTTTTTGTATCCAAAAGTGATTCACTCATAAAATTAATTACACATCTATTTAGTATGAATATCAAGCTGCTAGAAAATATATTTTTTTTTTCGATGTACAAAACGGCCGACTACTCGAAACTTCTCGAAACAGCTTTTTTCCAATTTGCGTGACAAATAACTTCAACAATTTTCACTCGGCTTGCTTCAAATTTAAAAGTTATGTTCCTAGTTGCATTTCGCAGAGAAGTACGTACGGAATTTCTGACCAATCGAAAACTTTTCATGTTATGAGCAGTTTATTAGCAGATATAACGACATTTTTCATTGAAAATTCATTTCTTAACTTCAAATACCTACAACTTTTGAATAAAACAATATTCTTCAAATTCCGTACGTACTTCTCTAGGTATTCTAACGTAGATTGACGAGAATTTATGTTTTTTGTTCCAGGTCAAAAATTGTGGATGCTAAATATCACGCCGCGGGGCGCCTAAAAAAATATAACAAAAGAAAATATTAGTACATCGGCCATTTTGTACATCGAAAGAAAAAAAATATATTTTTCAACAGCTTGATATTCATACTAAATAGAAGTGTAATTAATTTTATGAATCACTTTTTCATACGAACAAAATTTGTTAAATTCGCAGATGATTTTGTACCTGTTATCGTGGCCCAACGCCTAAAATTGCATGCGGCCACCGTCGCGATGAAGCAGTAAAATATTAAATTATTCCCAACATACGTTAGATCGAAGGAATAAATAATTCTTCGAATAACCTAATATTAAATTCGGCTTCAAAGATCGTTCAACCGTTTCTACGTATTCTTGATAGAAGTTCACAATCTCAATTTGCAAAACAAAAATACCACAATGATACTGCAAAGGAGTAAAAAATGGAAAACCTATATCGTTGCATTCCAACGATGCAAACGTCAACGTCATGAAAAAAGAACCGCGCAAATCAATTAAATCAATTCGAAAATATTAATTTCCATTGGATTTTAAAATCGATGATTCGTATAAAAAAATGTTAAGAGCCATTCTAAATCATCCAGACCTGCTTATAGTCAATGTTACCCAGATATAACTGGTCAAAGATGTCCTTCCCCCGCTTATATTTATAAATAAAAATATCTGCATACTCCTGTGTGCCGTCGTACTTTGCTTTTCCCACACCGAAACGGGAAAAGCGAGCGGGCACTCGCCCGGGATGCCGATTTACTTTTTCCGTTTCCTATCGTAGGCTCGAGACGCGCCACGCTCCTCACGCTTGAGGCCCGGTGCAGTGGAGCTTATCGTCGTTGCGACACCGCGCGAGGCGCGAACTTAACGGTTCGTAGTGTATAAAAAAAAGTAAAAAAAAAAAAATAAGAGAGATATGGAAAAGAAGACAAAAAAGTTGCCGGCTTCGTTGGTTCTTCCTCCCGCGGTACAGAGATACGCTGGAGCCTTGATTCTGTCAACCTCAATAGGGCAACGCACTTCCCACGGATAATCTCATCCTCTTGTATGATAATAACTGTTATTTCAGGCTAATCCCTGGCCTCTAATCCTCTTTTGGTAAAACGACGTCCATCAAAAAGGCGCCTGAATCCTCGAGCACTTATGTACCCTCATTTTATTTATCACTCTATTTCATTCTTCATACGACATTTTTTTTTCCGTCGATTTCGTAACATTTTGAACTCGCGTTTTGTACGTCTTTTTTTTGTTGACAATTCATTTAATTTGGGAAGCGACTCGAGCTGGAGGATGAATGTAGGGTTTGGAGGTTTTTTTCTTCTTCTTTTTTGGTACAACATTCGGGAGTGTCTCTCGGCGAACGGAATAATTTGACGGATTTTTTCATCTTTTTTTAGCGAACGAAGCCCCAAAACTGCAGAGTACTGAGGATAGAGCTCCGAATGGATGCTCGCATATTATTGTCTTGCGTTTTATTCCATTATGTCTTACCGTTCTTTCTCACTGTCTCTCAATCCCTCTCTCTCTCTCTCTCTCGCTCTTTCTCTACCCTCAAGTGTACGCATCAACTATATAAATACTCTTTACCACACCTTATTATGCCGTGAGTCGTCTTAATGCGAATTTAACACGCGGCTCGCGTATAATCTTTGCCTCTTGCACCCAAGCTGTGTATACAATATACATGCGTATGTGCATATATATATATATATATATATATATATATATATATATATATATTTAATTTGTAAATGTACAAATTTAATGTTTACAAATTTGTACATTTGTAAATGTTTACAAATTTAATTTGTAAACATTTAATTTGTAAATGTTATATATATATATATATATATATGCATATACATATACATACATATATACAGGGTGTCTCAAATGTCACGTAACATTTAACATGCGCGGCTTAAGGATGTTGAGTCCCAAATCGTAAATGATGATAAAATTCTGAAAATTTGGTATGTTTTTGTATAAAGTATTTCAGAGGTCGTGTAAAAATTTCACGACAATTAGGAAGCTCGTTATTGAGCAAATAACATTTACAAATTAAATGTTGTTTTATGGAAACTGATGTAACTTTGCAATAAGTTTTTTTTTTGACCTCTCAATTTTATAATATCTACAATATACTGAAAACAACGGAAACTAAACGAAGTTTATTGATGAATTTTTTTTTATTTCTTTTAAAAATTGTTCTTAACAAAATGTTAATTTTTTAATAACGAGCTTCCTAATCGTCGTGAAATTTTAACACGACCTCTTAAATCCTTCATACAAAAACATAACAAATTTTCAGAATTTTCTTATCATTTTTTATTTCAACCCTTAAGGAGGTTGAAGTAATGATGATAGAATTCTGAAAATTTGGTATGTTTTTACATGAAGTATTCAGGAGGTCGTGTAAAAATTTCATGACGATTAAGAAGCTATTTATTGAACAATTAACATTAACATGTTTCATAGGGACTCAACATCCTTAAGCATAATGTTGCATCACATTTGGAACTATATATATACACAGGGTGACCTGTTATGAATGGATAATCTTGCAACTGTCGATAGGTCAGATCATGTGCTACTATATGCTGAAATTTCAGTTTAGTAAAAGTCCGACAGTTTTCGAGATTTTGGGCTTTATGTTATTTTTTGAAAAAAATCATCTGCTTATGGTTTTTTGCATGCCATTTCTACAAATGGTATGAATCGACAATAACTAAGCAACTTTTCAATGAAATTTTTGTATGAAAATTCTGCATAAGATCTTTTTTCTTAAGTTTCCTTAACATTTAAAAGTTAAAAACAAGACTTTTCTAGATAAAACAAATAATCATTATTTGTTCAAAAAACACGTAAAAAAAATTATTATTTGTAGTAATGACATGCGAAAAACCAAAAGCAGATAATTTTTATCTTGAAAACCGTGGGACTTTTAGGGAATTGAAATTCCAGCATAGAGTAGGACATGATCTGACCTATCGACGGTTGCAGGATTATCCATTCGTAACAGGA
Organism: Ophion costatus; assembly: GCA_951751655.1. NCBI lineage: Eukaryota > Metazoa > Arthropoda > Insecta > Hymenoptera > Ichneumonidae > Ophion > Ophion costatus. The sequence goes on along the minus strand of OX632365.1, from coordinate 27,921,876 downwards.
CACCCTGTATATATATATATAAATACAATATGTCGTATTCCTCTCCGTCATTTGTCCCTCTCGCGAAGAACCATCCGCATTCTCCGTTCGTTAAAATCGCCTCTTGCAACTGCAATTACGAAGGCCATTGTGCAAAATGAATTACCGAATGCTCGTACAAGTCAATCCGAGAGATTGAATACTCCTAGTTTAAAAAAAAAATCTTTTTCTTATAGTTTATTTCTTTTTTTTGCTTCAACGACGAGTGAACTAACTGGTGAAAAGAGTATCGACAACTGACCAATTGATAGGATACGATCGCGTAGTTAGAGAGGAATGGTCATTGTCGAGAAACTCGGCGTGGATCGATCGATCCCTAGGAAAGAGAGCGAGAGATTCGTTGATTGATGTTTATTGTACGACTTAGTCACTAACTTGAGGCAGTAGGGGGTAGTGGAAAATATGGCAGAATAATGTAACCACATTGAGGATTGAGAAAGATACGACATGACAATTTTACGCAAATAAATAATAACAATATTAGCAAAAAAAAACAACGAAATTTCGTTTTAAAACATACTATTACATTTTCAGAGAAATATTATTTATTCACCTTTAAACCAATCCTATTTGGATTTTTGTATTTATTTTTTTCAAATTAAATTTGAATGTATTACAGTTTACATTAAATAAATTTTTCATTTTTCGTTATGTATGTCCTAGGGGCATAAATCAAAACAATACAGAAGTTTACGAAAAAAACGATCATAAGTAAGAAAATAAATGATACAAAATGCGAAATCATTAATAATACCCAAACAAATTAAATGAAAATCGAACGATACAAAATAACAATTAATTTTAAGTAGATATGATAAAAATTAGTAAGTAAATATTATAAAACTCAAGTAAGTCATAAAACTTAAGTAAATAGTATAAAAAATAATAATGAATAATGAAATCTTGCGAAAAGTAGAGAGAAAGAGTGGGAGAGGGGGAGGGGAAAAAGAGCAAGTGTGCCACCCTCGGAGAATGCGTTTGCTAACCCTCCCCCTCCCCTGCTCCCCATTCCTTTGCCTACGGGCCCATCGGTTAAAAATCTATGCGGAACGTGGATACCGTAAAACCGGTCTTTCCCGTGACCAAGCCGCCTGCTTCTATAACTATATGACATCTCCGTGTATACCTATATACACACTGTCCAACGCGAGCATTCATCCATATAGCTATCCGTCTCCTTTCCTCGCTTATTCCCTATCTTCATTTTCTCCTCTCCCTCGATCCCGGAAATAACGAGGAACGTCGAAAAACACGCGCAAACGAGTACTTGATTGTAATGGATAATCAAAATTTCCATGGTTCGCTGAATTATTTCGCATTTCGATATATACATGTATATAAATGTCTATAAAAATATCTCTATCTATAAAATATATCTATATCTATAAATATATATCTATCTATAAAAATATGTCTATAAAAAATTGGTAAATATTCGGAAGTGTGGCTCTTGCTATAGAATCAGGCTAGTTTTTGTTTGGGTCAAAAATATTCACAAGTGGGACTCCAGCCCTAATCGGCTCCAAAAAATGTTTCACGTATTCGGGGCTATTCTGCAGTATGAAAATATGTTTTTTATGGTGAGGGAGGGGTATTTTATTAATAAAAAAAACAAACAAACCCAAACAAACCCGTTTCCTCCATACCTTTAACAAAGTAAAAAAAGCGTCCGGGGGTTGAAATAAGGGTTGAAATAGTCTTCCGCCGACTTAAATATTATAAACAAAGTGCCCAGAAATACATCGACTCGGTACAAAATTTCTAAACCCCTTTTCTAGCTGGAACCCCACCTATAAATATTTACCTTTGTTTGGATTTTTGTGGTTGTTTGAGGTTGTTTTGTGGTGTTCGGAGTTGTTACGGGTTGTTTGAGGTTGTTTAGGGTTGTTTGGGGTTGTTTGGGGTCGAGGAAAATTAGCCTGATGCTAGCAGGAGCCCCACTACCGAATATTTACCAAAAATTCTATTTTCCACTACAAATATAGAGATACATTTTCATAAATCTAAAAATAAATTCGGATAAATAAACTTTCAAAAAATCGTTGCGTTCCAACGATGCGAACGTCGAGACAATTTATGAGACTTCGCACCCACTGAACAAAGGCGAATATTTTTCATACACTTCCCCTTCTTTTATTTTATTTTATTTCGGGGGCGTGCGTTTCGGAAATTAGGCCGAGTAAAAAGCGCGTGCGCCCAAAGCCGCTTCACGAGGATTACGCACTTCACGCACGTACGAATGTTATCTATCGATAAATTGCATATATATATATATATATTAAAGGACATACGGGATATAGATCACGACCGCGAGAGCATTGACGAGATTTGCACCACCGCATACCTATATCGGCATCTCTCTTTTCGTACCCCCGTTCAGGTCGTCCTCGTCATTTCGCATGCAGATTTACGCAATCTGACCGCGAGCGCGCTGATGAGAGACAGAGACGAAGAGAAAGACCACGAGAGGTATATATTATATATGGGGCTAATATGAATAATGGAGAAGAGCGGGGAAGGCGAGAGTTATTACGTATAATTTATCATTCTAGGAACTACGCCCTTCGTATTGTATATATATATATATATATATATATATATATATATATATATATATATATATATATATATATATATATATATATATATATATATATATATACACCCACACATATGTATTTATTTATATATTACTCTGCATCATACGCGCATGCACACGTATATGTCTTACGATTTTGTGTACATACACAGGGTGTCTGTCATGAATCCGGCTTTATGTTATTTTATGAGAAAAATCATCTGCTTTTGGTTTTTCGCATGCCATTTCTACAAATGATACGAATCGACAATAACTGAGCAACTTTTCGAAGTCATTGGCACGATATGCGTAGTACATTTTTTTTACACCGCAGGCTATCAAAGTCAGATGTTCGAATTGGTTCGTACGAAAATTCGGCACAAGATCTTTTTTCACAAACTTTCGTTAACATTTGACATTAAAAAGAAGACTTTTCTAGATAAAACGAATAACCAAGAGTATTTTTTAACAACCGGGTCAAAAAACGTTATCGTTTGTAGAAGGGGCATGCAAAGCACCAAAAGGAGATGATTTTTATTTTTTTTAACTGTGGGACTTTTACTACACTGAAAGTCTAGCGTATTGTAGGGCATGATCTGACCTATCGACAGCTGCAGGATTATCCATTCGTAACAGAACACCCTGTATACATACGAATATATATATATATATATATATATATATACATATACACAAATCAAAAGATATGTATGTAAACGTGTGCAATAGTGGTTTACGTACATCGGCAAAGGGAGGGCGCGCACGACGTGCTGTGCATCGGAGAGAAAATGAGAAACGAGATTGTACAACCATAGAAGATATAGTGAACATTTGATATCGTAAAGTCAGTCACGCTGGCTTTAATTAATTAGTCGTTGGCTACACGTGTACATCGTACGTGTGTAGACGTGTATATGTTTGGGGATGGGTATATATGTATAGTGAGTTTTAATATATACCCATCCCCAATATATAATATATATATATATATATATATATATATCATGAGCGAGTATCATGCACACAGGTGTCATCTCGTTCCTCTGCTATCATGCTAATTAAACTATCTGCTAAGGAATCATAAAATTTGCGTGACAGATGTCTCTCGTGGAGCTTTTTTTTCAAGATCGCACGCAAGGAAACGCAAGCGGCATTTAAATCTAACAGGTCTGAAATTACGTGAAATGTGGTTCAACGTTGTCCTCTTCTTTTATGCAGTCTCAATTTTTTTTGTTCGAGATATTAAATTTTTTTTTCGTAAGCCTTGGGGCTCTATCAGGACAACAATTTCAGGCTGATAATTTAGAATTGTTGTTGAAGGAAGTTTGCATCCTTGGATTCCAACGAATTTTTAAAACGTATTTTTCATTCATTTTTTTCGAGTACATTTTGTTCAGGGTTACAAGTGAAATTTTCGAGCGAGGCATTAACGACCGATGAGGATTCGAGGGATTGGAAGGATGCGGAAGTAGGGGATTATAATTTTTCGAAGATGTAAGGAATTTTTTTTCAATGCACTTTTCCAGGTGAATATGTAGCCGAGCAACAGTGAGGAGACTGAAATTGTGAAAACACGCGAAGGTCGGAAAGGTTATCTATCGAGGACGAGGTTACTTTGCTTCTTCGAAGTGTGTATTCGGTTACGACCGTCGTCCTCGTTCCTGTCCCGACACTCATTTTCATTGTTAACTGGACGTGTCTTTTTTAATCGCTGTCTTTAGCCCTCCTCTCTCCCTCCCTCCCTCTCCCCCCTCTCTTTCTCTGCCCCCCCCCCCCCCCTCTCCCTCTCCGTATCTGCGAAGGGGGCAAAAAACAATGAAAGGAAAAGCACTATATATAATTCGCGTATATCCTCGTTCCGGGACAACGCTCACGCTTGCGTGGGCGAACCAAGCATTTCATCTTCTATTTTTTTTTTTTGCACAAAGCTCAGCGGATAAAAACCCGAAATAAATGTGAATCGTTTGCTATGGTGCGGAGCAACGAATCGGTACGATTCGACATACGCGAAGTTAAGGATGTTGAGTCCCATATCGCAAATGATGATAAAATTCTGAAAATTTGGTATGTTTTTGTATGAAGTATTTCAGAGGTCGTGTAAAAATTTCACGACAATTAGGAAGCTCGTTATTGAACAATTAACATTCACAAATTAAATGTCGTTTTATGGAAACTGATGTAAATTGCAATAAGTTTTTTTTTTGACCTCTCAACTTTATAATATCTACAATATACTGAAAGCAGCGGAAACAAGACGAAGTTTATCGATAAATTTTTTTTATTTCTTTTAAAAATTGTTCTTAACAAAATGTTAATTGTTTAATAACGAGCTTCCTAATCGTCGTGAAATTTTAACACGACCTCTTAAATACTTCATACAAAAACATGCCAAATTTTTAGAATTTTCTTATCATTTTTTATTCCAACCCTTAAGGAGGTTGAAGTAATGATGATAGAATTCTGAAAATTTGGTATGTTTTCACATGAAGTATTCAGGAGGTCGTGTAAGAATTTCATGACGATTAAGAAGCTATTTATTGAACAATTAACATTAACATGTTTCATAGGGACTCAACATCCTTAAAGCACTTCGCGTCGTATCGTTGATCAATGCGGTCTAGGCACGGACGAGAGGAATCTGAACGATCGCTGAAAAATCCTGACCGCAGACTCGCGCACACGTGTTTATTGCCGTCGAAGCGCGAGCATACGGTATAATCCGGCAATGTGGGTTAGAATGTGGGTGGACCCTCTCGTTATACCAAGCCTTCTATGCTCTGGCGTGAATATTTATATTTCCATACACGGGGAAAGGTGACTTTGAGGACATTCGACTTCGAGGACCTTTAGTGGTCCATCGTCCCTATGTTCAATGTATGCAAAGCCTTCAAAATCGTTAGGGACCGCCTTCGAAACAGACAAATGAATAATAAATAAAGAACGTTACGTAGAGATGACGGATAACATTTTTTTTACCCTCAGATACCGGGTGTCCCAAATGTCATGCAACATTAAACATTCTCGGATTATGCAGATTGTTGCGTGACATTTCGGACACCCTGTATATGTGTATTCTACTGCCTGTTTATTATCACCATTCGATAATGAAGAATTAAACAGATATATGGGAGTAAAGTTTTTTTGGGGTTTGTTTACGTTCGAAGGCACCGAAAATCATTTTTTCCAAATGCCAATGTATTTTTTTCGCCGAATTTGAGCTGGGCAAAGCAGTAAAACATTTTTGAGGATCGTTATTCGAAAATTCACAATATTAACGTTAAAATAACGGAGATAATAAATTATATTGAAGTTTGCATCGTTGAAACGCCACGAAAATTTTGTAACGAGAATTATTTTTAAGTCAAACGAACGTATTCCATCCAGCAAAGGTGTGCCCCACAAAAGTCCTCACAACTCCGAAACTGTGGAAGTACAAACGAATAACGATGAAGAACCAATAGCTGCAATGCAAAATGATCCTAAATCCATAAATGTCGTAATTACTAACCGGGCAATTGACCTATAGTTACATAATTAAATAAAATAATCAATGAAAAATAAAATACCGAATGAAAAATGAAATGACGAGTGAAATAAAAAATAATGGATGAAAAGTAAAAGAATGAATGAGAAACGAAATACAATAATGAATGAAAAATCAAACAATGGATAAAAATAAAATGATGAATGAGAAATAAAATAATCGGTGTAAAATAAAATAATTGATGAAAAATGAAATAATCGAATTATGATTACGCGGGGTTACACCGTTAATACACCCACGAATTATTTAAGTATCACCGAATTGTTGTCGGGTACAACACACCAGTACGTATCGCGATCAGTCCAATTGAACTATCGATAACGTTGCGGGCCATGAGGGTGGGTGGAGGTCGTACTATTCGAGCTCTACCCAGCTGCCGATATCCCCGTAGCATTCTTGGACCTTGTGTATGCGCCCCATATGTCCCTTTGCTGTAAAGCAAGACGGCATCGCTCAGGTACACGAATATATATATATATATATATATATATATATACATATATATATATATATATATATATATATATATATATATATATATATATATATATATATATATATATATATATATATATATATATATATATATATATGAACACATATACACATGCGTTTGTGCAGATTACAGACGCTAGGTAGACAAGCCTTTTACATACACGCGAACGTCAGTTGGCGATAAGATCCGTTCATAGATATTCTCTGAATATATATGTATGTGTGTGTCTGTGCACTGATTAATTCTCGTTTCGTTTAGCGATTTGTTAGATTCCGCACCGCCTACAACGGACATGTTCCCAATGCCCCGGGTGAAAGTTAATTCTTCGTATCACATTGTTCGGAATAATACCATTACGACTTTTCATTGACCCTTTCGGTGTCGAGCGATCGAGGTATTCTCTTTATTTAGCCGAAGAAAAGAACATCGACATAAAAAAGAAACGGGTCTGCGTGAGCCCGAAAAACAGGTCGATTTTCAATATTTTTTTATGTGTGATTTTATATGTGATTGAGTTTGGCAGGTTTGAGCTTTAAATTGAAAATTATCGATAAATAGTGAAGTTATTATTATGCGAAAAAATTGTCTCCGTTGCTGCATGGAATTGGTGCGGATGGTTCTGTCAACTGGGGTCATTAATATGGAGCATAAAAAAATGAAGTTTCAATATAATATTCGAACTTTCTTATAGCTTGACACTTTTGTGAAATTTGGAAAAATACGAAAACGCGAATGTGTAGGAAAAGAAAGTTTGATTTACGAGGAATAAAAACGACTTTTATAATTTTTTCTTAATAAATGAATACACGTATCAAAAAATAATTCGGTCATACGGCAGAAAATGTTATGAACTATGCTCTGTTCGAATTTGAGGGCTTACGCCTGGTTGAAATTTTTGAAAATATCGATTTTTGGTTTTCGACGGATTCTCAAAAAATACAACATTTCAAAAATATTCTCCGAAAATTTCGGCTTTCAACGCGTTTTTCGGATCATTACTTTTTATAAATCGGTAAGCACGATATCTCAAAAAGCACTGCAGCGATCAACTTCAGATTTTGCAAGATTCTTTCACATATCACCAATCAGTGCTTGAAAAGAGGAATTTTTTGTTGCGATACATAGTTTTATTTATCAACAAAAATAGAGCGTTTTTTCACCAAAAATCGATACTGTCACTTTGAGCTGTGGCTATTTTTTAAAAAATCAATATTTGATGCAGTCCTTCCACACTTATAAATATTTTCAATATAAAAATTGTAAAAGATACTTAAAACCATACTCTTTAAAATAAAATAATAATCTTTGAAAACCTGCACACGTAACCCCAGAAAAAAAATCATTAAAATTCCTCTTTTTTCCGAGCAAGGTTTATTTTTCAGACGATGCCTGACAGAGAAAAAAATTCCACTATCGGCAGGGATTTTCAAAAGAGGGTCGTACTAGACGACTTATATACTCCGACATAAAAATTTCTGTCATATTTTTTTTTAATTTGTTCATAAGGCCATAATTTATTTGTACAAAAAATTATTTCATATATTTGTTAGTCGCGTAAAAGAAAAAAAAATCATACAAAATAAATTAAATTGGTTTTCTAGATTTTGAGATACGCTTTACACCCTTTCATGAACCAGTTTCAAGAAGTAGGCCAGAGAAAAACGGGCGTATGCTGACCGTCGCAAAAATCGTCATAACTTAATGATGCTCCACTCCATCGAAAAATTCGGATTGCCCATAAGAGGATTTTTCCCCAAAGAAATTGCCTGGTCCACTGGTGACTCGATCGAAACATTATTTTTCTCGAGACGACTCAATACTTTTTTTCCGCGCGTAATATTTTCCAGCATGGCTTCTTCCTGCTCGCGCGTTATGGTTTCACTCGCTGGAATCGATTATAAGCCAATTGCGGCTGCACAGCAGCAGCCTCCCTATACGGCTTGATATCTCTCTTCTCTGTCACGAAATCAATTACTCAAATCGCAACACACACACATACACCCAGCCGTGGGCCGCCTGTGAGTACGTGTACACGTCGAGGCGGCAAGGCGTCGCTGGCGGCTTTGCAGGATCGATTACTCGCACTGGGTGCACTCCACGTATATACATAACAGGACGGTTTCCTCGGTGGTCTCTCGCGAGCCTCTGCTGCCATACATAAAACTTGCCTATGTGCTCGTCGATTCCGTAATCTCCTCATATACATCTACACGAGGAAAATTAATTTCGAAGGCATTCAACACCGAGGAACGTCCTCGTAATAGCCAATCGTCCCCATACTCGACGATACGTAAACCCCAATGTCCTCAAAATCCCTCCAGATAAACGGAAGCCCATTTGCCCAAATTTCGTGGATCTTTGTCCAAATTCAGGAAACCGTTTGGAAAAAAAATCAAGCACGTCCTCAAAACAGCCAGCTGGTCTGGAAGTCAACGTTACGTGAATATACCGGGTTCAAAGTATTTATTTTTCCCCCATATACGAGTATGTCTGTTTCTATGTGTGCATTCGTGTGTACACGGGCGTTTTTTTTTCACCGCAATAAAGTGTGCAAGGGAACTCTCGGAGAATCGCGCTCGTGCTGCCTCGCGTCATTACGCAATTATAACGTAACGCACGGAGGAAATGGGAAGCTCGCGAGCTCCGACTGCATCCCCGGCATTGTTGGTGATCACAGCCCTTTGCCCCGGTATATTAACCCGCACTTCAACATTTTCTGCATGCAGTAGAAAATAGTGAAGAAAAAAAAACTGGATTAAAAACAAACTCAGCCCCGATCTCATTCGTATAGAGGAAAAAAGAAGGCCACTTTTGAGGAATACATTTTTATTTGGACGACTCTCGCCTGTATTTCGAGAGTAGTTTGCCAACGTCGTATATCGAGTTAGTTATAATTTTATACTATATATATATATATATATAGTATAAAATTATATATAGATAATATACAGATATATACACTTGAATATATCTATATATTACACTCGATGTGTGCTTGATGAAAGTCGTGACGAGTAAAATCCATTTCCTATCATTTTTTGCGGTGACAGACTGAGAGCAAATTGAGGCCGTTTATATTTTTTCCTTCGAAATCAATTCTCCATTGGATAGGGAAATAAATGTTTAATCGTTCAGTTAGCGATTCGCAGAACGCTCGATTGAACGGTTTTTTAAATCTATTTTTTTTTAATTGTTTTTATAGTGTTATCAATTTTTGCTCTTCGCTATGTGGTATACATAAAGTACCGCAGCCCGGAACTTCTAGGTTCCGAAAGGTTTACGTGAGTTTGCACTCCCGCTAGCGCCGCGATATCGAGCGCTGATTCGATTTCGTCTTTGTACGGCAGGCGCCGCTGGTGCCAGGCGTAGATACGAGTGAATATAATGTATATGCGCACCCGCATTCGTAAACTATTTTCTATATATATATATATATATATATATATAAATTAATTAAAATACACAATATTCGTTTAATATATTTAATAATATAAATGAAATTTAAATATATATATGTATGTATGTGTGTGTGTCTATAAGTACATATGTATATAGTTCTAGCACCAATTAGTATGGTCTTGAACTTTGCATAGTTGCAATGCAACGAAAAATCTTGTTTATATTTTCATTTCCTCATTTTTATTATTTGACAAAATCTTTCTTCTCATATTCAAATTCTGGATCTCTAAATGAGCGATTTAAAAAATGATTAATGAATGTTCATACCGAAGATTTGCCGAAAGAAATTCGCGAAATTGAAAAATAATAATTTTCATTACATTCGGACGATACAAACTTCAATCTCGTCAATTAGTAGTATTTCTTACATATATATATATACACACACACACACACACACACACACACACACACACACACACACACACACACACACACACACACACACACACACACACACACACACACACATATATATATATATATATGTATAAAGATCGAAAAAGAAATATTAAAAATGGCAAAATGGGTGTTCGAAATGTGTTTTTTTGTCCCAAAAGCTTGACCAATCTTCCAGTTCCTTGTGTCGGTTCTCTTCTCTTGTTTTACCTCAAGTACGAAGTAAAATTCATAATCCCTTGGAAAACAAGATACTTCTCGTGTTTCGAGCAAAAGGCGCGTTGAAACCTTTAGAATTTGCTCGTTTTTATTTGTTTTTTCGTTACTTCGTTTCTTGTTCTCGTTTCTTTCGACGAGTCCGGCGTCGAATTTGTTGAACCTTCGGAGCTTATTTGGTTTCATTTCGATTTCAAGGGCTCGCAGGAGTCGAGTTTTTCGAGGGTTTTGGGAGGGCCTCGATTCGCTCTCGCGTGAAACTTCACGTTGTGTTTAGTCTGTCGGGCACGTTTGGCGTGTCTTTCGGGACTGAAGGCACGAATCGCAACACACGCGGTTAGATGGAGCTAAATATACAGGACCAAGACAGGAGGCTGCTGTAGACAAAGAGAGAAAGAGAGAAAGAGTGGGGGAGGAGAGAGAGAGGGGGGGGGGGAGGAGAGAGAGAGAGAAAGAGAGAGAGAGAGAGAGAGAGAGAGAGAGAGAGAGAGAGAGAGAGAGAGGCACAGACAGGCGTGCACGGGGACGAAAGGAGACGGCGGTCAACTTTCCGATGGAATGTGCGGTCAGTAGACCCTCATTGGACCTTCTTATGTGCGAATTCACGTATCTATATGTACTCGCTCCGTCCATACGAATACGTACAAAGCAACGAGAGCCGAGTGCATTATATAGTAGGCAACACGCCACTTGGCACACGCAACTGGCAACAGACGTTACCAACAGCCAATAATCGAGCACCGGAGGCACGTCCAGAGATGGAGGGCAGCCTGGAGGCTGAGGAAGTATTTAATCTAATTTAATTACCGGTCGATATTACAATTTAAATAATTCAATGACAAAATCATGCTCCGGCGGGTTTTGACGTGACCAATTGTCTTTCGATGCCATTCACTTGTGATAGTTAAGGGGGACTTTGTCCTTGGAGTACCATATTTCAGGTGTTTACATTTTATTTTTTATTCAAGGAAACGAGTAAAGCTTTTTGAGTGCGGTTTTTTTCTTGCTTTTATTCATGATATACTGAACGTTAAAAAAATTTTTTTTTGAAAAAAAAAACCAAAATGGCGGCCGTTGCAGCTCCGCGAAAACAGGTCGTCAAAGCGCGGGAGGTAAACGGCTGACATCACTGCCCCCTCTTTGTTGATCTGAAACACAAATTCAAAGCATATTATCAATCTGTGACCCTTTGGTAATGGAATGACGGATGGGTTTTTCGTTTAGTACAAATTTCGGAAAATGGCGGCAATTTGAAAAAAATCGAATTTTCGCGTTTTTTTCGCATGAAAAGATAAATAATAAATGCAAAAATGTATCTATCGAAAAAACGATCCGTCATTTCGTGAAGACATATTTTCTGAGTATGCTCTCCAAATTTCAGGTCGATATGTTAATTACAGCGGTCAGGAGAATGTCAGCCATTTTTAAAAACGTGTTTTCGAGAAAAACGCGTTTAAAGTTTCGTAATGTGTTTACACAAATGTGTTTATAATTACCGCTAATCGGCAATGCCTGGTACATAGAGGCATCCCTCCGCTTCTTCTAGCTGCTCATGTTGAGCCGCTAACATCTCCCGCTGCTCAATCAAGGACAAAGTCTCCGTTAAGGAGTTACGTGGGTACCGAAGCCAAAAAAAGCATATTTTATCTATTTTAAAAAGATATAATATACAAATTATTTTATTCAAAATGTTAAGCACATAAAGGAGCAACATTTCAGCAGTAATTGAAAAAAAATTCATCCGACAATTTGGGAAATTCTGCTGGTGAGACCTGGCTTCCAGAGGCCCCGCAAAAAAACAGTGCCCTCATGGTGGTCAGGATAACTCGTGATAGCTTTATCTGAAATTTAACAAAACTAAATTTTTTCTGTCAGTAGATACGTGTAGCTCGTGATTGAACGAAGGATTTTTTTTAAATACTGAAATTTGAATTTTTTGCAGAGTTGTATATAAAATAGTTCAATTTTTGGTACAATTTACACTACGCACAACCTTGTAAAATTGGTTGTAATCGAAGAGGAAAAACTTTCGTTTAATCACTAGTTAATGCTATTTTGAAGAAGTGTGCAAAATTTCAATAAGATCGGTGCATTAATTTTGGAGAAATCATGTCCACCAACTTCAAAAATAGTGTTTTGAGGAACATGCGATATACCTGCGTCGCTTCCGGTCGGTCTTTCCCAACGGGGGGAATTCCCAAAGGGTCTCTCTATCTCTCTCCCTCTCTCTCCTAGACGCCGATTGGCTTAAAACTTTGAAAGAATATTCTAGATATATTGTACTATTACATAATACAATTTCAAAAAACTGGATTTTTTTACATTTTCTAACCCACTTTACCCCTTAAGAAGAATTTAATGATCCCTAAATCAAAGTATATATATTTATATTAGGGTGCTTAAAGAAAAAATCGATTTTTTTGCTCCACAGAAAATCGAAGTATGTTAAGAAAAAGAAAGTTTTGCAAAATTTGAGGGTTTTAAACAATTTTTTGCTTAGTGTTCAAACGCCTTTTTCATGATTTTTTCTTACGATTATCAGAGTATTAATTTTTTTTAATCTCGATGCAGAAAATGTTGGTGCGTGATGCAATGTAAGTCTTGATTTAATTTTTTCTGTAACGCCACAATTTTTATTTAAATATTTTTTTTACCACAAACAATTTCTATTTGCAGATTAAGAATCAATATATGTGATTCGGTTGTGAAAATGATATCAACCACTTGATGAACAAGAACACTGTGTTTACATGACTGAACGTCTAACAAGTATGCGTGTTTTTTTGGAGCAATATGTTTTTTCGGAGTAAGAAAACAAATGAAGAAAAAAAATTGACGGGAAATCGAAGAAAAAAAATTAAAAGTCGTTAAAAATTAAAAGTCGTTAAAATTAAAAGTCGTTAAAAATTAAAAGTCGTTAAAAATTAAAAAATTAAAAGCACGACCTAAAAATGTTTAGACCTCTCTCAAATTTGGTATGAATTACTTTTTCATAACGTAGTGACATTTTCCGTTGAGTACCGCGAAAAAAAAATAATTTTTTCCAACCACCCTTATATATATGCAGGGCGAGGATTATAAAGTGGTCATCTGTTTTTAAGGATCTCGCGAATATTGTGCGAACGAAGAAGAATACAGCGTATTTTTGCGACTGGTAGTATTTGCCAGAAAAGTCTGAGCATTTTGGAAAAAAATTGAAATTCCGTTTGGAATTTAGACCTGGACAGAAATTTATTGGGAGTGGTCAGATCCTACCACATGCATATAGGCATTTGGATTTGATAGGAACGCCTCATGTAGGGAGTCCACATTGAAATAACCTATTGGATCCCTATCACAAAGTGAGGCCAAGGTATGGGAATCGAATTGGATCCCTACGACAATTTCTGCACGGGGCAGAATGAGAATAATTAAATTCCCATTACAAAGCACTCCTGAAAAACGTTTTTTCAAATAGTACTGAATTGCATTCCTCAACTCTCAATTGCATCTGTGATAATTTTTTTTTGCTCCATAACGAGATGTACAAAAAAGTTTTCCAGGAGTGTTTTGTATTCGGAATTGAACTACCTTCATTCTGCAATGCTCAAAATGGAATATTGACTTCCTTCCAGAATGCTCAATTTTTTCTGCCATTTCGATACATTACTTTCCTGACTTTTCCCGATCACATTTCGTCTAATATTTCCACCCAAAGATCGCAAGTAACCGTCCGAAAAACAAACTCCAATTTTCCTCCAATATTCCCGAATTATTAGAAGGAGAGAATCAATCCGCCGTGGTTTACGCTTGTGTGGGCCGGCGCCAGACTGTGGGGTAAATGCATTTCTCCGAGGCGTATATACGACGTTTAATCACCGCAAACGGACCGAAGACACTCGCCCGGGCGCGATAAGCCGAGAGAAATGAAGGAAGAAAAAATCTTCTTGAAGTGTCGTAAAACGGGGAGAGGTAGAGTGCTGTCGCGACAGGGAGGAAGATTCGGACACGAGTTATAAAACATTTTTCTTTTCGTTATCTCTCGCGCCTGCTGGCGGTTTTTACAAGGTGCCTCGAGTCCAGTGTAGATTTTTTTTCCTTCTCTTCCTCGTCTTGCATACATATACGAAAGTGAATGTGAAAAATGACTGAGATTTTTTTTTCTACCGAATTATTTCTACTCTTACACACACACACATATACACACATATATTGAATAATATATTGAATATTGTTGTATTGTATTGCATTATTGAATAATATATAATTAATTGGTGAATGTTTCATATTATTCGTCTTATTTATCATTGAATTATTAAATTTTAAATTAAGGGAGAACTGTCACGTGCCCAAAAAAAGGCCGTTTTTCGCATTTTTACTGTCGACGAGATTATTCATTGGGATTTGGAATTTTTATGAGAAAAAATAATAAGAACTTACAACGTTATTAAGGTTAAAAATAACAACGATAAACATTACAACGTTATTAAGAATTATAGAGCCTTTGTAAAAAAAATAACTGCATAAAAAGTCACGGCGTGTTCGTCAATCCGTCATTGGCGGCGAATTTTTTTTATCACGACGGCGTCGAGAAAGTAAAAAAGTTTTATAAAATTTGTGAATCTCTATGTGAATAGAGATATAAACTACGTGAATGTGAGAAGAAACATAAACTATGTGAATCTCCTTCTACGTAGCCGTTTTTTCGAAGAAAAAAAATCCACAAAATGGTAATTTTGGGGAAATTGTGACTTACATTCAGACGCTTCAAATTCAAATAAACGAAATTTCCAAAAACCGGCTACAAACACGACAGCTACCGCAATTGCGAACATTTTGGATTTTTTTTAATTGACCATCGAAGAATTATAGCTAGAGTTATGATTCCGGCCGGGAGAGGCCGAGAAAAGTCGTTTCGAGAACAACGCGGTTGAAAGTTTCAGTACACGTAAATCGTTGCGTCACCTGCTCTCACTAAATCGTCTGTAACTCGGTTAATTTTCAATATTTTAACTTAACATCTTTTTCACATATTCCTGAATATCTATATTTTAAGAAAATGCAAGAAAAAGTCGATTCTTTTAAGCCGTCACAGTGGTGTCCCGCCTCAAAGATTTCAATGAATTATCATGTAATAAGGTATATATATATATATATATATATATATATATATATATATATACATAAATCTTATTTATCATCACCAAAATGTATTAGTCCATCCCCCACTGATTGAGTCGACATATGGAACGTGTTTTTCTCAAGAAAATATTCAATTCATATCAATGACCAAAGGGTCATCGTTTAAATTCGAAACGATGACGTTGACAGGAAAAAAATGACCAGAAGCCCTCGGTTTTCGTTATCTATTTATATTTTACATAAGCATACGTGAAACATTCAAAAAAGTAAGATTGTACTTGGAGAGGAATGTCTCAGCACACGCATCGTCCATAATGCGATATGTAAGGTACCGCACTATAAAATATGAACATAAATTCCGAGCAAAGCGGCCTGGCCGATTCGTGCGAGTGCGTGCGCATGAAGAAGACGAAGAGAAAAGTCCAGTGGAAAAATATGTCGATAATGCATGTGACTTCGCAAAACCACTCGTCGGCCCTCATCGCGCGGCCACGGTAGCAAAATGCGAGAGAACAGTAGACGAGAGAGTGATCCCCGAGAAAGGAAGAAGAAACGAAAAAAAAGAGGACAGAAAAAAGAAGAAAAAATAAAGGAAGTCGAGCGAAGTTACGGCGAGAGGAGAGTTTTGTTGTGCTCCCGCGATTTGCACTTTTCCAGCTCCCTTTGCGATGATGCCCTCTCTGTCTCGTGCTCTGCTTGGCTTGCGAGATCTCTCGATGTGCTCTTTCATCTTAGTGCGCCTCTACGTCTCTCCTTCTCGCGCCTCTCTCTCTCTCTCTCTCTCTCTCTCTCTCTCTCTCTCTCTCTCTCTCTCTCTCTCTCTCTCTCTCTCTCTCTCTCTCTCTCTCTCTCTCTCTCTCTCTCTCTCTCTCTCTCTCTCTCTCTCTCCCCCCCCCCTCTTGTTCGAGTGGGCAATCATAAAATCTTCTCGATACGGGGCATTCCTGACCGTGTACTCAATTCTCTCGTTGAGAGAAACGTACAGGGCCTTCCGGTTCCAATTGATCGAGATCACTCGGTGATCCTTGTTTCAGCCTTTCCACCCTTTCAGCCTTTGTCCGAGGCGAAATTATGATGCGGTGATCGAGCCCGTAAATTGATAGCACTCTCGATGTTAATTTTGATGGTTTCGAGATTTTTCCGGAGCACTGCTCGGGACTTGATTCGGCTGGCAATTGTTATTTTTGTGAATTTATTTCAACAGTGGCGTTGAAGTTTGCATCGTTGGAATGCAAAGATTTTTTTCTCGTAATTTTTAAATTCTTCATTTTCATCATTATTCAAAGGCTTTTTTGGAAATTGAGGACGAAAATGTTTACTGAGAACATTTGAACAATTTTTACCGTCGAAAAATATTTGAGCAATTCAAAAGAATTAATTTTCGTTGCAAACATCGGATTAGGTGGTGTTGAAATTGTCGTTGAAAGGCTACGAGATTGTTTTACATTTATTTTATTTTGTTATTATGGCTTGTTTGGGGCTGTTTTGTTTTGGTCAGGGTAGAACTGACAATTTTCATTTTTGGGCCAACGAAAAAAACGCGGTTGCAATTTGCATCACGTGATGCAATCGCACGGGACGCATTTTTTTTTAAGATTTGAACCGCAGATCTCTAAGACGGAAGTCGAAAGACGATTGACAGATTTTTTAGCCTCAAAATCTGCTGAATGAAATTTGGGCACATTGAAGAAGTGCATTTTTATTCAAAAAATTAATAATAAGCAAGGAAAAAAAGTTCATTTTCTAATGATCAGAAAAAACAATTATCTCTCACCCCAAAGAAGTGATAAATTGATAAAAAATCATTTTCGAAATCTTCAAGGGAGGACACTGTGATAGGCCGAAAAAACTCGTTTGTCCGATTTTTTTGTCTACTAGATTATGTATTGGGATTTGGAAAAAAAAACGTATGTCATTAAGCATACATTGAACTTATTTCATGTAAATCTTTATTTCAAATAATAGAAAAAATTAACTACATTATTGAGGCATAATAAAGCCTTTGTATAAAAAAAAAATGGTACAATGGCTGGATCGATAACTTGACAATGGTTGGTCTGATACATGAAAATAAAAAAGTTTCATAATCTATATAAATGTGGTTCTAGTTGTACGTAGCCGTTTTTCGAAAAAAAAACTTCCCAAAATGGCGGGTATTCAAAAAAAAGTTATATTTTGGCGAACATTTTCCTTAAATTCGAGAGCTTAAAACGTGCCAAATTTTTTTTAGTCAGCTATGTACGCCCATAGCAGGACGAGAAAAGTCGCTTCGAGAAAAATGCGATTGAAAATTTTCGTATACGTAAATCGTTGTACTATCTCGTCTCACTAAATCGTCTGTAAAACGATCAATTTTAAATATTTCAACGTGAATTTTTTTTACAATCTTGAATATGTATTCTTCGAGGGTTTGCAAACAAAAAAAAACGATTTCTTCACCCTTCACAGTGATGTCACGCTTTAAGTAAAGTACGATCATATACGAAAGATCCTCAATGAAAACTCAATAAAACTCCGAAATAATTCGATCAATTCAACTCCCACGATTTAGCCAACTGGGTCGCGCGTTCCGTTCGAGGGCAATAAAATCGGCGTCAGACCACCTTCATGTCCCACTAATCTTCTTTATTAAGATTCGACTGTGATACATAATTGTGTCACAGTGATCTTCGAAAACGGTTTTCGCGTCGATTTTCTCCGACGGAGGAGAAATTCTGAAGAAAAAAAACGTGATTTTCAAAGCCGCCCGCGAAGATTCGACCTCGAAGGCCTCGTACGCGCACCTGTATCGTAAAATACAGTTCGTAAAACAAGCTCCGTGAATTGCCGCGGATATCGAGAAACGTACAAGCGAGAGTTTGTAAAATTCAAAGAGAAACTCCGCTAACCGGTTGGGTGACTCGGATCTACATATCGACGCGGGGTCCTGATTACCGTGAAAATTTTCAAGGGGCACCGCAATAACGTCACTGTCGTTTATTTGCAAAGTTGCGGTCGTGAAAACGTGCGCGCGCACGACAAAAAGATACGTTTCGGTGTTATTACCGCGTTGCTACTGTTACGGTAATAACGCTGCGGCAATAATGGACGTAATTCGTGTTAATTTTTTTATTTTCATTTTTTCCAATTTTGAATCCTTATTTTCGGAAGTAGTTCCGAACAGGACATTCCTCCGATTAATTTAAAATTTCGTGTACCCATGTATTTTGACTCGCTCATTACGAATATGATAGTAAAAATACCCGCAAACTTGATTTTCAAGGTCAAAACTCACAAAAACTGATTTTTTGAAAGAATTTCTACTTTATTTTAATAAATCTTGATTTTAGAGGAAAATGTTTATCACAAAAGTTGTAGCCTATAGAAAGATTGATATTTTATGTTCTGTACATTTTTTGCCTAAACCCATTCTGTTTCGAGAAAAACAGGATAATACTCCACTAAGTATATTATGCTAAACTCCATTAGTTTTGATATTATCTCCTTACGCACTTTACCGCGAGAAAGTTAGAGTTTGTTTATTGTGCTGTGTAGTGTTTGGGTTTGTTGGTTGTGTTGTGTGTAGTTTGGGTTTGTTTGTTGTGCTGTGTGTCGTTTGGGTTTGATTGTTGAGTTGTGTGTTGTTTGGGTTCGTTTATTGTACTGTGTGTTGTTTAGGTTTGTTTGTTGTGTTGTGTGTTGTTTAGGTTTGTTTGTTGTGCTGTGTGTTGTTTGGGTTTGCTTGTTACGTTGTGTGTTGTTTGGGTTTGTTGGGTGTGTTGTGTGTTGTCTGGGTTTGTTTGTTGTGTTGTGTGTTGTCTGGGTTTGTTTGTTGTGTTGTGTGTTGTTCGGGTTCGTTGGTTGTGTTGTGTATTATCTGGATTTGTTTGTTGCGTTGTGTGTTGTTTGGGTTTGTTTGTTGTGCTGTGTGCTGTTTGGTTTTATTTGATGCGTTGTATTTTGTTTGGGTTTGTTTGTTGTGCTGTGTGGTGTTTGGGTTTGTTTATTGTGTTGCGTGTTGTTCGGGTTTCTTTGGGTTTGTTTGTTGTATTGTGTGTTGTTTGGGTTTGTTTCTTGCGTTGTGTGCTGTTTAGGTTTGTTTATTGTGTTGTGTGTTGTTCGGGTTTCTTTGGGTTTGTTTGTTGTGTTGTGTGTTGTTTAGCTTTGTTTGTTGTGCTGTGTATTGTTTGGGTTTGTTTGTTGCGTTGTGTGTTGTTCGGGTTCGTTGGTTGTGTTGTGTATTGTCTGGATTTGTTTGTTGCGTTGTGTGTTGTTTGGGTTTGTTTGTTGTGTCGTGTGTTGTTCGGGTTTGTTTGTTGTGTTGTGTGTTGTCTGGATTTGTTTGTTGCGTTGTGTGTTGTTTGGGTTTGTTTGTTGTGCTGTGTGTTGTTTGGATTTGTTTGATGCGTTGTGTTTTGTTTGGGTTTGTTTGTTGTGCTGTGTGTTGTTTGGGTTTGTTTATTGTGTTGTGTGTTGTTCGGGTTTCTTTGGGTTTGTTTGTTGTCTTGTGTGTTGTTTGGGTTTATTTCTTGCGTTGCGTGCTGTTTGGGTTTGTTTATTGTGTTGTGTGTTGTCCGGGTTTCTTTGGGTTTGTTTGTTGTGTTGTGTGTTGTTTAGGTACGCGTATAGTGTAATGAAAAAATGTACTTTTTGAAGCATTATCCCATTTTTCTCGAAACCGATTGGTTTCAGACAAAACTTGTATGGAACATAAAAGATCAATCTTATTATAGGCTACAACATTTGTGGGAAACATTTTTCTCTAAGATCAGCATTTATTACAATTAAATAGAAAAACTTTTCCAGTCAATTTTTGTAAATTTTGATCTTGATAATAAAATTTGCCGGTATTTTGTTTTTCTTTTCGGGACTTTATCCGTATTGTCTTAGAAAAAAAAAACGTTTCTCCTTTCTCATGCGCTTTCGAGCTTTTGGTCGTCCGTTTCACTTTTAATCAGCACGAGGGCACACAGAAAGTATGAAAAACCTGTGCCTATACAGGTGGTTATATTTTCACGGTGTTGGACATCGGAAAATCGGTAAAATTGGTGCCTCGCTTGGTGGTCGATGTACGAGCGACGGGCGAGCGGTCACCCATCCAACTATTGGCTCGGATCAAGGCTGCGTGGCAGTGTCGCCCAACTCCAGTTTAGTGACATCTGCATACGTACGTACGTGTATGTGTGTGTGTTTATGTTTGTATAAAGGACCCTAACGACGATGAATGTTGTTCTTCCAAGAACAAACTCGTCACCGCTCTCTTCATGTTTTCTGTCCTGGCCCTTGGTACACGACCGCACACACGGTGTTGTGTCTCGCACTTGGATAAACACTTGGATATATATTTACATACAGGGTGGACCGAAAAATGACCCGTAAAAAAATCACCCCCATGTATGTTCTACGATCTTGTGTACTTTTTGAGGAAAAAGCATTTTTTTATTTTTCTCTGTCGTGTATGTACTTTTCGCGCAATTTTTCTTACGTGGGTTATCCTTGTCCACTTTAATGTTGAGCTATATATACAAAAACAAGGAACATTGACGTACATCCCTTAGTTTTTTATCATAAGTTCGAAAAAACAGCTTCGAAGATCAGTAACTGTTCAGATAATAAATAAAAAATATTTATACCGGTCTAAATGGCTCCCAATCGCTTTGAAAAACTTCTAAGAGGAATCGCCACACAAAAGAGAAAAGAAGAAGAACCTAGGCTACAGGACAATATGAAGAAAAAAATGTTTAACGCTACTGTAACGACCCGAATATAACGGTTGTTAAAAAAAATTAATGTTTAAGCAATAAGTAAGATGATTGAAAAACCGTTCGGACATTTGTTTGTATGTACTTTGACAAAATCGTATACCAAATTTCATTTTTAAATATCTACAATTGAAGAAGTTATAAGCAATGTCGTAGAGGACCTTTGAACGTAAGGGGCTCAACGGTGTACTTGATACTGGCCATTCAGTTGATGTGAAACCAAAAAAAATGGCCGAAACTTGACCGAGCATTTTTTGTTATCGTGTTTCAATCACCAAAAAACGAATTTACACTTTTTTTCGATTTTTCGACGAAAAAATGACGTTATCATTATTAATAATAATAATAAACTAATTTAAAAAAATTTTACGACGAAAAACGTCGGTCAAGCTTCAACTACTATTAAATTGAATAACTGTCCCAAATTTCAAGTCATTATAGGTACTTATACTAACCTGAATGACTCCCAATCGCTTGAAAACACTTCTGAGAGAAAAGTACATGCACAAAAGCGAAAAATGAAAACCTGTGCTACGAAAAAACTCAAAAAACATTGTAATGCTTTTTGTTTTACGAAAAATAAAGTATCGTAGAAAATAATTTTGGATGTCACTTTTCGGACCACCCTGTATATATAGGCCCATTGACCGTGGTTGCGAGTGTCCAAGGAATCCGGGAGGTGTCCGGTGCGCCGTATACTCCATCCGATAATCCACTTATTCTCGGTATACCGTATTTATTATCGTAAAGTCCCACCTCGAGGTTCGTTGAGACCTCGCGCGTCGCACATCCTCGTTATTCGAGCTCCTTATCACACCGCCTTATCGTCGATGCGCTTTTATCATCCGCGTGCCCAGAGCAATTCGCCCCGGCCACCAGAGTAGCGCGACAAAGGACGAGAGAGCGATCGAAAAAAAAAAACGGAATTGCAGTTCGCATCGTTGGGATGCAATTAATTTTTTTTACAATTGCTTTAATTTATTTTTCTAGTTCTATCGCTATGATAATCCGTCAAAGATTTTTCACTATTTTTTACCATTCTTTACCATGTTTTAACAGCAATTTTTTTTTAATGAAAAATATCGATATGCAATAAAATTGTTATTGTTCGGAGAAAGTCTGGCAACTAGGGTCATTTGAAATGAAACGTGATAAAAATTTTCTTTGAGTATAATAATTAAAACTTCCGTATGGTCGGATACTTTATGGAAATTTTGAAAATTACGATAGTAAAGTAAAACGAAAGTACAAGAAGTTCGATTTTCGGCGAAAAAACAACTTTAATCATTTATTTGCAACAAGTGCGTGAACGCATCAAAAATTATTCATGCATACGATAGAAAATGTCATAAGCTACACGCTGTCCGAATTTCAAACGAATCGGACCCATGCATTTTGAGATACGACTTACATGGTGTTGAAATTTCCATCGTTGGAATGCACCGAACATTCTTTTTTATATTTTTATACTTATATCGGTTTTTGGCCAATTTCAATTTTAGGTCTCCGAAGAAGCAGCGTAAAAAATCGTTGAAGGCTTTTCAAAGTGAAAAATACGAAAAAGCGAGACAAACGATAAAAAAAAATTCCATCGCATTCCAACGATGCAAACTTCAAAAGGGAAATCTTAACGAAAATCGTCATAACCCGATCAATTCTTGAAACTTTTAAAAAATCCTCGTTGCAAATTAAAGTTAACACCCCAAGCTACAAAACCGAGCAAAAAAAACGTATTTTTCAAATCACGAGCTTATCAAGCAGGCCCCTCAAGAATGATTTATTCCACCGAATTGACGAATACTCAAAAACCAAATATTGCATTGCCTTATCTTAATATTTCGTTGGCCACCTCTGAACGAGCAATTTCATTAATGCCGGCGATTATTTCCTCCGTGGAAGTTTCCCAAGCCAAAAACAATTTCGTATTATTTTTTTCCCCGAACCTAATTGTTACGTCAACCGCCTATGACGACCCCTAAAAAAAAACTCCCCCTCGCAGTTCGCCAATTCGTTCCTCTCCTTGAGTTCGCAAACAAATTAGCCGCCGTTCGAAAATTCCCACGGGACGAGATGAAAGCGGAGAACGAGAGTTCATGCACCGAGCAGTGCGGCACCCGAGTGAAAAGGTCAAGGTCTTTCGAAACCGAAAGGGCTAAGGAGTGCAGTGAGGAAAATGCATTTTCAGCTGTTCTGTCGGCGGCCGGCCACTCGGAGGCTCCTTCGCGAGACAATAGCGAAGAAAAAGTAGCAATGAGAACAAACGAGCATTGAGAACAAAAAAACAAGAAAAAAAAAAGAAAAGCAAAAGAAGCACAAGGGGGACATTTTGCACGCTCGGTCGACCGAGCGAGACCCTGCTCGAAGTGTTCGCATATACGTCCGCAGCGGCAGCAGCGCGCAGAGCCGGAAGTCAAAACGCGCCTCGTGTCACTGTCGCGACTGCGAGAGACTCCGAAGCTCTTGACTCGTCACTCGGCGCCATTTTTTCTCTCCTAAAGTACTCGAGAAGAGGAGAAAAAAGAAAAAGCTTCGCCTTGAAGGAACAGTCGACTTCATTGAGGCTGGGCAACCTCGCAAACGCACAAAGTCCACCCTTGTTTTGTGGAAATCATTGCACGACGATCGGGAGAGTGGAAACTTTTTTTTAATGAAACCTTCGTGCACAATGATGGCCCTGAGTGGTCGTCTATGTATCCTCTTATAAATTTCCTATATGTCTATTAAATTGGCTCCTATAAATATTAATTTGTGACCAAAAAAGTCATTGCCTTGGAGCCCATCATTGGATCGCAATTAAAAGTTTTTTTTTCTCTAACTTTCGTTATCACCCGAAATATGTTTTTGCAAATTGAGGTTGTGCACCTTAGAAAGAAGCCTGAAAAACGGCCCAATAATACTCATCGTCTAGAACTGTAAAAAATGTTGGGTGACAGCGAGTTGAGGATACAAAAAAATGAATTTTCGTATGCTGTTGAAATTTGCATCGTTGGAACGCAACAAAAGTTCTTGTATACATTTTATTTTCCATTTTTGTATTGTCATAGAAAAGCTTTTTTTAAGATTTATATCGTAGATCGCTAAATTAATATCTTGAAAAATGGTTGGAGAATTGTTGTAAGCAAAGTTTGCCCAAATAAATGGAAGGAATTTACAAATATTAATTTTCGTTGCGTTCCAACGATGCGAACTTCAACCTCATATTTTCGTTGCATTCCAACAATGTAAACTTCAATTTGTATCTTTGACTTTTCATGTTATTGAAGTTTGCAGATTTCGAACTCGTTGCTAGATAAAAATTATTATTTGCTCCCGGAAATAACGCGTTCATTGTCCCTGAGCTAATTACCATGGTACTCATTTTTGAGCTCATCAGGTCATCCCAAGGTTATCACAGGTCATTGATTCTATGTTAAAAAATAAGTCATAGGGCGGTTTAAAAAACGAAGGCCTCTTAATTACAAAAGTCGACCCTGAATTCCGTTTAACGTCTTCAGAAAAAAAACTGCAGTGTCCGAAATGTTTTTGACGAATCGTTGAATTTCCGTCTTTGATTTTGTATGATGTTGAAGGGTCCGTGGAAAACATTTTAGAGCCTTCAATTTAGTACTTTCTCAAATGGGAAGCTCTATTTTCAAACCTGTCTTCCGCTTCTTCTTGAAAAGCGAATTCTTGGCCTATCACGACCTTGGAATACCCTCCACATACTCAGAAGTTAGTAGCATGTCAATTAGCGCCAAATGGACAATGGACACGTTATTTGCGGAAACGAATGACAATTTCAATGTGATAGCGAGTTTTTTATATTTTCGATTTATATAGCATCACATTTTTTCATACGGTTTCTAAATTGTGACCCGTCTGCAACGTCTCGTATTCGAGTGCCTAATATCTAGTGACACCTAAATTTCTAGTGGCACATCGAAAAGTTTTTCCGTGACACCAAGACTTGTCTTTTTTTCCGACTTTCGTTAGGTAGGGAACGTTGATCCAAACCCACGCTTGATTTTTTCTGACATTTTGT
This sequence comes from Ophion costatus, assembly GCA_951751655.1. Taxonomy (NCBI): domain Eukaryota; kingdom Metazoa; phylum Arthropoda; class Insecta; order Hymenoptera; family Ichneumonidae; genus Ophion; species Ophion costatus. The sequence goes on along the minus strand of OX632365.1, from coordinate 27,896,262 downwards.
ATGTTTTTTGTTGTTGTTGTTTTTCCTTATTTTCCTTATTTTTATGAGTCGCCGCTCGGCCATCCTCTCGAAGCAAAGCGGCGTCCAATAAAAAATATCGCCCGTCTTCTCGCCGTGACTTCACGAATGTGAATGATTTATCTCGGATCTAAGATATGCCCGGTCTGAAGCGTACCATATGTATACACACTCTATAACACGTGTAGATATATATATATATATATCCACTTCGTCGTATGCATGAGAAGTAGACTTACCTCGAAAAAAAAAGAAAAAAATTTCAAAGTGACTTTCCCACTAAAATAGTAGAGTTCGCTCATTCGAAATGAGGGGTAATTAATTTCGGAGCCTATAAATTATTTTACGGAGGAACGATTGTTGAAAATGATTGAATAAGGACGGTAAGGACCGTCCCGGGTCTAGACTCGAAAAATATTATCGCCCATTCCATCGTTATTAATTTTCCTAATTTTTTTGTAACGCTTGGGGGCCGTAGACTCAAGCTAAAATTAGTTTTGGAAGAAAAGACAAAGCCGTATCAAGAAGTGTTGACTCGGGCCAATACTCGGATGGGTGACCGCTCAGTCCTCGTGGAAATGTGATACGACAGTGGTTGGCAAACGAGTGGCTTAGTGTTCGAGTGACAGGACCACAATCGTTAAAAGAACCACTGGAAATAATAATTAAAGTCTCATTTTTTAAATACAGCCTAAGCCTTTTTCTTTGCGTCGTTGGAATGCGAGGTAAATTCTTTTTATTTTTTTTATTTCCCTACTTTCATTATCGTCCAAAATCTTTTTTTACATATTTAGGCTGAAGATTGTCATCGGGATATTGAAAAACGTATGAGTGATTTTGGAGGGCCAAATGTGCCGAAAAAAAAGGGCTACGAAACTTTCGTTGCGTTCCAACGATGCGAACCTATGATGCCTTTTTCATTATTGATTAATCGCAGCTAATCGCGAAGGATGCAATGAATTAATTATCTTCGCTATGAGCGCAAAATTCTTGCGTGATTCATCTCGTCACGGACGCGCTACTCGAGCGAGCACTGTGTACTGAAAGCCGCAGAATTTATTTGCGTTACGAGTATAGTTTAGCCGCAGAATTGTTCGCAGTATGATGTTGCAGAGAGGAAGATTAACAGCAGCCTTGCGGATACCGCGAGACAGGGAACGAAGAGACACCGCGAAGTGGCAATTTTGTCAGCGCTCTCTCCCCCCCCCCTCTCTTTGCCGTGTTGCGTAATTTTTCCTGTCGTTACATACCAGCCTCGCCTCGTCGGCATTCCCATCCAACAGACCTCCAGCTCTGTCACGCATAAATCATTCTTGCACCAACCAAAATCGATTTATTCGATTTGCGAAGGACTCAAGGGATGCGCCCGAGCCAATCGAGTCTACCCTGCTATCGCAAAAATGATTTATTCGCACTTTCGAAAGAGTATTGATTCGAACTGGAGGATGAGAGTTACTGATCGATGAATGTTCAAGTTGAATGTCCATTTTCGGGCATTAATCGGCGAGCTTAATTTTCCAGTACTCATTTTAAGGCAGGATTCTAGTTTGAAACCATGAAAAAAACGCTATTTTCGTGAATTTTTTCTGAGAATACTATTAAAGATATCGATATGGGGTTTAAACTGTTCAATAAATACACTCTTTAAGTACATAAAAAAAAAATGTTTAATGTATTTTATTCATTTTTTGTACACGTAAAATATGTTTAAAGCCAACGCCTCGAAAAGCAGGTACCGTTGCCGTGGTCGTGAAATCTTCCCGACGGATGGTCTGAAACAAAAAAATCAAATAGTTTCATGTTCAGTATGTCTTCAGGAACCGACCTAACTAGAATATTTTATATACGTGCAAAATTAACAAAATGGCGGCTAAAATACGAAAAAAAAAATGCGTTTTTTTTGGGTCTTTTTTTGCAATAAAAAAATAGTTCTAATCAAAATTTTAAGTTGATTGTAGTTAGGTCGGTTGGTACACACATATAGAATATGTGTTCCAAATTTCATAAGGATCGGTTCAGTACTTTTTGAGTTATCACGACCACGGTACTTGAAAATGTCGTTTCGAGAAAAACGCGTTTAAAGTTTTGGTGAGTGATAGATCGTAGAAAAAATGATCTTACCCTCAATCAGCGATGCCTGGGCCATATAATATGCCTTCGACGTGTTCCAGGTGGGTGTTTTAATCCAATTTAGCCTTTTCAAACTTTCAAAGTAGAATCCTGCCTTAATACCGCGTTCATTTTTCTGATCCGAATGAGCGTTAGTTCTTTTCTGTTTCGTTGTAACGTTGCTGGAAGCATCCGGTGATGGATACTGGAGGTAGTTATGAATTATTAACGAGCTGCAGCCATTTATGAATCAATACCAGAGTCTCCGACGTTATCTGTCTCCCAATGACGAAGTTGAATGCTCCTCGAGGAATTTACAGATCATTTTTTCGGAGGAAGGAAAGAGCTGTTACTTGTCATTCTGTTTTTTCTTCTTCAATTTTCTTTCGGAAGTTCCCTGCGGGTTTTTATGATCCCATTCCTTCCATTTTTACCCCACTTCACCTCACGATATCCACTTTTATCCCAATTCTACCCTACTTTACCTCATTGCTACCCCACGTTTACACCAATCATGCTCCACTTTGCCTCACCGCTGCCCCAATGGAACTCCAATTTTACCCCACTGCTAGCCCACTCTACCTCGACGCTACCCCACCTTCTTTACCCCAAACATACCCCACTTTGCTTCGCTGGTGTCCCATCCCCCCCCCCCAACCCTGCCCAACTGTATTGCTTCGTCACGATGGCACAAGGAAAGTGCGGAAAACCCGTACCGAAACCCACATCGGAATAGCCAGTTGCCCTCTGAGGAACTGGAAATAGTGAAATTACAAGTTTAGGGAAATAGTAAAAGGACTAGGATCGTTGAAGCCCGCAGGGGCATACGAAGGAACATGGGAAGTAAAATACAGCTTTTACGAGAACGATGGAGGAGGGGAAAATGACCAATCGCTTGGAAATTGATTCAATCGTCTTTGAATTCAATTGAAGCCCGTATGGGAGCAACGATCGAGACGCAAAAATAAACAGCACGTGCTAAAAAAGATACCAGCAGCCTCTGTGTTTCCGTGTTCTTTATTATCGAAATAAAAAGCGTACAGTGGAGGGGGGGTGAGAAAAAACGGAGGAGACTGTGCTTTATGCGGATGGAAACTCCTCTGACTGTACCGACGCGTGTATTCCAGCTGAAAGATTTAGGGGGCTTTTATTCCTCACCCAGCGTCGTGCACATATGCCACCATATACCCGCACGACGAGAACTGAAAGCTTTCGTCCCGTTGGCTCGAGCCAACGCTCGGCTATAAAAAAGATTTATACGGAAAAAAAGCAAACGAAAAAATGCTGTGAAAATCGTGGGGGTACGTGAGGTTGGCACTCCGTCAAGTTCCAAGTTTTTATTAGTGGCACCGCCAACACGGCCACTCGGTACTTCGGACATTTTTGTTGTTGGTTGGAAATATTACTTGCGAGATTCGAAAAAAGCTTCTCCAATTGCATGCACTCAATTTTTGACTGACATAAACTCACGTTTGGCAAATTGCCAATCCAGCGAGACCTCGACCCAATGAGACGTCTAGGCATCGCTGGGATTCGATCGTAATTCTTTTGTTCACATTTTTATTGTACAAAATCTTCGGTTGCAATTTTGCGGTGCAAATCGCGATTAACGTTGGAGTAATTAACGTAGATCTGCTGGCTAGCGTAATTGGGCAATTGAAGAAAATTGTTTTCATTGCGATCCAACCGTGCAAACGTGTGAGCTCACGTATGCAGACGAAAAATGGATGGAGAAGGAAATAGATCACGTTGAAGTTTGCATTGTTGGATGGCGACGAAAATTAATTTTTTTTTCGGTCACCTTAATTCCCGTGGGCAGATTTAAGGTACAAAAATGGAGCAAAGATTCTTCACGATCCTTGGCAATCTACAAGCTTAATCTGCGAAATATGATTTGGGATAATAATGTAAATGAGCAATTAAAAAGCAATTTCATTGATTAAAATAAGGCATTGACAATATGTAGTAAGACAATATATAAGTAAAATAATTAAAATAAGGAATAAAATAAACATTGGATAATAATGAAAAAGAAAGCATTGAAAAGGGGTTTCGATAAAAAAAAAATAAGGAATTAAATAGGAATTTCATACATGAAAGCTAGACATAAGAACGAAGATTTCGTCAATTTGAAAAAGGTATTCAAGCCGGCCTTCATCAATGAAAATAAGGAATTAAGAAGGACCTCGATTAATAAAAATAAAGAACTGAAAAGGGATTCCCTTAATTAGCCATTAAAAGGGATTTTATCAACTAAAAGAAGGCATTGACAATAAGGAAGAAAATTCTTTATTTCAAAAATGATTTTAAATTAAATTAAATTGAGCTGATGATGAACTTAAATTAAAAATGATTTTCATAAATAAAAATAAGGCATTGAAAAGGATTTGTCCTTTTGCCAAAGACCAAAAATATTCGAATATTAAAAAACAAAAAGAAATTAAGTATCCCACGAATTACTAAAAAATCGACAAAAAATTAATAATCCCAGGCGGAAATGATGTCGGGGTTCAAAAAGAGAAAAATCCAGAATTTGCTCGGATTATATTTATCTGTGCATGTATATCTAGGACTAATATTTGATCGCACCTTCCTGAGGATCGATGACAAATCCTCGGGAATATATCACAGAGATGGCGCGCGCGTACTCGACAAACGATAGATTCGTCCACGTGCGTTCTGGTGTGCTCGCGCGTGTGTGTGTAGAGTGCGTGAAAGGACGAGATGAAAGACGCGGACCTCGGCCAAGGATCTACGCTCCCCCCCCCCCGGACTTTGACACTGCGTCTTTACGACGGCAGGTGGTGGCGATGTGCAGTATACGAGTGTGGTACGGAGCGAATCCTCGAGCAGGGGCTGTCATTCCCCCTCAAGGACTACAGGCCAATAATGTTGAAGCTTACATCATTGAAGGGCGACGAACGCTCATTTTTTTCTTCCGCCTCAAGCACCGCAAGTACAGACCCAAAAATCTCAAACGATCTGGAAAAAGATCCATCATTTTTTATTGCTACTTTGACTATATGAGTATTATTATATTTTTCTTGCAATAGTGTTCAGCAGTAAATTATTTATTTTATTCGTGTCTGTGTCGAAATTTAACTGAATACTATTACTATAATATAATTTACTGCTGAATACAAGGGCCCATCCCTTGAGATGGGCGCTTGGATGGGACCAAATTTTCGACAAACACACGAATAAAATAAATAATTTGCCGCTGAATACTAGTGCAAGAAAAATATTCAAGGGCCCATCACATGGGATGGGCCATTGTGATGGGCCCTTCGGGATGGGCCCTTCGGGATGGGCCCTTCGGGATGGGCCCTCGAAATGGGGCCTTGGGATGGGACCTGAAAAATCCGAGAAGATTTTTGTCAAATAATGGTGCAGTAATAGTCCGTCGAATGAGGTTTTTTAATTTCTAAACAAATGAATTATATTTTGAAGACAAAACTCTTTTTCGTGACACACCTTATGCTTCAAATATCTATAAAATATCTTTTGAATAAAGAATGAAAAAAGGCCCGACGGACTATGAAACAACTATATCCGGAGATCAGGAAAAAAACTGCATTGAGAAACGTTTTTAAAAAGAGTGTCTGAACCAGCCTCTGCGCCCGCCAGTCCCGTCACGCGAGGCCACATCCACCGTTGTCACTCCATCCGCAATTGGAATTTCAAAACAATTTTTTTTTTCATACTGTCTAATAAAGTCCGAAAAAAACGAACACGAAATAAGTAAATTTCTTCATGTGCAGGAGGTAGGCCGGTTTTCCCCAGTTTCCCTGCGCCCTCGTGCAAACGCGATAGGGCAGTGCGTCGAATAAAAAACGACACGGTGAAATTCCAAGTGTGTGTCTACAAAGAAAGCAACGGGACTGTGTCAGTTACCAGGGCACTAGAAACAAAAATTGGCCCAAGCAATGAAAAAATATAAAAAATTGAGAAAAACAAAATAAATCAAGAAAACGAAAAAACTAAAGAAAATCTCTGCGAATTGAAAACGATACCGTGATTCAAGTCACGAATCAGCTGTAAACCCAAAAAGAAAAAAAATAGTAATAAGCATGTGACACTTCTCCATTTTTAATGGCCCGTACGTCAAAGCTGGCATTTAAATCGGTGTCGCTATAAAAAAAAATGTAGCGCATCTTTTATAATCGTTTGGAGGGTTTTACCCGAGGCCTCCTTCAGGCGGTCCTCTTTTTATTGTCCAAATGTGCCTCGTCGTAATTTGATCGAACAGTGGCGCAGCCTCGTGTGAACGACGGCCAGAAAATGTGAGAATATACGAGTGAGTGAGAGGAGCGGCATAGAGAGAAGAGGATGGAAGCTAAAACGCGTTCCACTTAGAAATTGAGAACCATCGGAGGATGGAGGGCACCCTTCTCTCCCCTCCACTCGGTTGCATTCCAAGTCTTTTTGGTGGAGCTTCGCGGCTGGTAGCGAGGCCAGAATCCGCGGCCAAGGGCCCAATCATCGAGGTCCTCTTTGCCCCTCCATCCCAAAAGGGATCCCTTCCCCTCGCCTTTCTCTCCTCGGCCCTTCGGCTCCTTTCCTTTTATTACTCTTTATCCACTCCGCGTCAGCCTCCGAACTCTCTGCCTCATCTTGGCTCGATATATATGTGCATATATGAATATATAGATAAAAAAAAAAATATATATATATATATAGATGCACAGATATAGATTGATATATCTCGTTTCCTCGAGTCTATGTCCACTATCGTTCTCTATAAAGATACCATTCGGCTTTTGAGTCCATTACCAGTTCGATCTCGTCTTCAGCTCGGTGTGTCTATGCACAAGCGCGTCAAACCCAATTGGAGCCTCCCTTGTTGTGAACTCTCTGTCACAGTGTCGTTTTGTGTGGTGTACGTGACAAAATGTGCATCGCCCATTTTATAGTCGAGGTACGACAATTTCGCGGTAATGCGATTGTAACAGTGATATATATATATATATATATATATATATATATATATATATATATCGCGTTGTGATGGCTCTTAATAAATGATCACGCGGTTGCTCCATGCTCGAAAATGTTCAACTTCGCATCCTCGGACCTTCGACCTGTCTTGATTTATTTCCTCTTCCGTGCATTTTTGAGAAATGTTGGCTTTTTTTTATTCATTGAGAAGATAAACGTTTTGAATTGAAAACTGGAAAATCTCAACGGTGCGGAATTTTTTATCGGATGATAAACGAAGTTTAAAAAGGTTGTGTCTTGATTGCCGTCGTCCTGATAACGAGTCCAAAAAACCTTCGAGTGTTTTTTTTTCAGTCTAAATCGACCAAGAAAAATTCATCAACTTCGAATGGAACAGTGAAAAATGATCGATTGAAAAAATGCACATAGCAAAAAGTTCGTTTAAAAAAAAACACCGCGATACATTTTTTATTTTGATCGAATAATTAATCGAATGCATCCATTTTAATTTACCAATAGAAAATTATCTGTCTGATTAACTGTTCGATCGAAGCTAGAAAAGGATTAAGATTTTTTATCTTTTATTTTGTGATTTTTTTTAATTGATCAACTCGATTGATATTTCTATAGAAACAAAAAATGCATTGAGATTTTTATTTTCAAGACAAATTCTCAATTGTGTGCATTTTTTTAAAACGATCGAAGTCGTTCAATTTTTATTTGGTATTTTTGGACTAAGAAACATCACTTGATCGTTTTTTGGAATCATCCTCGGGAATGTACAATCTCAATATACAAAGAGTATTTGTGTGGTGAAAGAGGATGTGAAGGGAAAACCCTCGAGGTGAAATCGCCCAACGATTATCGATTAACACTTATCGTGCAGCAAAGCTTTATTGGGGTTCAGAAAATATAATTTACACAAGCTCATAGCACGGTCTTTCTAATACAATCTAAATACCATATCTAGGAAAAGACTGCCCTGCCTTATCGTAAGACCCAGTGATATCTAAACCCAAACGAACCCGAGCAAATAAAGTGATACCCAAACAAACCCAAACAGACTTGTGCCTCTCTCAAAAAAATACAGCTCGAAAGTACTGAAAAAAAACCTTCTCACCAAGATCTTCAATCAGGGCCCGAACTTTCCAAACTTCGTCACAACTATATACGATTAAAAAATCCGAACAGCTGAGATTTTCTTCCGGCTGTGAACTCCCAACGTTTATCTCGTTGATCAACGAAACGAACCCAAACTTTCCAACCGAAAACAAAACGATTCTTGCATTCCCCAAATACAACATTCGTCTACATAGCTAACTAATAATAATCTTATCAATACCGGCGTTTTTAAAAATAATTTGAGACTGACGTTACCTTTATTTTTTGTGTTTCAGGTAAGCCGAGTAAAACGCCGCTCGTACCAGAGTTATCCATCTGTTGGTATGTCTGTGTACACGTGAAATAATTGCTGATATATGTGATTCATCGTTTATAATTTATTATGATTAATGCGGAAGATCGTCGACGAAATGTCTCTGTCCTATAGTCTGAGGTCATTTTTTGGCCCTTGCTCGTGTTTTGCGTTACCATCTGATATCTTGCTGCTTTTTATTGTCCGGGACAAGTTTAATGGGGACCATTACAAAGTATGAAATTCCTGATAAAATATAGCAATTTTTTTTTATTTGCGTCCATATACATGCATATATATATATATATATATATATATATATATATATATATATATATATATATATATATATATATATATATATATATATATATATATATATATGTATGTATGTATATGGATTAAAGTAATAGACGAAGGGTAACGATTCGTGGCAGACCGAGAACTAATTGACCCTGAAGGGGCCCGACCCCTTTATACAACTTGGTCTTTCGCTTTCCTCGTCGCCGTCGTTTCTGATTTTGTAGCCCGACAACGGTACCATAACTTTATTGTCATTATCCGATGCGACAAAAACGACGAGATACTCTGTAGCGAAGAGACGGGCCTGCTCGTTAATTTTCACATAAAAAGACGGGAGGAAAGTCAAAGATACAGCGCGGGGAGGGGGTGGGAGATATATATATATATAGACAGAGACAGAGCAAGAGAGAGGAAATCGTAGTACCGTTTGTGACAATCCAGAAGAAATCAGCCCGAAAACCATATTTTTTTAAATTCGATAATCAAATTCCGAGACCTACAGAAGAGAATCTTGTTGAAGTTTGCACCCTTCAAATGCAATGGATTTTCGTCGTAATTTTTCTCTAGCCTATACAGAACGAATTTATTATTTTAAAAATGTCTATTAATTTCATTCTTATATATGTGGCATTTATTTTCGTAATAAAAAACGTAGCCACGGATTTATGTGCTAGAGTTCCAAATATGGATCCCAAAAAGAATTTTAGTGACTTGCAGGTCCTAAATCCGTCAACAAAAAAAATGGGCAAATAAAGAAAAAGCATCGATTGGAAAAACCGAGTTGACCGTAAATCATACACGGGTTTCAAATGGTGACAAAGGTACTTAAAATTTTATTTACTGAATCTCAAACATACGATTCTCTATAAAAAAGTGTATTAAACCTAACTGAACAATTTTTTAACGACGATCCGATCGATTAAAGACATACTTCAATTATCATTTCGTAAAAATAATTTTTCCATTCCACCCGATTTTTTCGCCCCAAAATTCCGAGATTCCGTAATTTCAAAGGATTTTCATTTGCGCCGATTTGGCGTCACTCGACCCCTATCGAGCATGCCACTGGGGTCGAATTTCTATATTTTCGTATTATTTTACGATATTATCGTAACTATTACAAGTTTATTATTTTTCAAGTCAATTTTTATTTCGTATTTTTTATTATTATTGTTTCATGTAGATTATTTATTATTTTTCATTATTATAGTTTATTTTTCTAGTTAATTTGATGTTGTAAGTTTCAAGTTAATTATCTGCATCATTTCAAAAGAATACACATGGTGTTTTTTTTCCTATTCCTAAAAGTAATTGCCTGGACATTGTCGTTCTTCTTCCGCGATTATAAATTTTATTATGCATAATGAAAGAACGGCGTCGTGTACCAGCAGAGAGAGAGGGAGAGAGAGAGAGAGAGAGGGAGAGAGAGAGAAAGAGATAGAGAGATAGAGAGAAGTAGCAGGTAACATAACTGTTTCGACTAGTCACCTGACTTTACGATACACTCTTTACGTACCTTCTCATCCTTCTTCATCGCTCATACTTCCTCCTCATCCTCCTCTCTCTCCTCTTTCACGTATTTTCCTCGATGGAATCGCATCCTCGCGGTCTATTATGTACATCGCGACGATATCTATGTATATACATAAATATATGTGTTCAACGTCCCTGAACGGCCGGTCCGGTCCTCCACGGTCAATGGAGCAGCGACCTAGGCCTCTCCGATTCGTCTTGGAATTATAACCGTGCATGCTTCACGCCCAGACAACTTCCGCAATGAGATTGTAAAACGAATGAAAATAAAAGTGCGATTACGAATACAAGATGAAGAAGGAGGAAGAACGAGAGAAATAAAAAAAAAAGGGAAAGCTCGAAGGTGCAGCGGAGCATCTCGGAAGAGTAAGGAAAAAAATCATTGATGTTTTTTCACTTCTCTTCTTTTTTGAGCGAATTCACATAACAATAAATTTATAAGGAATCAAAGGAATTAAAAGGGGGATAGAAATACGTTTTCGTCATGTATGACGATGTTGAAGTTTGCAACGATGGAATGCACATTAAAAAAAAAAAAAATTTTACCTTACTTAATTTTTTTGGCGGTCTCAAACTACGACAATCACGAAAAAGTCTTGTGAGAATTTTTGGGAGTACAGCGTAAATCTGTAAGAAAAATGTTGGCTGATGGAAGAGGGTTAAAAAAAAGAATTTTGGTTGCGTTCCAACGATGTGAGGTTCAAGCCGACGAATTGTGACACCACTCCTCTTGATGGAAATTAAGTTTTGGTCCCGATCAATGGGAGGAGTGCAATGGCCTGGTTATACATTCGAGATGTAAGGCGATCTAATGTGGACGCACGTGAAGAGAGAATGGTTGGGGAATCGGGTCGCGAGAACGAAAGGGGAGGCACGATCGATTGATTCAAGTTGATCGAGTGAGAGTGAATGCAACTGTGAGCTTTCATAACAGCTCTTCATCCATATATATATATATAACCAACACTGGTGGATGGGCGGTCAATTTTTCATTTCCTTATTTTTATTATTACAAAATATCTTGATTTGCAGATTTATATAGTAAACACCCTAACGAATATCTTAAAAAATGCTCAAGGATTTTTATCAATCATATTTTTGGCAAGTTAAATTTTTTTTAATTTATCATTTCCTTATTTTTATTATTATACAAAATCTTTTTTTGCACATACATATTATAAATCTCCTAAGGAGTACCTACGAAAGTGGCTAAGAGATTTTATCGAGCATATTTTTAGCAAGTTTTGTCTTTTATTTTTCATTTCTCTATTTTTATTATTATAAAAAAAAAATTCCGCAGATTAGTATTGAGAATCTCCAAACGAGTATCTTAAAAAAGGGCCGTGGGACTTTTATAGACAAATTGTGTCAGAAACAATTGAAATAATTTGGGAATATTCTCTTTCATTGGTTTCCGACGATGCAAACTCCAATCCCATAGAGGATATACGTCGGAACTCAGTAAATAAATAGATATAGAGGGTGTTCCAGAACTGATGGTAGTCACAGAAATGAGGGGTTGGGGGTGGAATTCTGAGTAGATTGATATAAGCACGTGTGGGTCTCAGATCAAGCCCTGAATTATTATTAATTTTTTAAGGCGGACCAATCAGGCGCGCCCGATGAGCCGGCGGTATCCGCTCACCACCGTACACCGGCTCATCGAGCGCACCTGATTGGCCGGCCTTTAAAAATGAATAAGAATTCAGGCGTTGATCTGAGACCCATACATACTTATATCAATCGACTCGGAAATTCACCCCCAACCCCCCATTGCAGAGACTACCAATGGCTCTGGGACACCCTGTATATGGCCTTCGGAAAGAGGCTATCGCCGACAAGTCATCCGAAAACTATCATATTTCATTAGCCGACGAAGGGATCAATGCGCGCGTTATCTAATCGAAAGAATTTTTCATATTCAATTAAAGCTCGTTCTCATTTTCCCCCCTCTCAACGTGAAAAAAAAAATCACCTTAACGCTTTTTAACGTGTCAATTTTTTTTTCTTCATCGCGGCCTCCGTTATTATCAATGTCGCGACTGCCCGTCGCTAGGATGATAATAATGTTGCAGCTAATAAATTGTCGTATCTTCAATTGGCATCTTGCGGAATTTTCCATTTGCTCGTGGTGAATAAAAATATTTTCATTAGTCACCTACGATTTTTTGGTTGCTCGGATTCAACCAGATTTTAATTTTTTTTTCAATTTTTGTTCTTTCGATTATACCAAATTTAAATTGGAACTAGGTATTTTATTTAGATGCGTATCGGTCGAAAAAAAAAATCTCGAAGTGAGGCGATACAAAGACTCGCGTTGCGCTCTTTGTTTCCCGCGGTCTTTGGACCACGCTGCTGGTGACTTGCCTCCAAACTCGAAATTCCCGTGACTCCTTCGCGAAGCGAGAAAACCCTTGCGTTTCTCGCGCACACGTACACTGCGAGACCGGAAATAGAATTCTGATTCGCACTCCTTGTAACTTTTAATTGTTGATTTTCACGACGCTCTCAGTGGGGGTGGTCGTTCGTGTCTATGTTCGTTTTTGAGATCGTTTTTGACAAAAAAAAATTCATATCTGTCTTGGGAAAAAATTGACGGTGTTGAAGTTTGCATCGTTGGGAAGCAACGAAAATTATGATTTTTATTTGCTTCAATTTCTTCCACCGATAAATGTTAGAGCATACTAAATTTTTTTCCACCTCGATGTATCGTTGGAATGCAACGAAAATTATGATTTTTATTTGCTTCAATTTCTTCCACCGATAAATGTTGGAGCATACTGATTTTTTTCCACCTGGATGCGTCCAGTGAAAGTTCAAATTCGAAGTTCCGACGAGTTCCAGCACATCGTTTTACACGAAAAAAAATGAAATCTATGCAATTGTGCACACTTTCTCGTGAAAAAATTGACGATGTTAGAGTTTGCATCGTTGGAATGCAACAAAAATAGTGATTTTTCAAATTTACTCCGATTTCTTTCGGACAAATCTTACCTACGAAAATCCCTCAATCAATTTTTTATTTGCTAACTAAGATATCTATAATATAAATTTGCAAAAAAGATTTTTCGAAATAACGAAAAGAAGGGAATGATAATATAAAAGAGAATTTTCGTTGCATACCGACGATCTTAACCGAGAGCGAAAAAATTATGAATTCTGCCGCAGTTAATTTCCCTCGCTGACGTACTAACCGCACTCATTGACGATCACATTCCAGCTCAATTCGCGATTCGTCATAAGAAACTTCAATTGTGTAAATAATATTTTTTTCGCTCAATTTGGGGCGATGAAATAATAATATTAAATAAATAATGCTAAATATGTGGTAAATAATATTTTCTTCGTTCAATCGCCCCTTCTTCATTTTTGACCGCGGAGAAAAATAATATATATTAATTTATTCCATCGTATACCGTAACCGGTTTTCACATGTCCATCCTTAATACTAGTACTTATCTCTATTACCCTGCGTAGAAGAATAATATTGTGCACTCTCCAATGGCAAGTGATACAGAAGTTTTTTTCTAAAATGATTTTTTTAAATAATACCGCTGCTACTATCTTTGATTGAAAATTTCATCTAGAAACCTTGCAGAATTGTGTATATTCATTGCAACGTTTACGTGCAAAGAGTCGCGGTTCGCTCGGTCGTTTCTCTCTCTCTCTCTCTCTCTCTCTCTCTCTCTCTCTCTCCTGCACCGTGACGTTCGTGGACAACTTCAATTAAGATCCCGTTTAAATTCACGTGGGGCACCGCGCGCGTACGCCGTGCAATCTCGATTCGAGGCCTCCCGTACTCCTTCACCGTTCTCGTCTGCTCCTTCCACTCTATCAGAAGACACAAAAGAAAGGCAGAGAAGAGAGTGCACGGAAGTATAACGTGTCTGGCAAAGACTTTTATCATTTTCTCTCTCTTTCGCTCATGCTTGACAGTTTTGAAGAGAGAGAAAAAATTTAATAAGGCGAGACACAGAGAGAGAGAGAGAGAGAGAGAGAGAGAGAGAGAGAGAGAGAGAGAGGAAGCATGCACTTTTTCCTCTCTGTCCATCTCACTCTCTCTCTCTCTCTCTCTCTCTCTCTCTCTCTCTCTCTCTCTCTCTCTCTCTCTCTCTCTCTCTCTCTCTCGCTCTCTCGCTTTATTCTTATTTTTTTCTTGCTCCGAAAACTTTAAAAGTGATTCGGCAAAAATCATTCACGAAGCGAATGTAACGTATCACATTGCGATAATTGCGAGAGCACAAGCGAACAAAAGTACCCCTCTCTCTGTCTCTCTGTTTTCTATGCTTATAATTTCGCACTCCCGTTATTTCACTAGTTTTTACTATTATCTTATTTATTTTCTTTTTGCCATTATTTCATAACGAGCTCTTTTATATTTTATTTTTATACGTTTGATCTTGTATAATTTGATTTTTTTAAATTCTTTTTTGTAATTCGTCGATTTGTATGCTTATTTGTTCGTAAATGTCACTACAGGATAGTAAATTCTATCAATGAATTTCTATCCCTTTCAATCTCTCTCTTCCACAATCAATCTTCATCTCCGCCCGCCCGCTATCGCAGACTCTCGTTCTTCATACTTAAATTCATACATATGTGGCTCTCTGTCGCATCTGAAGTAATGTCGCGACGCTGACCCGATCATTTGCCCTTTTGTCGTCATCGTCTCATCGTCTCGACGCCACGAGACACAAAGCGGAAAAATAACCGCGCAATCTCTGCAATTTCGCGAGACTCCCGAGACTCCAGAATGAGAGAAAACTAGATAGATGGAGAGTGAGAGAAAAAATAGAAGAGACAGCTAAAGTACGAAAGATGACTTTCGAGGGCTTATGCCTACTTAACATTTTTGAAAATATTGATTTTTGGTCTTCACCGGATTCTCAAAGTATAAAAGTTCAAGAATGTTCTCTGAAAGTTACTTCAAATTCTACACTCCAATATAAAAATTTCAAAAAATTGAAACCCTGCACCCTTTTTTCCAGAAAAATGTCTCAAAAATTCGACTTTTTTTCGGCCACAGGTATGTGTTACCCACTAAACCTTAAAGAGACTTAGTCTTTGAGGACAAAATTTCCCATTGCTTCCAACGCGAGAACTCTCGCACACCGCGAAAATGTTCGTTTCGTCCCCTTCCGAGTATCCTCCCTGTGCCATTATTTTCCTCTTAGATCTTCTCAAAGGCGTCCGCTCTGAAATTTCAGTCACTGCACTTTCCCCTCCTGCCCATACCCTTCTCGTCTTTTTCATATGCATTTCACGATAGTTGACAAAAAAAATAAAAATAATAACAATAATAAACATCGTTGTGAAGGGGAGAATGACGAATCCAATAATAAACCTTCTCCCTCGAGGTTACTCAACGAGATATCTTTATCTCGGTGACTCGGATAGTGCAAGACCCGGACGGCAATTTGCAACTTTGCTCTCGCCGAACCGTGACACACTCGCGACATTTTCCAGGACGAACACGACCCTTTTTTCCCCCTCGTCTTTGAAATCATTTCCACGCATGTGGAAACACTTTGTGACGAATTGTTTTTTTTTTTTCGAATTTTCGTGTACGTTCAACTCGACGGGCACAATTTTCCTTGTGATTAACGGATTCACTTGCCCATGTTGCAACCGCGCAAATGTTTCTCATATACATTCTACGAGCCAGATGCTCCACTCTATCGTTTTAAAGCCTTAGGCCACAATAACGGGTATAAAATCATGTGCGAATTTAACAATTTTTTTTTCGTATGAAAAATTGATTCACTCATAAAATTAATTACACATCTGTTTAGTACGAATATCAAGCTGTTAGAAAATATCTTTTTTTTTTCGATGTACAAAATAGCCGACTACTAATATTTTCTTTTATCTTTTTCTTAGGCGCTCCGCGGCGTGACATTTAGCATCCACAATTTTTTACCTAGAACAAAAAACAAAAATTCTCGTCAATCTACATTAGCATACCTAGAGAAGTACGTACGGAATTTAAAAAATATTGTTTTATTCAAAAGTTGTAGGTATTTGAACTCAAGAAATAAATTTTCAGAAATAAATTTTCAAACTGCTCATAAAATGAAAAGTTTTTGATTAATCAGAAATTTCGCACGTACTTCTCTGCGAAATGCAATTAGGAACATAACTTTTGAATTTGAAGTAAATCGAGTGAAAACTGTCGAATTTATTTGTCACGCCAATTGGAAAAAAGCTGTTTCGAGAAGTTTCGAGTAGTCGGCCATTTTGTACATCGAAAAAAAAAAAATTCTTTCTAACAGCTTGATATTCATACTAAATAGATGTGTAAATAATTTTATGAGTAAAACACTTTTTCATACGAAAAAAATTGTTAAATTCGCACATGGTTTTATACCCGCTACTGTGGCCTAAGGCCTTAAACCTACATTTGTGCGCATTCATAATGAGGAAATCAACGAAGAATGTACGCGAAAAAAAAACAATGCTTCCGACACAAAAGCGCGCTGTCCTGACCAAATTTTTTATTCATCGTTGAACAAGTTTATTTTTCAATAAATGCAGAATATTTGTGGGAAAATCAATAATACTCAGAATAATAATCAACTAAGTGGCAAATTTAGAAAATAATTTTCTTTCAATAGTGTTGACGTTTGCATCGTTGGAGCGAAACGATGTTACTTTATTTTTTTAATTATTATCACAAATCTTTCTTTTGCAAGTTTTGGCGAGAAATTTTCAATAAGAATGGTGCAAAACATTTTTGGGATTTTCGCAAAAAGTAATTGAATTAACAACGAACAATTACGATCACTACTGTAATTGATAATTTAATTACTTTGTAAAAGTTTACTGTAATTGCTTAATTTGTAATTACTTGAGTAACTACTTATCACAAGTACCATGTGTAGTTAATTATTCAATAACGAAGTGTAATTAATTACTGTGTAGTTAAAGATAATCTGATACAAATCGATCGATTACATATTAATTCAAATAAGGTAATTGTGCGTCTTACAAAAAACCCAACGTACCGGCGTTTGATTAATTCGAAAAGAAACTCGGAAAATCGCGGTATATTTTCTTAATTGGAAAAGAAAATGGAAAATATTAAGGGACATTTTATTAATGCGAAAAAAATTAAGCAAACGAACGAGTATTTTATCAATTTTTGATAATCGACAAAATAAACAGATATTTTATTAATTTGATAAAATTTCGAAAAAACGAACGGTAAGGTGATGAATTCAATAAAATTTCGAAAAAAAGAAAGAAACATCAAACTTTTCTTTCACACAATCAACCCAGATAAATTCACACATTAAAAAAAAAGCTTATCAAAATCCGTAGAAATAAGATTTATTATCGTTCTTCGTATATTTGATTAATTACATTGTGTACGCGTGAAAATTATTTGGGAGTACGCGTATATGTAGACACGAATACAAACTATACGGGCTAATTGAAAAAAGGCCATGGGTCGTTAAACTTGAACTCTTAATCAATAGGGCCAATGTGACTATTATTTTGTATATTTATATTTTTATTTTCATATTTTTTATTTTTTTCATATTTTTTATTTTTTCATATTTTTTATTTGTTCAATTACAGTTCTCGCATTTCACAAGCCCGAGTGGACCTTACATGTGATTCGTGTAATTGCACTTTGCAGTAGTGTGCGCTGTTTTCGTATCTACCAGACACAAAAGTTGTGCGCTTCTAAAGTTGACACACCACACTTGATCTAACTTTAGAGGTTAAGATCATATTGTCTCCTATATTATGCTATAAATGATAATGCAATTAAATTCCAAAGTATTCGAATACATTCGTATCACATTACTTTGTAATGAATTACATTATAACAGATTGTACAGTATGTACTGAGTAATTCAGTTACAACGTAATAAAATGCAATTCAATGAGATTACTCTGTAATTGAATTATTCTGTACCATGATTAATAATCAAATTGCAATGTAATTTAGGGGCCGGTTTGAAATTACGAACTTTGAATGATCAGGACGCTCGAAACTCCGAAAGAATACTAACCCGAAATATCAAAACTCCGAAAGAATTTTACTCGAAAGGCCAAAACTCCGAAAATCTGAGCATCGTCAAAATAATTCGGCTAAGGAAGTTTTAAAAGTTTCAAAAGTTTCAATAAATCGACGAATTATTTCCAGACTTTTTTTTATGAAGGAGTGATTTTACGTCAATTTTGAAATTTGTCTAGACAATGTTATACGTTCCACATCATTTACAGCCGACTGTGTAGACGTTCGTTGGATGATCTTCGCATTTGCGCGGAACAAAATCGAATTGGGGCGGCCGCGTGATTTCTCAAATGTGAAAATTCTCACCGAGATCATTAAACAAGAGGGTCATTAGTGTATCACGAAATTCCAAAGCGTCCCCTCAAAAGTACCCACCGATAGGCCGTTTTCAATTATTTTCGAAGCGCTAAGCAGTGAGAATAATGAACTAATTCACACAAAATTTGTCTCGAAGTTCGTAACAAAGCGTTGCCATTTAGTTTTAATGCTAAAAGAAAATGTTTAAAAAAAAGACAGAACACTTTTTTATCGAGGGTCTGACGTTTTTTTTTATTGGTCCCTCGAATGCACTCGGTCTCTTATTTTCCCATCTCGGAGACATAAAAAAGAAAGGAGACAAAAGATTGCCGAATTTATTTTCTCAGCAGACCACCCACGTGTGCGATTTTTTTTTTCGTCGAGATCTTTGGTAAATAATAAAAATAAAAATAAGAATGGAAATAAAATATGGCGAGGAAGACTCGACGGGACGAGAAGAGATTCGTATGTGAGTGCAATAGCGTTATGGATTCCCGAAACTCTTCTCTCGATCTTCGTTATCCTAATCGTTGATTAATTGCCAGCCGGGCTAGGACTCCGTCGTCCCCCTCGAGAACGTTATACCTATACGTGCACACGTCGCTAAACGCGTCCGTAAAAAAATGACGGGAACGCACAGCCAGTCCTAAAGAATTTTTTTCCACCCCCCTACATACGTACAGATTTTTTATCGTATAAATATATTCCGCGGTAGCGACGCGGCTGCGCCGCCGTATTTACCGATGTAATCCCCGGCCACTCGATCAAAAGAACTTAATCCCTTCTTAGTGTTTTTCTTTCGTCTGGGGTTTTTCCTCGGTGTTACTTTTTATTCGTCCTTTTCATCCTGCAGCCTCGTGAGTATCTCCTCGCTCCGTTACTCAACGCGATAAAAAAGAGCTTCGGGCGAAGAAAAAAGGAGTAACGGAAAGAAGCGTCAACGAATACTTTTGCCGATATATCACAAACGAAGGCGACTCACTTCTACACAGGTGTCTCAGTAGGTCGGAAAAACGAACGGGTCTTTTATTGGTTCGAGAAAAAAATCGGAAAAAACTAACGAGAATTTGGGTAATTCGAGAAAAAATATCGGAAAAGCGGACGACTATTTCATTTATTCGAAAAAAAATTCAAGAAAATGAAGGAAAGTTGTATTAAATTTAAAAATTTAAGTGAATTTTTTGAAAAATTTAAGTGAATGCTCTGAAAAATTAAAGTGCATTTTTTGAAAAATTAAACTGAATTTTTTAAAAAATTTAAGTGATTTTTTTGAAAAATTTAAGTCAATTTTTTGAAAAATTAAAATGAATTAAAAAAAAAATTTACCGATTTTTTTGAAAAATTGAAGTGAATTTTTTGAAAAATTTAAGTGATTCTTTTGCCAAATTTAACTGATTCTTTTGCAAAATTCAAGTGAGTTTTTTGAAAAATTTAAGCGAATTTTTTGACAAATGTAAGTGAATTTTTGAAAAATTTAATTGAACTTTTTGAAAAAATGGATACAACGTACCGGCGTTTGATTAATTCGAAAAGAAACTCGGAAAATCGCGGTATATTTTCTTAATTGGAAAAGAAAATGGGAAATATTAAGGGACATTTTATTAATGCGAAAAAAATTAAGCAAACGAACGAGTATTTTATCAATTTTTGATAATCGACAAAACAAACAGGTATTTTATTAATTTGATAAAATTTCGAAAAAACGAACGGTAAGGTGATGAATTCAATAAAATTTCGAAAAAAACAAAGAAACATCAAACTTTTCTTTCACACAATCAACCCAGATAAATTCACACATTAAAAAAAAAGCTTATCAAAATCCGTAGAAATAAGATTTATTATCGTTCTTCGTATATTTGATTAATTACATTGTGTACGCGTGAAAATTATTTGGGAGTTCGCGTATATGTAAAGACACGAATACAAACTATACGGGCTTATTGAAAAAAGGCCATGGGTCGCTAAACTTGAACTCTTAATCAATAGGGCCAATGTGACTATTATTTTGTATATTTATATTTTTATTTTCATATTTTTTTTTTTTATATTTTTTATTTTTTCATATTTTTTATTTTCGTGATTTTTCATTTTTCATTTTGATATTCTTATTTTTACATTTTTTTTGACACGTATATTTTTTATTCACGTCTCTGCATGTAAGTATAAATATCCATATATACAGTGAAGTTCTGTTTGTATTAGCCGCGTGGCTCTCGTCGTTGCAGGCGGACGTTCTTGAATATGCAAGCTCGAGTCTATACTTGGCCCCTCCGGCCACGCTGGGCTGCGGAACAGTTTCGCAAAGGTCCTCGAGTGCATCGTATCACTCTCGTTATTCTCTGCCTCCTCTCTGCGTCAACTTTGCGCGTCCACTTGTCTCGTTGAATTTTCTTTCACGAGAAAATCGCCATTTCTTGTCCACGCCTCTTCTGCACGTCGAAAATATTATTTCGGCAGTATTCAAGGGCCGATAGGAGGTCAGGGGCGAAAAAAATTTAAGTTCGACAACTTTTACGTGGGATCTGATGGTTTTGCAAAAAAATCGGTCAATTTTGATCGACACCCGTGCCGCAGCGAATTAAAAACGGATCGATCAATCGTTGGCGAAAAGAAGGGACGAAAGAAATACGTAATGAACACATGAACGACGAAAGTGTACGGGTCTCGTGTTACGTGGTACGGGCCAATAAAGGCATCAACATTTGTCGTCGCGACTTCGAGGATGTTGAGTCGAAGCGAGGATGTGGAACAGTGATGTGGTTCAAGTATTACAGAGGATATTACGACGTGAGAAAGTGCCAATTGGACTCGGTGAGTTTACGTATCTGCTGTTGCAAATTAATTTTTTTTATCTTTTTTTTCTATTACCGCTGCGACTCGGAGAATTTTTTCTTCTTTATCTTCCTTGAGTATTAGAGAAAAATCGACGTCAGCACGCAATTAAAAAGACTCGAGCGTTTTATTGATTAATGGTAAGGGATGCCGATTTTTTTTAGACGTAGGGACCTCTACTGAAAGTTCGACATTTTTCTAAATTCCTCCCAGTCGATTTTCAGTCTAGAAAATATTTAAATCTGTACGACTTGATGGAAGTTGTAAAAAATCGCGAATTAAGCTGGAATATTATTTGTTATATTTACTTATTATAATTATTATATATTATCAATGAAATTATAAATGAAATTCACCGACTACAATAATTATTTAATACAATGATGACTAGTATGTATTATAAAGTATAAATGATTTTATAAAATAATTATATTTAGATTTATATTATTTTAACAAATAATTCGAATTATTTGTAGCATATAAAATTTAATTTCTATTTTTTTACTCTTGCTAACGGTTCAGGGCACCTTGTAACTTCGAAGTTGAATTTTTATCTATCCACGTCCGAAAAAAAATCCATACTTGACAATCATAGGAAAATCAACGAAGATAAACTTCGAACAATTTATGGATTTTTTCCCCTTTTCTTTTGTTCATTGGCGAATTCGAAGTTTTCGGATCCGAAGTTTTGGGCTGCGATAGTGGATCATCGTATGCATGGATCGGCTTGAGATCGGTCGATCATCGGGCAAGTATCGATCAATTGCAAATGGAAAAAACTAGATGGAACAACGTAAGCCTCTTATCTCGAGCTGCTTTGCCAGCGCCCGGGGCTCTTGCCCGAACGCCATCTCGATAATGCGCAAAGACGACTCGTCGCAATCGTCGGCCTCATTGTCGAAACTCACGAAACGCAATGTAATCTGGGCTTACCCCTAAATTCTTCGACCATGACAGAATGACGATCGTTAGACGATCTTACGAAACTCGGGGGATCGGTTGGTGGGCGTTTAAAAATTGTTCTCATACCCCCAGAATATCCTGATGCATATTTCGAAAGCCCTAAGCATTGCTTATCCTTTTTTTCATCTCAATTGATACTCTGACTCTGCATTCGAATGAAACATTCACGATTTACGTACACATTGCACTATATACAATAAAAAATGAAATAAAAAAAAACAAGATATAAAGAAAATATAGTGCAAATGAGGGAAAAAAATAGAAAATGGTAAAATTTAAAATTGGGATTAAAAAAATCTCTACTCTATTGTTTCTAGTATCTAAAGTCAAACTGCATGATAACTCAACAATTCCAGTTTTCTTCTACAAAAATAATAATAATGATAAACATTAGAATAAAAAGTAACTAAATTGAACGACAAGAAAAACAATAATGATAAAAATAATAATGACAAATTAAAGTTAAAATTGTACAACATAATACTTTAAAATATTATGCGAATAAACTCAAACATAAAATCTATAATAATAATAAGTTAATGGTTAAGGTTGTATAGCAATGAAACAAAATTATTTATAATAATACAAACGCACCTAAACAAAAAATTAATAACAAAAATCGGGGAAAAATGGACACATTAACGTCGTAATGGATTTGTTATATAATACCAAAACGTTTTTATCCAACATATATAATACCCGAAAAAAACCGAAGTTTGGGTTATATATAACCCAAACAAATCCACCGAAAAAATCAAACAAAAAGCAACGAATCAAAAAAGGCCAACAGTAAAACGTTTTTTTGCAATTATAAAACAGGCCGACTAAAAAAAACAACATTTTAATTGAATTCCAACATTGCAAACTTCGTTATAGAAATCGCGAACGCAAAAATTCCATTTTTTTCGAGGCACAATCGTGCCTTTTTCCGAGGCCGAAATCGTCTTTGTCAAAGAGTCGAAAATGCGATAAAAACATCTATGAATAATTATAAATTCGAAGGATTTTTGAGTCGAGACTCAGTTTAAGGTTAGATAACACGGTCGTCATTTATCGTTGAAGTCTTGCTGAAGTTTTTTTTAAAATCCATTGATATGAAAGTCACGCCTACGCGGGGGAAACGACTCCATCGGATAATGGTGAAAAACCAGATGTGGAAAGTCACACTGTGCTTCAGATGGCCAGGCCCGGGGGTTAATTTCGTGACTGCCGTCGCCGGCCACCAGGCTGCGCTAGGGCTGATCCGAAAAACGGCTTTGGGTCTCTCGAGGGTCTTTTGGGCCATTTGGTTTTTCCCCTCCGCCATTCGCAGACCTGGAAATCCCTTGGCAGACATTGCCGGCCCTGCGACCATTCAGTTGTGCTCGCGCTCTCGTTACTCGTTTCTTCGACGCTCTCGGCGGAGAATCTACACGATTGTCCAATTCTCGCGAGCTTGCCGAGACGTCGAACGTACAGCTCCACAGGCCAAAAACCAACGCGATAATTCGTGTGCATCGGTAGAAATTCCTTTTTTTTTTATCGGTAAAAGTGAAAGTGAATTGTCTTTTTTTTTCTCTCGGCTCCGCGTACAGGCGCGTATGGGAAGCGTGGGCAATGTGCTTCGGTGAGATCGGCGATTGTTTCGTGGCGAGGAAAAAGTGGTCGTCGAATTTTAGGAGAGATCGGAAGAGACAGCGAAATGTCGACAAATCATTTTTTCAGGTGAGAGACGGAAAAACGAGGATCGTACGACATTTTTTTTAAATTTAATTTATTTTCGGCGGTTCGAATATTGCTGAAGAACTCGAAATTGCATTCGTTTTGTTTTTATTCCTCGCCAATACTTATTTCCCGTGCAGAAATTGTCGTAGGCATCCGATTGGAAAATTCTTCTTGATTTTCTTCATTTCTTTATTTTTATTATTACCGAAAATCTTTTCTTGCATCGTTTGATTGCAGACTTTTAATATGGGGTTGGAGTTTGCATGGTCGAAACGCAACGAAAATTCTTGTCAATTTCTTATTTTCATTACTATGACAAATAATGTTTTGGCGATTTGTTGCAGATCGCTAGACGAGAATCTTAAAAAATCTTTTCGTAATTTTCGTAGCTTCGATCTGGTGGAGGCAATTTGTGAAATTGAAAAATTAATCATTGTCGTTACATTCCAACGATGCAAACATCAACGTCATCTTTTAGCGAGGATCCTCGAAAAGGTTCCGGTAATTTGTGCAGTCTAAATGTGCCAAAGAGTAATCGGCAGTACGCAGGGAATATATTTTCATACTTCAATACCGTACTTGTAATTATTTCCTGGTAGGGATCCAATTATCACATTGGGTCCCTATGTTAAAACGACACGCTCGCACATTACACTCTTTTCGGGATTTCCCATTGGAATATCGATGTACGGGTCACATTTGAATTGTAAAGGGTTCCTATATCACCGAAAAGAATCCGACACGATTTTTGATGGATCTTATGACATTCCGTACGTTGAATTTTCTAAACTACATATATTGTTTAGAAAAATCAATGTACGCAATGTCATAAGATTCAGAGTTGGGCATATTTCTATTTATAAATACGAATGGAATTTATTCACATCGTGATTTTCAGGTGAATATAAAGACAAATTTATTCATACTTCACTTATCGTATTCACATGCATACAAATACAATTGTATTCACAAATATTCTGAACATACAAATAAATGCACAGAAAAATGGTGAATATTTACGAAAAATGTGAATATTTACAAAAAAATTCCGTGAATTAAAGAAAATTCACATCAAAATCTGTGAATGCAAATGTATTCACAAAAAATTGTAAATAGAAAAAAATTCGCAAAATAAGTTGTGAATTTTTTCGTATTTAAGACAAACTAAAATCAAATTCACAATGATTAGATTAAAATTTGCACCAAAAGTTAGTTCTTACGTATTTTGAGAGAAAACATTGCGCCGAGGCAAAGAAATGTTTGCAAAAACAGTTGTGAGTTTCAAATATTACATTATAAATGTGAAAAAATTCACAAAATGAATTGTGAATTTCCTCAAGTTGAATAAATTAAAATCGAATTCACGACAATTATATTAAAATTTACACCACAAGTGAGTTCTTACGTATTTTCAGAGAAAACACTGTGTTAGGGCAATGCATTCGCTCAAAATACGTAAGAACTCACTTTTGGTGTAAATTTTAATCTAATCATTGTGAATTTGATTTTAATTTGTCTTAAATACGAAAAAATTCACAACTTGTTTTGTGAATTTTTTTGTATTTGCAATTTTTTGTGAATACATTTGCATTCACAGATTTTGATGTGATTTTTTTTTTATTCACAAGATTTTTTTGTGAATACTCACATTTTTTATGAATATTCACAATTTTTTCGGTGAATTTATTTGTAAGTTCAGAATATTTGTGAATACAGTTGTATTTGTATGCATGCATGTGAATACAAATAAGTGAAGTATAGATAAATTTGTACTTATATTCACATGAAAATCACGATGTGAATAAATTCGTATTCGTATTTTTCAATAGAATTGCGCCCAAAGCTGATAAGACCATCAAAAATCATGTCGGAGAATTACACAGTCGAGCGATGAATAGGTGGATCTTTAAAAAGTATAGGGTGTCCCAAAATGACGTGACATTTTAATTCATCACTCGATCGTGTACTTCTCCATGACTGAACCTCAATACTTCATGATATCAGTTGTCGAAAATTAGTCCTTTAGTTCGCAAAATAAAAAAAAATTGCGCGCAATTCAAAATGGCAGGTTATTTTGAGATACCCTTTATAAATCGCTTTAAAAATTATATCTTAAAAATCGGTTTGAATCACATCACTGAAAATCTACTAATTATAAATCTGTAATTATCTGAGTTTTCACATATTTTGGATTCGAACGTGGTGAGAGTTCTCAAACGGCGTTCATCGAGGAGCAGTGCAGATCCAATTGGACCCCAATCATAACTCCCTACGTGCGGCGTCTCTACCAAATCCCTATAGGGACTTGGTAATCCCTAAAGAAATTTTTTGGGGGTCCCGAGATGTTATTAAATCCCTATAGGGGATGTTACCAAATCCCCATAGGGATTTGGTAATCGGGAGACCCCCAACAAATTTCTTCACTGGTTTTAGTTCTCCCGAGTCTACCGCCACCCCTGCCATTTGTTTGTCAATGACCTGCCGTATCGCATCAGCACGAGGGCACAAGAAAACTGTGGAAGATCGGTGTGGGTAGTCGGCGTCCGAGTCGTGACTGAAGGCGTTACCCCCACTTGTAGCGCAAAAAAAGGCCTTTTTCATGAATTTTTTTAAAGAAAACTACAAAACTTTTTTAGTCGATCAATATACCATCTTAAAGAACACATCTTGAAGAACTTTCAGTAATTTTTTTATCGAAAAATATTACATTGTTTAGTGGCAAATGGCCGTCAATGAAATAATGTTTTTATATACACGGTTTGCGGTGACCAACATTGCGGCGAAGTGGATCATCTGAAAAAAAAATGCGGATGGATTTAGTCAAATATAAGTACAAACTAGTCTTTAATCGAAGGATTTTAAAAAATATTCATTTTTCACAAAATGGCGGACAGTCAAAGTTAATGGTTCGATCTTAACGAAAAAAAACGGCCGTTTTTTGGCTATAAAACGGCCATTTTTTTCGAAAAAAAAAATCGAACGATTAAAGACTACATTTTTATGTATTAAATAAGCCTGCAAAATTTCAAGAAGATCGGTTCATTAGTGTTCGAGTAATCTTGGTCACCGACTTCAGAAATGCCATTTTGAGAA
Source organism: Ophion costatus (assembly GCA_951751655.1). Taxonomy (NCBI): domain Eukaryota; kingdom Metazoa; phylum Arthropoda; class Insecta; order Hymenoptera; family Ichneumonidae; genus Ophion; species Ophion costatus. Next base: position 27,869,032 of record OX632365.1, on the reverse strand, counting down.
AAACGCGTTTAAAGTTTCAATTTCAGTTCTTCAATTCACGGATTCTTCTCTTTCAACGCTCATATCTCAGTCAATTTTGTTCGGATCGACTTGAAATTTTAAGGACATATTCTCAGATACTTATACTTCAAAAAAATGCAATAAAAAAAACGATTTTTTCAAAATCGCAAGTGGGGGTAACCCCTGAACGGTCCCCCATGCGAGTATTGGCAAAGAGAAACGCCGCATTACACGGGGGATCGCCGCGCCTCCGCTACTATAGTTGTCCGATAAAACTCGATATTCCCTCATATTTTAATCCGATCTGACGGAATACTTGAAAATATCACAAATTACCGCGGGTATGCTCGATGAATCAGGCTGTAGTTTGGCTCGCCTAGTCATCTGAGTCAATAAGAATGAGAGAATGTATCGCACTCGAGATTTCCCGAGTTTGGCAAAGGGAAAAATTATTCTTCGCTGTCGAAACTACTTGGGTGATTCACGAAAGTGTAGGGTTCGAGTGGCGTGCCAATCGCCACGCTTTTATCTTATACATACTTAACCTTATGCACTTTCCCATGAATATATTGAAAGAAAATGTAATAATATTAACAAAATTTCATTAAATTTAATACGTCAATTCAATTAAATTAATAAAATTGAATATATATTGAATTTGTCATATATATGCATCTATACAGGGTGTTAGGAAGGTCGATGCAGAGCCTTAAGGGGGCACCTCGTTAGAAACATATCCATATCCTTATATGAACCTTAGTTCAAAGTCTAAGGATTTCGAGTTATCGTGGTAGGTATGATTTTTGTAAAATTTCCCAAATTTATATACTAACTCGTTCATAATGTTCAGACAATAATTGGCAACTAAAAACTCATTTGCGTCTTAGCTTAACGTGTATTTAACCGACAAACACCAATACAATCATTTGTATCCCTACAACTAACTAAATGGGACATGTTGAATAATTAAAAACTTGTCAAAAAATAAAAATACCTCTTCTGTTAATGCTATTAAAAAAATAGCATCAACGAGTTAGTACCTAATTTTCGGAAATTTTCCAAAAATCATGCTCACCATGATAACTCGAAATCCTTAGACTTTGAACTAAGGTAACCTAGGTTAGGTATGTTCCTAGCGAGAGGTCTTATCACCTCCTTAAGGCTTTGCATCCACCTTCCTAACCCTGTATATATATAAGATTACGAAGTGAGTCTTATCGATCTTAATTAACAAATTTAATTGTATATATAAGATTAAAGAACGCGTCTCATTGATCTTTATTAACAAATTAAATTCATTTCAAAACACATCAAATTGATGTTATTTGATTGTTCACTAAATTCATAACAAATTACTTGATTCTTCACAAAATTGATTACTAATTTGATTACCAGTTTGACTGTGATTACTCAATTATTAATCAAATTGATTGCTGCCTCGATTGATTACTAAATTAGTCGCAAATTAATTTATTAGCGATATCGTATATCAATATTCTCCACTTTTATCGCCCTCTCACGTCTCTCCCCGAACGCATTTTTCCTATATCATCGATAAAATGCTACCCGTTAATGAATGCTCTCCTTCGTGCCTACAATTTCAAACACTTTCATCAAACCCATTTATAATTACTTTCCCAATAAAATATATCCTTCAATCAAGCGAAAAAAAAGTCTCGTCGCTTTTCTCCCAAATTTTACAAACAAGCGTCTCCTCGTCGACCAATGTCCGGCACTCTCAGACTCCCCACTCGTTCCCACACTCGTCCCCATATCTGTTTCCCTCGTTCGTCTTTTCCCACATTCGTACACACTCGTACCAAAAAGCGATTAGACGCGAAGCGTAATATCTGCACCGCCACGGACGACACGACCGTAAGAGACCTTTCGAGGCAGGTTTGCACAGCAGGCCCTCGCTCGCCTATATACACATATACTAGCCGCCAGAATATATTCTCTGCCAACGTCATTTTTTGCAGATTTTCTCGCATACTTTTCGCCACCCGCGGATCCGACGATTCGTTCTCGAACTTAAACGTGCTCTTTTTCGTTTCAATTAGATGCGAACGTTTCGTAAACAAAAAAAAATCATCCGAAATTGTTTTATCCCCCCTCGCCCCTGTCGTGTCTAATTGCGGCATTTCTCGTGAATCGAGGAGCTCGTGTACGTGAATCGCATCGTTACGGATTTCGCAGTAACGATATTTCGCAGTTTCGCAATAAAAAGAGGTCTTTGATCGCGAGCTTCTATTTCGATTGCACGTACATATATATATATATATATATATATATATATATATATATATATATATATATATATATATATATGGTAATTGAGGATCTGTGAGTCCGAGAGAGAGAGAGAGAGAGAGCTCAGTGCCCCGAATTTTCGGAGCATAAACTGTCTCTCTCTCTCTCTCTCTCTCTCTCTCTCTCTCTCTCTCTCTCTCTCTCTCTCTCTCTCTCTCTCTCTCTCTCTCTCGTTTCGCTCGAGATGTGCTTGCCCTGGGCTCCTCCCTATACCACGTGGGATTTATATACGAGCACGGTTCTTCTCCGAGTATGTCAACGCACTGATGCACTTTACAACTGCAGTACCCTTCTCGCTACGTAAGAAGGGGGGGGGGGGCTTTCCTCCATATATATGAAATTTTGGCACCCGGTCAAGAAACATAGTCTGCGAATGTCCGGCGGTATGATATTCTAAATTCTGGGAAAAGTCTCGCGAAGTAACGGGGCGGGGGAGGAGGAGAAAGAGACGCGAAGGAAGAGGGCCTGAGAAGCGACGGAGCCTCCGAGGCACAGCAGGCCTCCGACGTTTGAAGTTATTTTCGAAAACTGGGCTGGTGCACCGACCGCTTTTCGTCACGTGTATTTTTCAGGCATCCGTAACGCGGATACTTTACCCACGAGACGCAACGACGAAAGAGTCCATATCAGTCGTTTTATTTACGTATTTACTTGGTTATTTGCAAAGTCATTTTATTGTTTTCAATTTATTCAACGTAATTTTAGGATTTTGGTTGGATCGAGATCGGTTTGTGTCAAGCGCGTGTACTTTGTGATAATTTTTGTATCGAATATGGGATAAGGGTTGATTAATTACGATCAACGTGCGATGCCCGATGTAACAGTCGAAAACAGTTTGTTTTTGGGATTTTTTAAATGTAAAATCGTGATAATGAATTTTTATAAAAAGGTATTTGAAAGAGTATTATTTGAAGAGAATTTTTTTTTTGCGTCGAAATATTCAATTTGAATCGATTTTCAAAATCGAGGTCCGGGAAGCACCTCTCGAAAAAGTATTTAGTGGTGAGCCCTTGTAAACCAGGTTACCAGACATAAAGAATTTCCGAAATATCAAATTTAAACAAATGTCGCGTGTTCAAATTGTGTCTTGGTTGTTACGAAAATGGGCCTTTTTCGTTCATCAAGCCGAAGGTATACATCGTGGAAAAAAATTCTTCGATCTTCTACCATATTTAATACGACTTTCAAAACGTACTTTCGAGAAAAAAGTGTTCAAAGTTTCGGAGGCTCGGAGCGTTCCGACGGGGGTCAGCATAACAGCCTATACATTTTTCAATTTTGTTTCGGACATTTTCAGGCAACATTTATAAGAATATACACTGTCGAAAAATATTGGTTTTGAAAAAAGTGATTTTTCGACTTTTATAGATAGGCATAATATTCCTGACCTATTTTAACACAATAAAGTAACATGAGAGAATTATTCATTAAAATTCCGACACCAACATCACATACTCATAAATTAGACGATACCGTGGCTCGATACGAGCAGAGTGAAAGTGGATGAAATATTTTCAGCCAAGTGTGGTCCTCCAATTTCCCGAGGATTTTTTCAAGCTCGTTTTCTCACGACTGTCTTGTGTCACACGACCCACCACCGAGATGGAAAAATGTCCTGCACCTGTTAGTCATGCCACACATTATTTAAAATACGTTAAAGCCCCGAATCCCGTCAAGTCCACGGAGCGAAAACATTCTCACCCCCGAGACGAGCCATCAGCAGGGTGCAGGATAATCCGTGCGTCAAATGCCTCGAGAATTTCTTCTCACTCGCTTGTGGATCTTTCAGCCCTGATATACGCGAGATACAAGATCCTTCGTCACGTAGACCTGGGGGGGTTAGTAACAGACCCGAAATTGGACACTCCACGGCTGTGAACATTTTTTTCGAACCAGAAGTCACGTGTTGGAGCACACATTTGGAGCAAATCGAAAAATGTTTTCTTCGTAATTATTGTCATTGACGAATTAATATTGCCCGATGGTACTTTTCGCCGATAGTGTTTGACGAAACGAAAAACGAATGTCCAATTTCTTCGGTGAAATATTCTGTAATTGATAACGTGAAAGTTTCGAGCTTCAAAAAGCTTAAAAATGACGCCATTCGGTAGAATAGCAACGAATAATTCACTACGTAATAAATAATAATTGACAGACTTGATATAAGTATTAATAGTGAATAATTAATTGTTAAATATTATCATTGAGATAATATACATAACATAAATAATATTTTATGAACGTAAAGTATTATTTACGCGATAAATAACAAGTTATTATTCTTTATTATTCATTTGATTATTGAAATTAATATTATTTATTTTAAGGGAGGACACCAATGTGATGGGCCGAAAAAGGTCGTTTTTGCGATCTTTTTTATCTAGTAGATGATCTATTTGGGATTCGGGAAAAGGGTATGTTATTGAGCATACGTTGAACTTATTTTGTGCAAATTTTTATTTAAAATATATATAAATTAACAGCTTGATCGAAGTATAGTAATACCTCTGTATAAAAAATGTAGTCCAATGGCCGGATCGATAACTTGAGAATGGTTGATCTGAAAAATAAAAATAAAGAATATTTCATAATGTCTAAAAATGTACAATATTTCCCGTGCTACGTAGCCGGGTTTTTTAAGAGAAAAAAATTCCCCAAAATTGCGTGGATTGAACAAAGTGTTGTTTTGGCGAACTTTTTACTCACCTTTGGGGGCTTAAAAAAATACAAAACTTCAACAAATAAAAGAAGTACGACGGCAACTAATGGAATAAGGACTTTTTTAAAATTAACATTCGGACAATTATAGCTGGATTCACTCTTTTGAATTGGAATTTTGTTCGCACATTCTTGGATACGTATACTTTGGGAAAATGCAAAAAAAAACTTTTTTTCGCCCGTTAATGGGGTCGCGCCTTAATTAAAATGAAAATTATTGTTAAATAATTATGAAACAACAATAAATGATAAATAATCAGTCTCAATATTTTATTCATTACAAACTCGATTATTCATACTGCACAATAAATATAACTGACATATAAAAATTATTCAACGGCATACAAACAGTAAAAAAAACGAAACATTAATATTCTCGTTGGCACTCCAAAGGCTCCAAAATCCACTCGCCACTTTTCACGCTGAAGTACTTCGAGCCCCTCGACACGGTCTCAAGTGTCTCCCAAAAAAACGTTTTCAAATCCTCTCAGTGTCCAGCTCCTCACACCCTTCGTGTGCAACGAAAATAAAACCACCCCCTTCCAGTGCTTCGAAATAAAGTCAAAATAACTCCGACGCGTGGATCGTGGTTAATCTATATAAATTAGCGTACAATTTCTCTAGCAGTTTGCCGTCAGGAAGTATAGCGCGTTCGCGCTGTTATTGCGATATACGGGCGATAAACAAAAGACACGGAGGGCGAGAGCCAGACAAAACGAGAGAAAAAGGAGCACTCGTAAAATCGGGATTAGAGTATTACTATGGCGTTAGAGTTTTGCGTCGCATTCCTACGATGACTAAGGACCTACACTTCGTGTGAAGGTCCTTAGGTCCTCTTCAATATATATATATATATAAATATTAAAGAGTTAACAAGGCCGTCGCGACCCTTCGTGCTTTGTACAAATAATGATTATTACTATTGAATAATTATGCAGGACAATATTGAAAAAAAAAAATTTACATGATCCTTGATTCATTATTTTAGAATGTGTGCTACTTCGAGTACGCCTATATACATTGCAATATTATAAAATATATATATATATACATACACATTCTATTATTTTATATTCATTTCAACATAAAGTAATGCAATATGTATGTATATATATTTTATAATATTGCAATTTGCATCGTTGGAATGCAACGAAAATTCTTTATATTTTTATTTTCTTACTTTTATTTCTACACCTAATTTTTTTACCGCAAACTTCGATTGTAGATCTTCAAAGAGGCACCGTGGAAAATCGTTACGGAATTTTCATAGCGAAAAACCAGAAAGATAAATTCAAACAATTGAAAGAAGAAACAAATGGTAGGATTCCAACGATGCAAACGTCAATCTCATTTTTTTGTCTTACTTTCATCGTACCCTTGCGGGTTTTTACGTATAACCCTTCCCAACTGATCGTCACTCATTTTCAAAATCATTTGGCAACAACTGCGAACGCTTAAATTAATTTAGCAAATGCGTAAACTGTAAAATAACTTTTTAATTATATTTTCTGCGGATTTTTTTTTCGAAGAGGATGAACCTCTCATGATCAACATTTTTAACGATTTTGAACAATGTTTTGTCTCTGTTGAATTTTTTTGGTCACGAGCGCGTTATCACTGATAGTTATTAAATTGTGCAAGAATGTAAATGCCACATCCGGAAATACGGTAAATTAAATTGGCACTGATAGATTGAAAGAAAAAAACTTCAATAACAAATTTCCTGCTAATGGTTCGTCAGTGTTGAAGTGGGAAAAAGCATAGTAATTAAATCTGAAAAATGTAAATCTCGCTTCCTTCCCCCAGCGTGTAATTGAAAAACGAGCGATGGTTTTTGTGTATATATATATATATGTCGTCGACCACTTCGTTGAATATAAATATATATATATATATATATATTCAAGGAAGTGGTCGACTCTATCTACGAGCCAGCCCAGCTGAACGATAGACCACAATCTTCTCCGCATCCCGGCGTGCTCAACCGAGGCCCTCCTCTTCTCCACTTCGTCTCGGTCTACCCCCCCCCTCCCGCCGCATTGTCTGTCTAATTGTTCCCGAGTGATTTACAATTATAGCCGAGGCGCCCGTGTACATATCCCGCTCTTCCGTACACCCGGTGTTTGTACTCGTCTCGATCGCGCAGCCTGCTACGATATTTTGACCGCGAACTCTGCACGGAGACTTTTCACGAAGTACTTGTTTTCTTGTTCGTCGAACAGAGTCTCGTAGCTGCAGATTTTTTTCTTTCTTTATGATTGTTCACCAGTAACTATCACGCCTGACGAATAAAAATCAAATTTACGTGTACGTAACTTCACGTACAAAGCACACTCGTATTAATAATGCACGTACATCGTACGTGAATTAATTAACAAGTAATTAATGCACGTACGAAGTACCGTCGTGATTCAATTTTGCCACGACGAAGCACGTTGAATGAGCATATCCGTTGTAACGAACGTAACTTGTCGCGGAATTTATTGGTTAAAATTGTATTATTTAGTTTATTCTAGTTATGTATTTAAATTGAATTATTAACATTAGTACGAATACGAGGCATTTAATGGCAATTTTGTTGATGTATTGTTTGAATTGTACCATTAAAAGAAATTGCCGGATATACAGGGTGTCCCAGAACTGAATGCGTTCCCTGAAATGGAGGGTTGGGGGTTAAATTCTGAGTTGATTGATATAAGCATGTATGGGTCTCAGATCAACCCCTGAATTGTTATTGATTTTTGAAGGCGGGCCAATCAGGTGCGCCCACAGAGCCGGCGGTATCGCTCACCGACGGACGCCGGCTCTGTGGGCGCACCTGATTGGCCCGCCTTTAAACATCAATGATAATTCAGGGGTTGAACTGAGACCCGCACATGCTTATATCAATCGACTCAGAATTTAACCCCCGACCCCCCATTTCAAGGAACGCATTCAGTTCTGGGCCACCCTGTGTATTAATCGTATATTATTTAAACAAATGCTACCCTAGAATTTTCAACAAAAAATTCATAATCTAATTTAACAAAACTATATTATACAATTAAACTAAATGAATTCAATTAATGAAAAATAAGTACAAAATTAAAACCAATGCCGCCCTGAAATTGTCGCCTTTAAAATTCATCTGAAAATTTCGCCATCCATGTGCTTGGAAGTTCAAGGCTCAATGGACAATCGTTTCTTTTTCCAAACGTTGCCCGACAATTAAACAATAATCTTGAAGCCCTGTTCCAAAACTTCATTTTTCCGACAAATAAGTAAAACTTTATTCATATTCTCGTCTTTTCGCAAAATCATTGAAATTGCAAATGACGAAAGTGCATCGGTACTTCGCGCCGATTGTCCTTGCCGACCGATCGGCATTTCCATACACCGGGTGTGCACCTTCGGCGAATTGCCGGTAAATCTGCGGCGCCGCGTGCCGCGCGGCAAAAGCAAAACCACGACAGGAGCGAAAATCCAGCGGTAGTGGTAATGATGCCGGAGCGGTTTTATCGTTGCGTAGCAGTGGGGTCGCAACTGCCGAGCGCCAAGGACATCAAGTCCTGCTGGCGAAGCGATCGCGCGGTCGCTCGAGAGAGGAACTCTCGGACCCTATCTCGAGATCTATATATGCGAGGAAAGATAGAGAGAGAGGAAGAGAGAGGGGTGAGAGGCCCCACGACAGGACGAACACATCTCATCTTTGCACCACGTCTTATCTCTCCCCCGGACCTCATCATCTCATCTCGTATTTTATATGCAACTATGTGCAAACTCTTCAAATATTTTTTCCCCCATATTCTTCATCCTATAAATAAGGGTCAACACTTTGTCCAATGAATTAAAAATATCAGACCTCCTGGAACCTTGTTTAAAATAATTTCAAGTTTATGGATAGTAAATAAAAACAAATTATCAAAATACTTTATTATTATCGTTAAGAAGAATTTCATAAGGAATTCATAAGGAATAAGGAAGAATTTCATAAGGAATTGTTAAGAAGAATTTCATAAGGAATTGTTAAGAAGAATTTCATAAGGGTCAACACTTTGTCCAATGAATTAAAAATATCAGACCTCCTGGAACCTTGTTTAAAATAATTTCAAGTTTATGGATAGTAAAAAACAACAAATTATCAAAATACTCTATTATTATTGTTAAGAAGAATTTCATAAAGTTTTCATAACGACAATGATGATAATAAATAAATAAATAAATAAAATGTAAACAAATGGAAAGGAAACAAGAATACACAAAAATTTATTGTAGTTTTGGTAGTTTTCTTTTTATACTGTTGGTAGAAGTTTCATCGTAATAATAAGAAATGATATAACAGTAGTAATATCATTATTATATCATCTTGTTATTATTGTGGTTGAAAATTTCATTTTTTATTTTCATTTATATTTTGTATTTATATTATTATTATTATCTTGTTTATTTATTTTATATATATATATGCGAGTCATAGTAATATAGTAATATAAATACAAAATGTAAATGAAAATAAAAAATGAAATTTTCAACCATAATAATAACAAAATGATATAATAATGATATTACTACTGTAATATCATTATATATATATATAGAGATCTTTGTATATCTGAAATGATATATTTTCTAGCTTAAAAATCACTCAAACGATTTTTGCAATCCTCATTAGCGGTTCTCAACCTAAATACCAAAATGAAAGAAAAAAACCAACAAAAAAATGTTTCCTACGGTCCAGCACGGTGCAAATTTCTCGAAACCACAAAAACAACCATGAACTATCGAAAGTATTCGAAAAATCAATGGATCGGCTCGAGCATTTTCGAAAACTCGTCATAATGGTTGTCATTGGTACGAACGAAATAGTGAGGGTTTGACAAAAAATAAAACAAAAGAGAGAAAAATCTCCGACTTCGCGATACTGCAGCGCAGCGCGAAAAAAGCTGCCGTTGTTTCTTCGGCACTCGAGAGAGCAAGGCACTCTCCGGGTGCTCGAAGTGCGATGTGTCATCCGGAGAATTTTTTGGGACGAACGTCTCGCGTGGTGAACCACGAGAAAACGAGTGGGTGGGTCGTTTAGGTGCACCCAAGATGGTCCTAACTCGCTCCGGAACAGACGCTTAGTGACGTCACCCTTATTACGCCAGCGCGTCACCACGAATAGTACAATCGACTTCATTCCGCCCATCCTCACAATCGTTCCATTGTGTTGTATTTCGATACCAAAACAAAAAATCACTCACTGTCATTCACACTTTATACCCATATGCGAAACATAATATAATTGTTTCTCCGTAAATTATTCAAATATATTATCATATTGGTATAATTATTTTCATTATTTGTTAGATAATAACTGTAGATATAGCTGTTATAATTATGCTAACTATAATCGTACAATAATAATCTGTTGATAGTACCTGTACTCTATATATATTTTTTCGAAGCTTTCGGGGAGAATTATTATATTATTATTGTTATATTCATTCATTATTATATTGATAATTCATTTATATTATATTATGAAATTATTATTAATTATTAACATATATTTCCTCCAAGTTTTTTCTTTAAAAATTAAAACTTTATTTTTGAAAAAGCCACGAAAAAAAACATCCGAAGAACATCGTATTTTCGTATATATTTAATCACAATGAATAATCAATATTTAGAACGACGATCGAAATGCAAAAAGACTGGGAAAGCGGGAGTAGATTCGCGATGGGCAGGGGGGAGGGTTATAGACTGCGAATCCACGAGAGTCACGAGGATAGTGAGCAATCCACGCGCACTTGCGGCACTCCCATTCACTAAATTCCTTCCTTTCATCGGCACCGATTCTCCTTGGACGACATGCACGACTTTTAGATTCTCTCAATTACAATTCTCCTACGTAACGAATCCACACACGAACGGGAATTCGAGAGAGAGAAAAAATCTTAAATCGATCGGATCTTCGTTCACTCGGATCTTCTTATCAACCTAATGGCGCAAAAATAGTTCTTTTAGGCTCCTTCTTTTGTACTGTGTACTTTAGCTCTTAGGCAAACTGTGTGAACACACACTTCGCACATTTTTGAACATTCTTGTAGATAGTGTTGTCGGATATTTGGCTTTAAAGCCGACCAATTTATTTATAAACAGACTTGTACCTATATATATATATATACACACACACACGATTTTATTAAGAATAATTCTAGGAAATGAATTTTTTTAAATATAAAATTGATATTTATCTTAATGATAGTTGATATCATTATAATAATATGATCAACATTCAAAGAATTGTGGGAGCGTGTGTGTATATATATATATAATTCTTAACAATACATTAATGAAGTCTGCACTTTATTAATATATTCTAAGACTTGTTTGTGATCAAGCTCAAATGTTGCATATAAATATACATACACATGCATATAAAATGTCAAATAGCACAATGCAATAATATATACATACATAGTGCATATTTGCACCATGCATGTCACAGAAGAAAATTTACGATTCTACAAGCCCTCAAAGAGCTCGAACTTCCACTTGAGCTCTCATTTATTCCAATATCGATCGTGCAACGAACGATCGTGCATTTACTTTACATTTTCAATTATAGCCATAGATCATGCCGTGAAAAAATCGCGCACATAAAATCAATCATGTTCGAGTGCGAAGATTGTAGGTGTGAGTACGTTGAGAGAAAATAACCAGCCTCTCTCTCTCTCTCCCGTTTTATCCCTCTCACTCGAAGCATTTATTTCCGCGAGTTCGCGGTCGAGCGAAAATGTCCTCATTGTCTTTCGCTCGGTCAATTTTAATCGAACGACAACCGATCTCGTTAAAATATTGTCGAGAATAAAACATTTTTGTCGAAACGTCTCGCTCGCTGCACTTGCGGACTGTTGGCCCGAAGAATGCAAAATAACGTCACGAGCCTGCTGATCTATAGAACAAAAAGAAAAAAAAACTACACCGATCGTACATTATGTCGAAATAATCAACGATCTTTCGTATCAATCCTGGGCTCACGATTGTAAACGCACTTGCGAGTTCTGCGCACGACTGTGCGCGGCAAATAGGCTGCCAACGATACATAAATGTCGAGTCAATCCTACGCGTGTATATATATATCTATATATATATATATGTGTATATATATATATATATACATACACATTTGTGATGACAACATAGCGCTTACACATTTCGGTCAATGTGCACACACGCATGTATATACGTACAGATATACAGGGTGTCCTAGAACTGAATGCGTTCCCTGAAATGGAGGGTTGGGGGTTAAATTCTGAGTTGATTGATATAAGCATGTATGGGTCTCAGATCAACCCCTGAATTATTATTAATTTTTAAAGGCGGGCCAATCAGGTGCGCCGAATGAGCCGGCGGTATCACTCACCGCCGTACGCCGGCTCATTCCGCGCACCTGATTGGCCCGCCTTTAAAAATTAATAATAATTCAGGGGTTGATCTGAGACCCATACATGCTTATATCAATCAACTCAGAATTTAACCCCCAACCCTCCATTTCAGGGAACGCATTCAGTTCTGGGACACCCTGTATATACGTATTTATGCAAGCGATTCTTTTTGCATTCGCTTGTTCACGACTCATAGAAGAGTGAATGGAAACGCGAACTCGCGGAGTATACGGCGCGGGAGATGAAAATATTGTATTCCCCGGGAGACTGCGCACTCTTGAGATTCCAAGTGAGGAAAGAGCTCGTTCGTTTATATCTATACGTTTTGCTTTCTCATATACTTTACGAACTCGCGTTTATGCTTTATGAAATTCCTGTGGAAACGCGCGAACGTTGTTGCATGCGAGAGACTTTACGAACGCGCTTGGTACGATAGGGCAAGTTTATCGGTATGAAAAATATTTATATCAAATGTTTATGTACTGATTTATTTGTATACAGGGTGTCCTGCTGCGAATGGATAATCCTGCTGTCGATAGGTCAGATCATGTCCTACTATATGCTGGGATTTCAGTTCAGTAAAGTCCCACGGTTTTCGAGATAAAAATCTTCTGCTTTTGGTTTTTCGCATGCCATTTCTACAAACGATATAACTTTTTGACCCGTTTTTTTTAAATGGACTTGCTTATGTGTTTTATCCAGGAAAGTCTTCTTCGTAACGTTAAATATTAAGGAAACTTTATGAAAAACGATCCTATGCAGAATTTCATACAAACCAATTCGCAAATCTAATTTTGATAGCCTGCGGTGTGAAAAAAAATGTACTACGCACATCGCGCCAATTGCTTCAAAAAATTGCTTAATTATTGTCGTTTCATATCATTTGTAGAAATGGCATGCGAAAAACCGAAAGCTGATAATTTTTTTCCAAAAATAACAGAACCCAAAATCTCGGAAACCGTGGGATTTTTACTAAACTGAAATTCCAGGATACAGCAGGACATGATCTGACGTATCGACGGTTGTAAGATTATCCATTCATATATATACAGGGTGTCCTGTACGGACGTATAGATGCATTGTACTGTTGTATTATATTACTATACCAGGCATAATTTTAATCGTAAAATGTCCATGTTGTGTCAAATAAAACCTATCCCTTGTATTGATTATTGTATATATTAATATAGAAAACCATTTTTATATATCTATACATGTCCACACACATATAGAGGCATTTTATCGTTTTATTTTAACAATCCACATATTTTTATGTAATCATTCAATTCAATAAACTTCAATTTTTATTCTTAATGTTGAATAAATAATTAAATTCCATAAACATTAAATTGCATATATTAGACATTTTTGACAACGTCCTGGCGTGCATTTGTCGAGTTGATTTTTTTCCCAGCACATCTGTGCTTATTGGTAACGCCGGAGGAAAACCCACGAGCGCGAGATAGCGACGGTAATGTTCGTAATTTCAAAGCACTGTGATTGACACAAGAACGAACGCGTATGTCGTGTAGAACAAAAAAAAAAAGATTCGTGCTTAGCGGTGCAATAAATTGAGACGGGAAACGACTCGAATACATATCGTCCCGTTCCAGTCCTACATCCTAGAAATCATTAACGTTTTCTCACGTCGAACGTGCCCGTTCGCGTCCGAAAATATGGATATATCCGCACGGAGTTTCGGACTCATTAGCCCCAATAGCCGGTTGCCTTCCTTCGCACAAGACCGCGCTCGAGTGTATAAAGATCATAAATTTTTACGAGGATAAACGAAGCTTTAGCGCTTCGAAATGAGGACGTCATTTTTGAGCGCGAAACATTATTGATCCTGTCGCTCTCGCCTTGCAAGAATGCGCTTGCATGTTACAGTCATCTGTGCTATATATATATATGAAAGCGATTTTATGTCAAGCCTGCCGTAATGATCGTGCAGGGGCTGAATCATTATTATCACGGACGTTATACAATTTCTCGCGAGGCAAATTACATCTCAATCAAAAGAGTATAACCTTCTCTCCGTATGCAATGAAAGAAGAAAATAAAAAGAACGAAAAAAACCACTACGAGGAGCCCTGAATGGATTCTCGACGCGAGACTAATCGAATTCATTGCCGCGGGTCTATGGTACTCGCACGAACCTTTTGTGCAATAGGAAAAATAAATCGACATATGACAAAAAATCATCGCGATGTCCGGAGGAGAATAAAAAGTTGATACGTTAATTTTGTATGCTCTCGGTGTTTGGATCGTTGGAATGCAACGAAAATTCTTTTTTGTATTTTTAACGCCGCCTTTTTATTGGAGCGAAAATTCTCGCTGGCAAATTTAGATTACAGATCTCTGTATAAGGAAATAAAAAATTTGTTGAGCGATTTTTGTTTCTGAGATTTGCCAAAAGAAATTGGAGCAAACAGCATAAGGTTTGTTGCATTTCGGAGATGCAAAATTTAACGGCGTAAAATTGTCGATTCGGGAGAGCATGCGCCGAGACGATTTTTTCAATCGGAAATAACTATGCAATCAGTGAGGTGGCTTAATGTAATTTTTTCTTTTGTAGTCGTTCGATTTTTTCGGAATTTTCATTACTATCATTGTTAATTATTGTTGTTATAATGTTGTAATAATAATCACAACATAATATTGTTGTGATAATAAATCACAACATAATATTGTTGGGATAATAAATCACAACATAATATCGTTGTGATAATAAATCACAACATAATATTGTTGTGATAATAAATCACAATAATAATAATGATCACAACATAAATATTGTTGTGATAATGACTCACAATAATAATAATGATCACAACATAATATTGTTGTGATAATAAATCACAATAATAATAATGATCACAACATTATATTATTGTGATAATAGCCACAGCATTATTTTGTTGTGATGGTAATCACAACATTATATTGTTGTGATGATAATCACAACATAATATTGTTGTGATAATGATCACAGCATTATATTTTTGTGATAATAATCACAACATAATATTGTTGTGATAATAATCATAGCATAATATTGTGATAAGGATCACAACATTATATTATTGATTACAACATCATATCGTTATGATTATTATCGCTTGATCAACGAGTCCGCAAATGTCGCACAACAAAAACACATATTTTACTGAAAAAAAACGAGAAAAACAAACGATTATTCACGATATTTCTCAAAGCACGTTTCTAACTTTAACCATAACACTTCGCTTATTTTTTCGTATTGGGAAATTTGACATTTACTGACGTCAGCAGCATGAGTTTTCGAAATGACTCGTCAAGTGTTTTCATAGAAAAATTGGGGTGGGACGAGTAGCACATCGCGTCGCCGAGTTCAACGTTTCTCAATTTGTGCACCTCGGCGAAAAGATCATACGATGACGTACGATATTCAGCTGTCATCGAGACCTCGAGTGCGTACGCGCTGATTCGAGAAAGTCGCTTGAAAGTAAAAGCTTGGACCAACTCACAGAGATATTACTCTCTCGTGAGAATCGTCTGTACCACGCATACACACATACGCATATATGTATATATATATATACACGAGCACAGTCCTCGAAGTCGAATCTCTTTAAAATAAATAAAGTTGAAATTAGGCTACAAAAGTAAACGATAGAAAAGAAACGAATTCTTTCAATTTCACGCTCGTGCAGCCTCCTTAATATTAAGCACCAAAGTATTTGATCATTTCGAGTTTTCGTTAGTTCGATTCGATTAAAAAAATTCTTAAAATAACCGATCAATTATTTGTTCTATAAATTTTTCTTGAATTATTTTTTCTATAATAAGTTTTTACATAAGTAATTAAAAAAATCGTACTTTTTTAATTTCACGCCTATGCAGACGCAGCTATCGAGCATTTAAATGATTACGAGAGCAGATAATGACTGACTTTTGAAAATACATTTTAAAATAGCTAATTCATAAAAAACCGTATTTTAAAAATGTCACGTTTATGTGGACTCGCTAATACGAAGTACTAAAATATTTGATTATTTCGAGTTTTCCTTAGTTCGATTCGATAAACAATGATAGAAATAATTCATAAATTATGTTTAAAAAAAATCAAAATGAGCAATACAAAAATCTTGTTTCTTAAATTTCACGTTTATGCAGCCTCCTCAATACGCAGCACTAAAGTATTTGATTATTTCAAGTTTTCGTTACTTCCATTCGAGAAATAAGTTTTGAAATCACCAACAAACAATTCCTTATAATAACCCAAAATTCCATTGTTTCGAGAAATAATTCGTTGTCATTCCCAATTACGATTTTACGCAGCCCAAGTATTTTTTTCCATTGCATAAATTTGAAGATAACATTATCCGGCAGTTGTTTCTCCAAATCACGCTACGATAAACACGAAATAAACCTGTCGTCTCACTGAATCAACGGTCCCGTTTCATCAATTTGAATTCTCATTTAAAAACAAGCAAAACGCCGTAAAACATTTTTAGCTTCGATTTGTGGTGCGTGGAATTTATGGTGGTCCGTGTAAACCGCCGTTCCAATATTTAAGGAAGCTTTCCAGTGTGACAGCCCGAAAAATCGCTGTTTTTCGCGATTTTTTTTTTTAAAGAAAAAATAATCTAATCGGTCTGATTTTTTTTTTGTATATTAATTGGGTATTGAAGAATACAAAACAATTTTTTAAAGATCGATTTATTTATTAATTAATATCTATAAAAATGATGAAACAATTGTTGCAGAAAATGCACTTGGATGTGGTGTCCACGTTGGGGGTCACAATTTTGATCTGAAACAAAAAACACAAAAAGATTATTGATCGGTATATAATTGGCTTTCGTGCTATGGAGGCTTTTTTTTTTTTTCTTTGCAAAAATGGCGCCGGTTTGAACAAAAAGTATCGATTTTAGCATTTTTTTGGGCAGTTTTTTTTACAAAAAAATAGGAAGATGTCAAAAAAAAAAAGCTTCCATAGCACGATAAACAATGACGTTAAGAATATTGTGTAAAAAATTCAACTCGATAGCTTTAAAACTCTGCCCTCCAAGTTGGACACCGTTTTGAAAAATGCTGTTTCGAGAAAAACGCGTTCAAAGTTTCGCTGTAGCTGTAGCGCTCCGTTGCCTTCTTCCAAGAAATGCTGTACAGTAACCGAAATAATCTGAATTTCGGCATGAAAATTTCAGGGAATATTCGGAAGAGTGTATACTATTCGATAAAGCAAAAAAAAAAATCGATTTTTTGAAAATTTCACACTGGAAAGCTCCCTTAAGAAGCCCATAAATTACGAAACGCAAATTGGTGGAAGTGTTTTTCGCCTATCGGTGAGCGTCAATCGACGCTCGTTCGTCGTTGCTCACACGTACACTTTCTCTAAACGAGATTGTCGTTGCATTGGGATATATTTTTCCTCGTCATTTTCCTACCGCTAGACGTTGGGACCCCGGGGAAGACTCCTCGGGTGTCCGACGTGGGGGTCGTGTCGAAGAATAGAAATGAAAGATCACCCCATTAGCGTCTGGGAGACGCGACACTTTTGATACTTATCCATAAATGATGCCCGAAAGACACGTAGACGCACAGACCGGATATTGTCTCGGCGGAGCCACACAAAAGGCCACTTAAGACTCGACTTCTGCAGCGGGAGCCGTCAAAACAATGGGGCGCGACTTGGAAGATCGTCGCCGGACCGAAAAATCAAAGCGGCAAGAAAAATGGTCATGCCGCGTTTTCCCGGGCCAGTACTCGGATGGGTGAGCGCTCCGAGGAACCGAAAATAGTGAAGTGTCAAGTGTCGGGTCAAAAGTAAAAGGGATCGTAAAAACCTCCAATGGCGTACGGAGGAACATTCGCCATAGGTCCTAAAAAAAATCGTAATTGCCGATACTGCAATCTCAATTGGCAATAATGCAAATAAATGAAACGCATGGCTCCTTTTGACGACGTCAACGTTTGCATTCTTCGAACGCAATGAAAATTATCTTTCATTTTCATTATCATCCGAAATATGGCAAATTTAGCCTGCCGATTTTCAATAAGGATACTGACAAAACATTGTGGCAATATTCCTACCCCGAATTTACCCAAAAAAACCCAAACAAACCGAAATCTACCAAACAAATCCAAACCGACAGAATAGATTTACCAAAGAAACCGAGACAAACCCAAATTTACCTAGAAAATAAACCAGATCACCAAAGAAAATCTAGAATTACCAAAAAAAACCCAAACATACCGAAAACTCCAGACAAATCCAAATTTGCTAAAAAAACTCCAGACAAACCCAAATTTTCTTTTTTCAAACCCCAGACAACCCAAATTTGCTAAACAAACCCAAATTTGCTTTAAAAAACCAAGCAAACCTACATTTCCCAAAAAAAAAAACACAAAAATTCAAATTTATTTTTTTCAAACCAAACAAACCCAAACCTAGTGAAAAAAATTACCAAAAAAACCCAAGCAAACCCGAATTTTCGAAAAAAAAACCAGCCGAACCTAAATTTACCCAAAAAAAACCAAACTCACCGAAAAATCTTACCAAGAAATCCACGCGAACCCAAATTTATCGACAAAACCAAACGAACATAAATTTTCCAAAAAAAACTCAAACAAATCCAAAACTATGGAATAAAATTAAACAACGAAACCCAAACAAACCCAAACTCACCGACAAAATCCAAACAAACCTAAATTTACTTCAAAAAACCTAAATTTACCTAAGTTGGCAAAAAAACCACATAAACTAAAAACTTAGCGACAAAATTTACCAAGGAAACCCGAACAAACTCAAATCTACTAAAAAACCTACACAAACCTAGACTTTCAAAAAAAAATTGGAAAAAGGCCCGAGTTTACGAGAAAAAAATCGTTATTCAATGTTTTCGTTCGAACGATGCTGGCTTCATTATCATTATTTATGTCTTTTTTGCTTTTGCGTACTTTATCTCAATTCCTCGTCTTTATCAACGTGCTCTTTAGGCGTGGCTGATTCGTTCACGTCTCGCCCTCGGCACACGCAGTCCTCGACCCGCGTGCCACGACTCTCCGCGTGCGCACGTACTCCCGATGTACCGCACATAAATTCTACACGAGCAATATCTGCGCGGTTCGTGTATTTGCCTCTCGCAGCCGAGAGAAGCGAGTTTTGTAACTCTCGGTGAGACAGGTGTTCCGTTGCATCACATTCGACACGAACAATTTGTTTACCACCTATAAATGTATGGACCTACGCACGTGCACGTATATACAGTGCGAGTGTGTGTGTGGTTCGTGTCACACGTATGACGTACGAGGCTGGATGCTGTACATACGACGGGCCGTCGAAACCCTCGGGGCAATCGAGTTAATCTATTATAGCTGATATGACAGACGAGGAAAAAACTTCCCGCACAATTCACCGCGAGGATTATTTTAAAAAATATATATTCTTGTTAATGACGCAGTCTCACAATTTCGTGCTCCAAGAACGAGAGAGAGAGAGAGAGAGACAGAGATTTTATTTCATTTATTTATATGGAATCGAAGTGTTCATCGTTCGAATCCAATAAAAATTGATATTTTCAAATTGTGTTTATGTTTTTCGGCAAAATTTGCTCATCCAAGTCAGCCATTGTTTGAGATACTTCTTCCAAGATTTACAATTTAAATCTGGAAAATAGATTTTGTAGAGTAATAATAATAAGGTAATGAAAAATACAAAAAAAGTTTTTGTTGCATTCTAACAATTAAAACTTCAATACCATTTATTTATAACATCGTAAGGTATGGGGCAAAGTGAAAATATCGATAGTAACAATAAAAAAATGATAATGATAAAACAAGTATAATAGTACTAATAATCATAATAAATATAAGCTACAATAAATAATACTTATTGTAGCTTATATTGATTATGATTATCAATATTATTATGCTTGTTTTATCATTATCATTTTTTTATTGTTATTATCGATAATTTCTCTTACACACACACACACACACACACACACACACACACACGCACAACACACAATATTAATTAATTCATTTATATAGTAATCATAATAAAGAAAATAATAGTAATAAAATAATAATAATAAAGTTAGATACGATGTCTGGCAAAAGAGAGAAAGAGAGAGGGCACTAGCATTGCGTAACTTCCAAATCGGTACAATCGTTGGGGAAAAAGTACTTTCATATCCCATAAAAATAAAATAAAAACACAACCTCTTCGATATTTCTTCGAAACTCAATCAACGATTATTCCTTATTTTGGAAAAATAACCTTTCACCAATATAGTCTTACCGTGCTAATGAGGAGAAAGGAATTTCTCCGAGGGAACTACGCGAAAGACGTATCGGTGTTGGAAACTACTACTAGTGACAAAAAAGTCATTGAGCTCTCGTCACACGGACTAGCCACCAGATTCGTTCTCACGGTTCCCCCACCACCGTCCGCCGCCCTTCCTCGATAATGTAGAATTTTCTAAATCTTGTTACAGGGTTCATATATATTTCTCTCGGAGTTGAGAGACTACTCGTTTCTGTAAATTGATCATTTGAGAATCCTTTTTTATTTGCTCGAAAACGATTCGTAAGCGACGAAGCGACACTTTATTCGGCTTTTTTTTTGTTGTATTATTTTATAGCAATTACTCGTCGTGTCGGAAATCACACGGTTGTATAAATTACAGAGGAAAATTTGATTTTAGTTAAATGAACCCACCTTCTTTAATCTGAGCCTTTTTTTTTTTAATTCAGTTATGTGCCGATACACAAACACACACATGCAGTGAAAAATAATTGTATATATATACAAGGTGGCCCGAAAAGTGACGGTCAAAAGGACCATTTTGATGCCTCGATAGTATTGAAGTTTGATGACGTTAAAGTTTGCATCGTTAGAATGCAACGAAATACCTCTTTTTTAAACTCAATTTACCAAATTTTTTTTACGGTTTGAAGCTTTAAAGATTCAGTGCTCATTCTTTGGGCTCCTCATTCAGCAATCTACAACCCAAAACTCCGAAATATGATTCTCGATACTAATATAATGAAGTAAGCAAAACAAGATCGTTGGAAGGCAACGAAATTACCTTTTTACGTATTGCATAATTTTTTTCTGGCACATTCTGATTAAAAAAGCTACTGAAACTGTTTCGAAGATCCTTTGTAGAAATCTATAATCAAAACCAGTAAAAAAGAGATTGTAGAAAACAATAAAAATTTAAAAATAAAGAAAGTCAAGAAGATTTTTAGTTACGTTCCGACGATGCACACTTCAGCACCATTTTACTTGTGTTTTTACTTTTTTGAGCAATAATTGAATAACCAACTAAACACTAGAGTAGATGCCTTCAATTTTGATGAAAAGTTCAAAAAATACCTTCGCGAGGATCAGTCACTAAAGTTCAGATGATTAAATGACTCCTAATTACTTCGAAAACTAAACTAAAAATAAAACTAAAACTAAAACTAAAACTAAAAAACTAAAAACTAAAGAAAACTTCTCAGAGTAAAACTAAACTAAAACTAAAGAAACTTTACTCTAAACTAAACTCTAACTAAACTAAACTCTAACTAAACTATACTCTAACTAAAACTAAACTCTAACTAAACTAAACTCTAACTAACACTAAACTCTAACTAAAACTAAACTCTAACTGAACTAAAACTAACTAAACTAAACTAAACTAAAAAGTTCAGATGATTAAATGACTCCTAATTACTTCGAAAACTAAACTAAAAATAAAACTAAAACTAAAACTAAAACTAAAACTAAAAAACTAAAAACTAAAGAAAACTTCGCAGAGTAAAACTAAACTAAAACTAAAGAAACTTTACTCTAAACTAAACTCTAACTAAAATAAACTCTAACTAAACTATACTCTAACTAAAACTAAACTCTAACTGAACTAAACTCTAACTAACACTAAACTCTAACTAAAACTAAACTCTAACTAAACTAAAACTAAAGAAACTTTACTCTTAGAAAAACTTCTAAGAGTAAATCTAAACTAAAACTCAAACTAAAAGTAAAAAATTAAAAACTAAAAAAAAACTTAAAAAATTTAAAAAACTAAAGAGGAAAACGTACCTAAGCTATAGGAAAACACCAAAAACAAAAACTAAAATGCTTTTTTTCTCGAAAACTAAAAAAGATCGTCGAATGTGTACGGAGGTAAATCGGGCAGGCTATGAGGCATCCAGATTTTCCTTTTGGGAAACACTTTTCGGGCCACCCTATATATAAACGGCGGCTTTCCACTTCGAAATGGAAAGCCTCCGTTTTTTCTCGCACGGCTGTCTTCGAAGTTCCATACAAACGCATCTACAATTTTTTTCTCGGTTCGAGGATTAACCGAAAGGGGTTTCGAACCCAAAGTATTCTCTCGTTCTCTCTTTCTGTCTCTCGCGTGGCATCGAATTTCTTTCAACGCATCGAGCGATGATAATGCCGAGTCCTTTGAGAGTTTGTCACTCAACCGCGGGCTCTTTGTCCCGAGGATATATCTCATTTCATTTTTTCCCACCCACGCTCTTTTCTCGCTTCGCATACGAGACGTAACGGTAGCTTGTTTGAATACGAGGCTCAAGCCTGCCTTCAATACCGTGTACACTTGAATTGCGCACCGAAGATTTGTAAGAACTTGCCAAAAGAGAAGATTCGTCTTAAGGGGGGGAAAAGACGAGCACGATTGTTCGAGGAGAAAAATTGAAACGCACACATACGGACACCCACTCATACGTGACAGAAAGACAGCTCGAACTTTTGAGACACTTTATTAAGAGCGTCCGGTATGGACAAGAGACAACGTGGAATTCGGCCCACTTGACCCACTCTGACCTTAATTAGCCCGCCCGCGGCACAAAGAGGTACTTAAGGATGTAAATCAAACGAGCGCGCGGAGTCGATGGACTTGTCGTAAGCGCGCGACGTCAAAATATCCAATAAGATACCTCGAGTGACAAATAATTCAATGGGTGAAGTGCCTCAAGGTCTGCACTTCTTTTTTTATTGGTAACTTCGATATGGATCGATACGAATCGGACTACTGGTCCGAATATGCCTTCGCGGACTAGCGCGATCTCAACCCTGTCCCTTTTTAACGCGAAATTGGAACTTCCATGTTTCCAGCTCCGTTGGACCCCCTCGGAGTGTGTTAGAGGCTGCTGCCGTAAGCCATTCCTGCTCCGAAGTAGCGAGAGCCGAGAAAAAAAATTGACTGAAATTTGAGCCATTGAGAATTTTTATTTGAATTAACAAAAAAATTCGTAATGTCAATGTCTTTTTTATTTGATTTCGTTATTACGGAGATTTATTTCAAATATATTTATTTATTTATTTAAATAATGATTCGTGAGTAATGACCTTTGAGTAATAAACAATTTATATACCTCTGAATATCAATTTGATATAATTTACTCAACAAATAGTCGTATAGACTACACCGGTATATTTAGATCTCTTATTCGAACAGACGAATTCATGGACGCAGTAGTACGCTGTGCGGCCGCAGTGTGGCGCAAGCCCCCAGGTTACTCCCGTAAGCCACTTGTACCCCTAGCAAGCATACATCGTTAAAAAAGATCTACCGAAATAAACTCAATAATTTTATTCGAATTAACGAAAATTTTCCTAAAATCAATGCTTTTTTTAATGCTACTATTTTAGAAATTAATTTCACATATATTCATTTAGATCAAGCTCGATTTAAGACCATTGAGCAATAAAAGTTTATATGCTTCCAACAATTTTGGAATTTGGAATGATGTACTAAAAAAATAGGCGCATAGACTAAAAACGTCTATTTAAAATTTTTATTTGAACTGAGCGACTTCATAGACGCAGTAGTACGCTCTGCGGCCGCAGTGTGGCGCAGGGCCCCACGCTTCTCTCCTAAGCCACTTGTACTCCTAATGAGCGTAGAATCGAGCCCGCGGAACGTATCAGCGCACTACAAGCCCAATAAATGAACTTTTCTCTTAAATCAAATAAAATATTTAGATTTATAGATAGTAGTTTTATAAATTATTATAGATTATTTATATACATTCTTTATTATAATTACTATAATTATCGTTACTATAGTTATCTCGTAAAGTTTACTATACATCTCGAGTTATCTCGTAAAGTTTACTATACATTTATTATAGTTTACTATAAATAATAATATATATTATTTATATACATTATTTATAAATTTGGATTTATACATCATTAAGTAAAATTTTCCACCGGAGCGTAGGAAAATTGTGGAAAATTCGTGTTAATACGGACCATCGAGATTTTCGCCAAATTTCACTGCCGTCACTGATCCGACGATTGTTAGATGATTAGGCCAACGATACGGCATAAAAAAATTCTCGTCTCGACCGTTTCTTTTCGTCTCTCGAAGAGATCGCCGGAAGTGCGAGGATGCGACGAGGACGATCGGCAAGAGAGCGATCGATCGAGTGAATCACCCTCGCGAGAAACGTTTTCCCGGAAGTGTATTAACTTCTCATGTTACAGTCACAACTCGAAGTTGATCTCCTCCTCTATACGGTCGCCATCGCGATACTGACGCGCGATATTCCGTCTCAACTTTTTCTTTTTTCAACGCACACACGCACGAGCGGACGAAAAATTCGTATGTACAAATCGTGTATACGCATACCGACACGGATTATGGGCGTACGTAATCGGAATGCCAGATAGGTGCGTGTGGAGTGTGCGTGGGGATGGTATTATAGACGCGCGCGCGCCCGCGAAGTCCCCGCCGTAGCCGGATAATCAATTCAGTCGTTTAAGCGCGAATGATACGAGCGGTCGTACACAATCCCTGCCTAGGCGAGTTGGGAGTAGAAAATAAATTGAAAAAAAAAAAGTTAGAGAGTGAAAACGATTTCTTTTTTCTCGTGCTTTCCACGTATTTTTGGAACGACAAATAATTTTGATTAACGACGCGTGCGTTTTCGGAATTTAAAAAAGAAAAAAACTTCGAGTGAAATCGATCTTGTTCGTCGGAATTTCGAAGCTCGTCGAACGATAAGTTACGCCGTTTTTATAAATAGGGAAAAGTTGTGGAGTGAAAACGTTTTTTTCCTCGTGCCTTCCGGACGTTTTCTCGCAAGACAAATCCATTTTTTACTTTTGTAAATGGCGGAGGCACACTTGGGAATAATGTAATACGGACAGGAAATTAAAAAAAAAGGAAAATTTATAAATTTCGAAGCTTTACGAACAATAAATCGGTTTTATGAATAGACAATAGACGCTTAAGCAAACTTTTTACGATAATACGATTGTGTTATAATTATATAGACGTTTAATGCAATGTTCATGGAATAAAAAAAAAACACTTAAAAGAAAAAAATCGATTTTTGCCATTCTATATCGTTGACGAGTATTTTTTGTCATAAATACTAAATTCACGTGCATAAATTAACTTTATAATAACATGCCCGTATCACAGGAAAAAATACTTCAATATGATACTATCGTGTGTCGGATAAAAAAAAAAACATATAAAGTGAAAGCGATTTTCATCGTACGTTCCAAATCTCTTTCTACAATAAACAACTTTTTATTTTCGTAAATAACGAATGGACATTTATAATGAGCTCGACGCGAAATAAAAATACGAGTGTATGTAATTCAAAAGAGCACTATTTTTATTAAAAATAAAACATCGTTCTACGCGTGTGGGCGGTTGAATGGAATTAAAAATTGACCGATGAAAATATCGTTCTCCAAAGTGGGTGTGGAAAGAGAAAATGTAAATATATCGGTGACGATAACTGGAGCATGATTTATGAACGATCTCGATCATAAAAGCCTCCGCCCGGAGACCACGCGGATTTTGGATCCTGTCTTTTTTTTGGCTCGTCGACTTGTTCGATAATTGCCGAATATTTACACGTGTATCGATCACTGGAATTGGCGGATTATGTAAAAATTTTGGACGTAATGGATAATCCTACCCACGCGGAATATCAATGAAATAAAAGGAGCAAACGTGTGTGCGGTAAAAAAAAAAGG
Organism: Ophion costatus; assembly: GCA_951751655.1. Lineage (NCBI taxonomy): Eukaryota > Metazoa > Arthropoda > Insecta > Hymenoptera > Ichneumonidae > Ophion > Ophion costatus. The sequence goes on along the minus strand of OX632365.1, from coordinate 27,842,584 downwards.
AAATAGAACATGTTCGTCAAATACGTGGACATGTTTTCGGACGAGGGATATGTATCCGATCCACAGAACGTAGGTACATTTTGTAGCTTTCATTCCTCGGAATGAATTTCTCATTGTCAACGCATAAAAATTATACAAATTATTCAATTTCTCAAAATAAATGATTATAAATAATTTAATTTGAAAATATAGAGTCTGTTTATTATTATTATCGTTGTTATTCGTGTTGTTGATATTGTTGGTAAAACAATATGACTGGGTGAACTATTATCATTATAATGACTATTATTTCAATAAAGATAAAAAATTATAATGCAATATCGCTGGATGGATGATTATTGTCTTAAAAATAATAATTTTAAATAATATCAATTATTATCATTACATTAATAATTATTATTGTTTTCACCATAATAATGATGAAATTTGAAAGAATTCATTTTGAAAGTTCCTTTTATTTTTTCAACACTAATATGAAATTCTCCCAACTGCATTTTCCGCTTAGCATTCGTCACAAAAATATCTTCGTATATTTTATTTTTGACTGTGAATTCGAGTGTGCAACGCATCGTTGCCTTGCATACTAAAATTCAACAGTCACCACTTTAATCCTGCAATGATAATCGATATGGTTCTCGATCGTATACGTTCGATTGATCTCAAGGTGGAACATCGCCGGATCGAATGATCGATAGGGATATGAAGAAGAAAAAAAACAAACAAAAAACGAGGACCCGCGAGTTACGAAATGTGGCGGATCGCGAGTACATTAATCCTATTACGAATGCGATTTATTGATCTTTTTGACAGGGCGACCTGATTATAGTGACGGATGGACCGAGGACGAGAGAGGAGAGGCTCACCGCGCGGATATTCCGACTCTCCTCCACTAACCATATACACGCGAAACGTCACTTTTTTTCATTCAACCACCATTCGCAAATACGGCTGATTCATCGGCGTGTATCATGAATATCGTTCACGCTATACGTGCCACGTAACAATTTTGACAATAATCGTACGAAAAAAAAGAAATTGTCGATTAATTTTTTTCACATTTTTAATATTCGTTGAATTATTTTTTTTCAGACATTATTTACACATTTTTAATACACTTTTTTGACACGTTATTTTTAACATACCATTTACGGATTACTTTTTCAAATAACAAAGTTTACGAAAATAATTATCGACCGAAATTACCGAACAATAGCGCCCGTGCTTTTGCACCCGAAGATTGCGAATATGTAAATACCTGCTTGATTTTTTTGCAAAGCCTCTTTGCAGAAGAGATACTCGTCTCGGGAACCCTGTATTTGAGGATTAAATGTCAAAGCCCTTAATCCGTATGGCGGAGCTATACTTGATTGTAACTCGTGGTATTACGATGCCTCGTGAAATGTTGCCGAGTATGTTTGTACGGTTGATGGGGAGGGAAGTTCAGACGCTTTCTATATAAATATATATATCACTTCAAAAAACCTGCAAGCATCAATACTTCGTCCATTATTTGCGACATAGCGGAAGATTCACTAAAAAACCAAATAAAGTAATTTTTTGTACTTTTTTCGCATCAACAGCAGTGGTAAAAAATTCCCCGAAGCAATGATTGATACTCATGCAGGATTAATTCCCATTTTTAAAACCACCCTTCGATTTGGTGTACGATCATTAATGCATCGCTTATCAACGACAAAAGTGCAACTTTTCGTTCAACGTACGCTTTCTCAGCAACAAATACTCGTACAGAGATCAAGAGAGAGAGATCAGAGAGGCAAGAAGCCGAAAAGGCTGTGCAAGAAAAGCTTCAAAAAAATATTTTTTGAATAATCGTACAGAAATCGTTCAAAAACGTGAGCTGCAGTTTGCATCATTGGAATCCAATCGGAATTAATATCTCCAAACTTCAATTGTTTTTGGCAGAAGTTACGTACGAAAATCCCTTAGTTATTTTTTAAGATACTCGTTCGAAAATTTACAATATAAATTTACAATATTAATGCAAAAAATGATTTTGCATGGGAATAAAAGTAAAGAAATGAAAAATAAAAGATAACTAAACGAAAATTCCAGCATAAAGTAGGACATGATCTGACCTATATCGACAGTTGCAGGATTATTCATTGAGGAATAATTCATTCATTCAGGTCCTTCGTGACAGGACACCCTGTGTCCTGTATGTACGTATGCATATATATATACTTTATATATAAAGTATATCAAGTATAAATAAATAACTATATAACTATATAAATATAGTTATAAATATATATATGTATATAAATATAGCTGTATAAATATATAGATATATAAATATATATATTTAGTATTTATACTTTATATAATTTATACATAAAGTATATATATATATATATATATATATATATATATATATATATATATATATATATATATGATTGTGCCCGGATACGAACGATATAAAATTTATTATATTTTCATGAATAACGATTTTTCACTTACTTTTTGCTTCCATATATACGTGTGTGTGTGCATGTGTACAAAATCAGTAAATAATAGAGACAAAATTGCGGTTCACTGACCCTCACGAGGAAAAGAAAGTTCCGCGCATCAGACTGAGAAGGAAGCGCGCGTGTCTCGTAAAGATTTAACGATTGCACCTTGCTCGCAGCTCATCTCTTGTCAACTGTGTTTCCGAGCAAATTAATACGGAAGAACAGTCGTGTCTTCGTTTTTTTTTTTTTTTTTTTTTTCATGGGGCGTCATTGTCACGATCCGCTGCATAACTTTATTACGTTTCCACGTTAATGAACGGTAATTAATGGGGATCGTTCGTTTTGGTCTGTTTACAGGTCCAGAGGCTAGCCGAGTACGAGAGATATCTCGGACAGGAAGCCCGGAATCTTCAGGTGGACAGTGCCGAGAGCGGTAACGTCTGCAGTGCCGCTGTGCTGCAACGTGGCCAGCTCGAGGGCGATCTACATCGTATACAGGAATTATTTCCAAGCGACAATTTGCGCCTCCACGAGCGTGATGTCCTCACCACGGTATGATCTTGAAAATTCCATTTTTTATTATTCTTTTTTTTTCAATTTTGCAAAATTAAGGGGGGATACCCGGCGAGAAAAAAATTGCTGATTTTCATGATTTTTTTTTTAAGAGAAAGATTTCTTCACCTTTTTGTCGGGTCTTAGGGCATGTTTTGTAGTTAATTTTGGCTGTTACGTGATATTTTTTGGTTTATTAATCTTTTTGAATGACGGAGGTATGGCACGGTCTTCTAAACGAGTTTCGGCGGATGTTGTCGGACGGCGTGACACGTAGCGCCAGCGGCATTAATCCGAAAAAAAAACTAGCGAAGATTTTTGTTTCATTGACACTTGTGCGCTGAATATGAACCAAGAAAAAGTGAGAAATTTTGAAAATCGACGAAATGGTACGCTGTGAAACGAAATGATTAAATTTTCTCAAAAATTGCTACATTTTGCTAAAAAAAAAAAACTTTTCGTTTATTTTCGAAAACATTTAGGGTTATCTTATTTTTATCTAATTTTGGACAATAAGGTTGGAAAGATTTACAACAAATTTCGTCAGAATCGGTCGATTAGTTTTTTCACTATACGTCACGCCAGTTTTGAAAATGTAGTTCATAAGACCGTGCCATACCTCCGCTATTTTTGGAGATTAATGAGAATAAAAATACCGTGAACAGCCAACAGAAGCAATAAAACACGCTACATTTTTAGATTTAGCGATACATTTTTTTTTGTTCAAAAGTAAATATTTTTTCACCGCTTTTTACAATTTTTACAACGGAAAACGCGAAATGTAAAGATCCAGCGTTTTTTTTAAAGATTCGACTAGTTTTTTAGCTAAACGTCGCGCAAGTTTCGAAAATGGAAAATACTAAGTAGAAGACCGTGCCAAACCTTCGCCATTTTTAAAGATCGATAAAAATAAAAAATAAAATGTAATGACCAAAAATAGTAACCAAAAAAACATTAAATCTAAAGACTTAGCGTTAAATTTTTGTTTTTTTTTTTTAACGGAAAGATTTCTTCACCATTTTTTACGATGGTGAAGAAATCTTTCCTTAAAAAAAAACACGAAAATGAGCAAATTTTTTCCTCGCCGAAAGGTATCTCCCCCCTAAAAATAAAGTCGAGAAACGATGATGACGAAGTGTCAACCGTTGATCACCGTAACTGCGCGATTGTAACGAGGGGGTGGTTCGAATGTTGCAGAAGATGAAGAATCTCATACGGAAGAGGAGCGGCGGAAATACGGGAAGACTGACGAGGGTGCTGTCGCAAAAATCATTGAACGTCACGTCATCCTCGCCCGCGCCGAAATCACCGCCGAGGACGTTTCTCCTCGAGACGCCGGTTCAATTTACGACGGTGAGTGGCCGTAACTTTTGTACCCGAACGAACAGAAAAAAAACTCTTTTTTTTTTATCTCCTTCCAACTTCGCTAATTTTATTCGCGACGTTTCGTCACTTCGCCAAAATTTATTTTCTCCCCGAAGCCCATTATCGATGCGAATTTCACACGAGGGACGTTAAGGCGTTACCCCCACTTGTAGCGCAAAAAAGGCCTTTTTCATGAATTTTTTTAAAGAAAACTACAAAACTTTTTAAATCGATCAATATACCATCTTAAAGAACACATCTTGAAGAACTTTCAGTCATTTTTTTATTGAAAAATATTACATTGTTTAGTGGCAAATGGCCGTCAATGAAATAATGTTTTTATATACACGGTTTGCGGTGACCAACATTGCGGCGAAGTGGATCATCTGAAAAAAAAATGCGGATGGATTTAGTCAAATATAAGTATAAACTAGTCTTTAATCGAAGGATTTTAAAAAATATTCATTTTTCACAAAATGGCGGACAGTCAAAGTTAATGGTTCGATTTTAACGAAAAAAACGGCCGTTTTTTGGCTATAAAACGGCCATTTTTTTCGAAAAAAAAAATCGAACGATTAAAGACTACATTTTTATGTATTAAATAAGCCTGCAAAATTTCAAGAAGATCGGTTCATTAGTGTTCGAGTAATCTTGGTCACCGACTTCAGAAATGCCATTTTGAGAAAAACGCGTTTAAAGTTTCAATTTCAGTTCTTCCATTCACGGATTCTTCTCTTTCAACGCTCATATCTCAGTCAATTTTGTTGGGATCGACTTGAAATTTTCAGGACCTGTTCTCAGATACTTATATTTTTAAAAAATGCAATAAAAAAAAACGATTTTTTCAAAATCGCAAGTGGGGGTAACCCCTTAACGCGTTGGATTTTGTTCCTTTTTTTTCTACCAAAACGAACAGTCGCCGGTGTAAAAAGGGAGAAATAAAATATGCGCGATTCATTCGTAATTGGATTTTTGGAGAAAAGAGAGACATTTTTTGCGTCTTTTTTTTATATCCGGGAGGAATTTTTACGATTTTGGATCGAGCACAAAATAAAACCCCTCTATTGGAGGAAATTGTATATCGATCGTTCTGGCTAGGATAGCCGACCTCATAGAAAACGGAAGAGAAGGAAACGATAAAAATTATACCGAAGCTTAAGAAAGTGGAAACAAATGGATGAGAGCTCGATTCTTATCTGAAGACTGATAAGATCTCAAATTAAGAAAAATAAACATAAACGATTAGATATATTTTCCTACCATATTGCACCTACATTTTGAGATAAGAAATGCTTACGTTCAATTAGCCCTACTATACGAAAAACTTACTCTAGTGAAAATAGCTGATTTTACTATTTATAAGAATTACTATAAGCGTGGTTTTTTTCAAAGCTAATATTATACTTTTCACGACATCGAAGTTTGCATCGCGGCGAAAATTATTTTTTCAATCTTACAAATTTACTTACGAAAACATGGCAGTGGTATTTAAAATACATTTTTGGCTTCTAAGACTCTATTGAAATTATAAATTTCCGAGTTACCTTGCCTGACGTTCCTTGAAATTTTCAAATGCGAAAAATCGTCAATATCTACAACTATCGAAAAATCATAATTTAAACTCAAAATAAGCGATATATCAACTTTTACCACTCTTCATGTTTCGTTTATTTTCACTCGATAAGCCTAAATTCACCGTCAAATCTTGACGCCCTGGATATCGTACTTTGCCCAAATGTAAGATGCGTTCAGTTTGTAAAGTTTATCTTTACCAAACCAAATACTATATGGCAATGTGTATATTTAATGAAAACTTTATTAAATTTTATTTATTTAAATTAAAAAAAAAATTAATGATATTTAATGAAAACATTTTTTATTTTATTTTTTAATAATATTTAATGAAAATTTTATTTTTTTATTTTTTAATGATATTTAATGAAAACATTTTTCTTATTTCTAAAATTTTTTAATGATATTTAATGAAAACATTTTTTTAAATTTAATTTTATTTTAATTTTTAATGATATTTAATGAAAACATTTAAAAAATTTTTTTTTATGATACTTAATATCATTAAAAAATTATTTTAATGATTTTTAATGATTTTTTAATGATATTTAATGAAAATTTTTTTTTATTTTAATTTTATTTTTCTATTTTTTAATGATACTTAACGAAAACATTTTTTTCTATTTTAATTTTATTTTTTAATGATATTTAATGAAAGCATTTTATTTTATTTTTTATTTTTATACTCGATTTTTTAATGATATTTAATGAAAACATTTTTTTTTTCATTTTTTAATGATATTTAATATCATCAAAAAAATTATTTTAATGATTTTTTAATGATATTTAATGAAAACATTTTTAAAAAATTTTTATTCTATTTTAATTTTTAATGATATTTAATGAAAACATTTTTTTAATTTTTATTAATTTTTTTTCTATTTTTTAATGATACTTAACGAAAACATTTTTTTCAATTTTAATTTTATTTTTTAATGATATTTAATGAAAACATTTTATTTTATTTTTTATTTTCATACTCGATTTTTTAATGATATTTAATGAAAACATTTCATATTATTTTTTTATTTCATTTTATGTTTTAATGATACCGAATGAAAACATTTTTTTTTTTTATAAAAAAAATCGTTCTCGTTCTTTTAGGGCATGCAATCGCAGGAGAGACACCTGTTTCTCTTCTCGGATCTCCTGCTGATAGCGAAGGCGCGAATCGGTGGCAATTTCAAGCTGAAGCAGTCGGTGAAGATGAGCGAGCTTTGGTTGGCAGCCGGGCACATCGAGGACGTCGCGGAAACGAACAAATCGCAAGAGACGAGCTTCGTTCTCGGCTGGCCAACCACCAACGTCGTGGCCACCTTCATGTGAGTCTCTAACGCCTCGTACTGTCCATTCTGATGCCCTCATTAATTTGTCTCGCGCACGACGCAGCCGCTCGCTTTTTTTTTCTGCCTCTCTCGTCAATGTTCGAGCAACCGAGCGTTGAACGAAACAAACAAAAATCCGCCTCTCTGTCGCGTAACTCGAGTCCCAACGCATTTCCCAAGTAGCCCACGCCCGGACCGATACTCGGATGGGTGACCGCTCGGACGCGGTTTGGCCTTAAACTACCGAGCGAGTCAACGCCCTGAATAAATGCTGAATGAAGTTATAATTATTTTAAAATGACCGTGCTTTTACTTTAAAAAAAATGATATTCAATCGTAATAATGAATAATCGAATTAGCATCCTATGTGTGAATATAATAATAATAATTAGTATTATAATAATAAACAATTTAAATAAAAAATCATAACAAAAGTTCATTTAAATAATTATTATTATTATTATATTTTTTTTTTGTTATATAATAATAATGGACTAATTATTATTATTATTATTATTATATAGTAAAGAATTTTAAAAAATAATGTAAAAAATGAACATAAAAAAAGAAGAATAATGGCAGTCGTCTGATCTTATAATCATTATCTTTATAAACTTTTTGCAAAACATCACGAGATCGGCTGTATTGTGAATAAATGCAAGTATGTATTTAAACGAATGCTGCGAATTTTGTAAGAAGTTGAAAAAATCTACAAAAATAGGACGATGAAGCTTGCATCGGAGGTCTGCAACGAAAATCAATTATTTTTACTTAACTCAATTTCTTTCAGCCGTTCTAGACTGTAAAAATTGCTCAAACGTTTCTACGGATTGATAATTTACGACCTCAATTTGCAAAAAATACTTTGGATAATTTTAAAAAATGAAGAAATGAAAGTATCGTTGCATTCCAATGATGCAAACGTCAACGTGATACGAGGATAACGAATATTCGATTCAACGATTATTAGCATCATTATTATTATTATTAATTTTATTATTATTATCCGATTTGTTGCTCCAGGCAAGACACTTCCTCATTTTGCACAGGGAAACATGCATTGTTATTTTTAATTATCTATTTGAATTTTTCATTATTAAATTCGGGAAAAAAACATGATGATTGTTATTACTCATATATATATATATATACATACATATATATATATATATATATATATATATATATATATATATGTATAAAGTAATATATATATATATATATATAAGAATAATAACAATCATTGTGTTTTTTCCCGAATGTAATAATGAAAAAGTTATATAGATAATTAAAAATAATTATGAAGATTTAACTTTTTCATTATTACATTCGGAAAAGGGCATTATTTTTTTTATTTATTAATTAAAATTTATCATTATTACATTCGGGAAAAAACATGATTATTATTACTCATATATATATATATATATATAATAGTAATATTAAGCAACCTGCGAAGAAAATGATTTTGGGTAGGACGAAAACGGCCCAGGTTCACGGATTGAGGGTTAAAAATAATGATGAAGATTCAACTTTTTCATTATTACATTCGGAAAAGTGCATTATTTTCTTTATTTATTAATTAAATTTGATCATTAGTAATAATCTATATAATAATGTATAAATTATAATAATAATCATGTATATATATATATATATATATATGATTATTATTATAATTTATATATTTATATATATATTATTATTATAAGAATAATAATCATCATGTTTTTTTCCGAATGTAATAATGAAAAAGTTATGGAGATAATTAAAAATAATGATGCATGTTTCCCTATATATGTTTATGTGTATATATATATATATATATATACATAAACATATATACAGGGAAACATGCATCATTATTTTTAATTATCTACATAACTTTTTTATTATTACATTCGGAAAAAAACATGATGATTATTATTATTCTTATAATAATATATATATATAAATATATAATATATAATGATATATAAATTATAATAATAATCATATTATTGTAGAATATTATGTGTACGTATGTGAAGAATATTATGTGTACGTATATAAAATTATATATATATATATATAATTTTATATACGTACACATAATATTCTTCGACTTCTTTATATTTTTTTCCAAGCGTGCCAAAACACTTTTTTTCTCATGAGCTTCTCACTCCCAAGGTAAATTAATCCTCGCGGTACTCAAAGTTATCGATGGATCGTTGCTTCGGAGAGGCGTATAAAAAAACCGTGCAGCGTGCACCGAGTGCGAGAAAAGGAGCAAGAGAGAGAGAGAGAGAGAAAGAGAGAGAGAGACAGCGAGGCTGCGACGACTAGAATTAATAATACACGAATAATGAAAAGAACGAATAAAAAAGACAGTAGATAAAAAACGAGCGAGAACGAGTGAAAAAAAAAAACGCGTATGTACGGCGATTCTGAGAACGCATCTTTTGCTTGTTGAACAGGACTGCAGCGGCTCGGGATCTCTGGTGGGGACGCCTGACCGAGCTCGTACGAGAAGAGAGTATGAAGGAGCCGCCGGACACGAACATTCAAGTCGTGTATCACGACAGTGACACGAACACGGAATACGTAAGTAATCCCCGGCATCGAGCAATAAACAATACCATAGGGCGTCTCAGGACGAAAGGGTGTACACGATGGTTTCTTCGGGGCTTAGCGAGCACTGGGAAAACTTGCAATTTCGCTGTGTCCGGCCGTTTCGGGACTGCCCAATGAACGATTGACTTTGTCGATGCAATCCTTTGGTTCGAACGTCTTAAATAGCTCGTGAAAATAGTTACTGGACGGAAAAAAAATAAATTCTTCAATTTTTTTTTTACACCAGAGTAAAAAAAAGATTAATTTTTCTATTTTTTCGTACGGCAGGGTGAGAAAAACGACAAATTTTTCAATTTTTTTTACATCAGAGTAAAGAAAAAAGACAAATTTTTCCATTTTTTTTTTTTACATCAGAGTAAAAATAAAGGAGAATTTTTCAATTTTTTTACATCAGAGTAAAAAAAAGACGAATTTTTCCATTTTTTTACATCAGAGTGAAGAAAAAAGACGAATTTTTCAATTATTTTTACATCGGAGTAAAAAAAAATAATTCTTCAATTTTTGTTACATTAGAGTAAAGAAAAAAGACGATTTTTTCAATTTTTTTTTCATCAGAGTAAAGAAAAAAGACGAATTTTTCAATTTTTTTATTTACATCAGAGTAAAGAAAAAGAATTTTTCAATTTTTGTTACATTAGAGTAAAACAACGAGTTCTTCAATTTTTTTACAGCAGAGTAAAGAAAAGAGACGATTTTTTCCATTTTTTTTACATCAGATTTAAGAAAAACGACGAATTTCATTTTTTTTTTTTTCGTGGGACTTTCCAATTAAAAATCCTTTTCGATACGCTAAAAAAAATTCGATACGCGATGGTTAATAAAAAATGTATCCCAGCTTTTTTCCTCTTCGATTGATTAAATTTATTCAATTTGACGTAACATTTTCCCCCTCATTTATCGCTTTTTTTCGTGGGGATTTCCAATAAAAAATGCTTCCCGATACGGTAAAAGGTTTCCAACGAAAATCCACGCTTGTGTATCAAATCGCCCAACTTTTTTTACTTCCATTTTCATTATTTTCCACCATTCTATCAGGCACTAAAACTTCGAACGTCGTAATAGGAAAAAAATGTCCATTTCTCGCTCGACACATTCTTCCCGTATCCGAGCATAAATAACGATTATCGAGTGTCATTATCCGCACCGCGAGCACCGCCCCAGTCCGCGCTAGTATTTGAAGATGCGAGTTACAACGGGACGCCTTTATAACTGAGTCGAGGGATGCTCTTTCGGTCTTATCTCCCGTGCACTGTACTTCTCTCTCTCTCTCTCTCTCTCTCTCTCTCTCTCTCTCTCTCTCTCTCTCTCTCTCTCTCTCTCTCTCTTCTCTCTCTTCCCCCCGAACGAAATATTTTCTAGCCGATAGAGCCAGGCGGATCGAGGAGTCATAAAAGGGAACATTAACGGAGTAAGAAAGAACGTAGATGAGAAATACTGAGGCCTTCATTCCTCACCGCTGAGGATCTTCGTTATTGTAATGTTCCCAGCATTTATTGTAACATTTATGATCTTTTTTTTTTATATATTAAGTGTACAAATAGGTTGTTGGCCTTTTTCATAAAAATATCGCTTTATTTACTTAAAATCAAGGTACATTTCAATCGGTAAAGTAATCTCCGTTTGTTTCCACACATTCCCTCCACCTGTCGGGCAGATTGCGAATTCCTTGGCGGTGGGAAGATGATGGTTTTGAGTCGATAAATCATCTCCTCAGCCTCGGAGGATTTTCTTCTTCAATTCGTACGCGAAAAGCATTCAGCGCCTAATACGGGCGTTATTGCAACTCATTGTGCTCACGATGTATATTTTGAGGTTATGTTAAGCTGTTGGTCCGAAAAAAATTGTCTACTAGGTTGGTATTATGCGACACCAGACCTGGAGGGAACATTTTTTCGTTCAAATATTCAATTACTTTAAATGAACTTTTTTCATTGTCAGGCCGATACTTTATTTGTACATCTACCAGGATTTTTAAACGAGCTAGGATCGGAAACCTTACGCTAAGCTCAGGGCAGATGGCGCCACGTAAATATAACGTACACAAAAGAAGCTCCAACGCGCGCGGCTCTACTCTACTCTTACGTGGCCTAAGGCCTTAAAGAAATATCAACAGTAGTCGTAGAAACACGGGCATAACCAAAGCCAGGGTTGTTACACATATGGAAAACATGGAAAACCGGGAAAACTCAGGGAAGTTCTGTCCTCCCGGAATAACCAGGGAAAAGTCAGGGAATTTTGGAATTCTCTGGAATTTTCTCACAATTTACTTTTTGAAGGAGATACGAAAAATAAAACCGGCTTCGACAAAAAAATTGAACAGTATAAAAATAAATATTGTTGTATATTTTTAATATTTATATTATTCCTCATTATACACAAAAGTAAGTTATGTCAGTGCCAAACATTGAGAATTTAAAAAGCTGAAAACTAATTTACTGTAAAGCTACATTTGTAAATTAATGTAAATTAAAAGTAAAGCTACAAAAATACGTTTGCATTCGATCTGTCGATACACAACCACATCATGATCATTATAGATAAGTATTTATATTTATTTTTTGTTTACTTTCACCCGCGTACAAATTTTTGTTTATAATGAACAACAGATTCTGTATTTGCTTTCAATGTCTTTTTTTTTACTTTATAATGTTTAAATTGTTTCGAATTTCAGTTTAAAAAAATAAATAATTATTTTATCAAATTTCCATATATTTGGTCTTAAAAAAATGATGTTATCCAGTTCAACATAATTCTTCAATAGAAGGATTGAGTTGAGAATTTCCTTTGTTTCTTCAAGTCCGTTAAAAATGTTGTTTTTTTCACAAAAATCAGTCATTGCTCTTTTTACGTATAGTTTGTAACGTTTACAAAGACTAATTCAAAAAATATATGTTTGACGAAAAGAAAATGTTCTTTATTTGACCCTGATCTGGCTAATTTGCAAAACCTGCAATTTTTGCAAAACCTGTATGGAAAACCTGGAAAAGTCAGGGAATTTCCGAGTCAATAATGCGTAACAACCCTGCTGAAAGCGAATGCCACCAAACGTCATGTTCTGTTTACGTATAATATAATAACCCTCTAGCGGGAGAAACTAGCAGTTCTCTATTGTGCCCTCGATACGATGGAGTTGAACAGTAGGATATACTAGTTGCGCTACTAAGTTCCCGGGTTTCACACATGGATGGCGCTAGCGACACATGCAGTCGACGCACAGGTCTGAAATTGGGTGTCTATAGCTTGAACATCTGTTAAGAATACCCAGTCGTAATATAAACAAATATCGCAAACCGACGTTTTTCTAACCTCGAAAATGTCAAAGTTCGTACGAAATAAACAGCATTTGCGGGAAGCGGGAAGCCACTTCCGAAATGTTGTTTTTGCGGCAGAACAGAAAGAGTGTCCTGCATCGAATTGTTACTGGCGGTGAAAAATGGATATATTTCGAGAATCCCAAACGCAGAAAATCGTGGCTTTCACTTGGCGAAGCGTCAACATCGACGGCACAGCCAAATCGCTTCGGGAAAAAGAATGCTCTGCGTTTGATGGGACCAGAAAGGAATCTTGTGCTATGAGCTGCTGAAATCGGGCGAAACTGTCAATGGGCATCGCTACCGACAACAACTAATCAATTTGAACCGCGCATTGCTCGAAAAACGACCAGAATGGGACACGAGACACGAACGTGTGATATTGCAGCACGACAATGCTCGGTGCCATCGCAGTTCCATTATCCAGGACACCATAAAAACACAAATGGGATCTGCTGCCGCACCCGCCGTATTCGCCCGACCTGGCCCCTTCAGACTATCACTTGTTCCGGTCGATGGCGCATGGCTTGGGTGGGCTACACTTGACCAATTACAACGCAGTGCAAAATTGGTCAGACGAATGGTTTCAGTCCAAAGACGCGTCTTTATATCGTCGCGGTCATTATGTATTGCCAGAGAGATGGCAAAAATGTGTACATAGCGAGGGACAATACTTCGAATGAACCATTTTGTTGTATTTCTCTTGAAATTTTAGATTTTTCATTGGTCAAAAGAGCCCGGAAACTTAGTTGCGCACCTAGTATTTTCGGGAAACGAATAACTTTAGCTGCATCGGCCGTTTTCCATTCTCCAATCAACCATCAATCAACGATCCAATTAATTTCTCGGTTGCAGTGCAAAACGATAGAAGTGAGTTCGGAAATGACAGCGTCGACCTGCGTGAGTCTGGCAACGAGATTGCTCGGTCTCCAAGGTCCGTTCCAGCTTTGGGCGAGAACATCGTCGGACGAGGCGCCCTACCCGTTGATCGGTCACGAGCGGCCCTTCGCCGTTAAACTGTCGAATCTACGTCACACCCTGTCAGCCGAGGAGGGCTTCGATCTCGAGCACTGCAACAAGAGTGGCCATGACACTTGCCACTTCATTCTACGGCCCGTAACTAAATCGCCGATCAAGAAGAACAAGTCGAAGATAACCGGCCTCCTCAGAAGATCGTTGTCCCTGAATCCGAGTATATTCGGCGTTAATCTTTCGAGACTCGACGAGAACGGCTTGCCGAAGCCCGTTCTGGTCATGCTCCAACAATTGTTCGCCAAAGGACCCTTCACCCAGGGTATCTTTCGCAAATCGGCCAATGTCCGTATAGTCCGCGAACTGAGGGACCAAATCGAGTCGACCGGCGATCCAGCCTGTCTCGAGGAAGCGCCCATCATCGCAGTCGCCGCACTGCTCAAAGATTTCTTGAGATCGCTGCCCGATCCGCTTCTCACGTCGCATCTCTTCCCACTGTGGATGGCCAGCCTTGAGACCGCCAAACCTGTACAAACGATCAAGAGGTGAGAACCCAAAAGCCAATTTCTTAAAGGGGAATTCTTATCTATTTTTATTAATTTTTTTGATACGTTTATATTATAGATATTGATATTAAAGTTGTTACACTTTATAAATACACTTTCGAAACACATTTTTTTTTAAATTCATGTATCTATGTGACACAAACAAACTTTAAACGCGTGTTTCTCGAAACAACATTTTTAGACGGCTTGTTGATAAAATCTTCGAACTTACTGAACCGATCCGCATGAAATTTTAACCACATATTCTTTACAACTATAGCTATCGCGCATATTGAGGATTTAAAAAAATGTTGATATGTACTATTTTTTTGCCAAAATGGGTGAAAAAACACGTGTTTTTTGTTTTTTCCGAAAATGTCCGTCATTTTGTTATTTTTGCATAAATCAGCAATCGTATGAAACGCGCTATAGCCATTAACATACCGAATCTAAAACCGTTTGATTTTTTTGTTTCGGATTTGATTTTGTTCAGCGCAGACCTACAACTTTTTTGGGACATTTTTTTAGCTATAATTTTTGTCTCTAAATAGTGACTTACATAAATAAAAAAATTGATGAATTTCGAAAGTGTATTTATTAAGAGTAACAATTATTATATCAACATCTATAATATAAATATTTCAAACAAAATTAATGAAAATAGCCTTTCGTAGCGTCCAAAGTGAGAAGACCCCTTAATTGTTAAATATCCGGATTCGTTAAAGAAATGCCTTAAAGTTGCCGATTTTCGAGACCTCATTTCTCAACGTTTCGCTAATTTCGCGGCTTCGTACAATTTCAGCATACTCGATCGACTTCCCAAAGCCAATTACACGCTCCTGTCACACCTCGTGTGCATTTTGCATCACATCGCGAGACGATCGAAGCACAATCTTATGTGCGCGAGCAATCTCGGCGTTTGTTGCGGCCCGAGCCTTCTGTGGTCGCAAAATCCCTCGGTGAATCAGAGTCGAGCGATACCAGCGCTCACGGAGATGCTGATCCGACACTGCGAGGTACTCTTCGGGGAGGCGGTGACTCAGCTGCTCGGCGAGGAGCGCAGCGACAGCGGCGCCGAGGAGAGCACCGATAGCCTGCACTGTGAGTACCTTTCGCGTCACACAACTAAGGGGGGGGGGATACCTTTAAACTAGGGAAAAAAATGCTAGTTTTCATTTTTTTTAAAAGATAAACTTCTTCGCGATTTTTTTAGTAACTAGTTTTGGCTGTTACATGGTACTTTTTAATTCATATTTAAAATGGCGGAGGTTATTCATTAACATTGATTAACAATCGTATGCAGAATATGAACCGAGAAAAAGTGAGAAATGTTGAAAAACGATGCAATGGTACGCATTGAAACAAAAAGTTTGAAGTTTTCGAAAAAAATTGCTACATTTTGCAATAAGAAGATACTTCTTTTTAAGGAGTTTCGGGACAATTGACGAAATTTTACCATTGGCATCAAATGTGTACAATGGATTCTTTGTCATACGCTGAATGCACTCTCCAAATTTTAAATCGATCGTTTACACCGTTTCTATAAAATTTAAGATTGAAAAAACACTTTTTACCATAGGGAAATACATATGATCATATAACACAAGGGGTACATTATGACACTGATGACGATATTGGCATAATGTACTGAGTGATTTGACGGTTTTGCATGACGTTTTAAACATTTTTTCACTCTTTTCATGCATAAAACTGCCGCTCAGCGATAAGCGTAGGCATCTCTCTATGTTGAAAAGTGTTTTTTATAATTATAAACTTTATATAAACGGTGTAGACAATCGATTTAAAATTTGGAGGGTACATTCAGTGAATGACAAAGAATTTCCTGTACACATTTAAGGCCTTAGGCCACAGTAACGGGTATAAAATCATGTGCGAATTCAACAATTTTTTTTCGTACGAAAAAGTGATTCACTCATAAAATTTATTACGCATCTATTTAGTATGAATATCAAGCTGTGAGAAAAAATATATTTTTTTTTTCGATGTCCGAAAAATTTCGTTATAACTGCTCATAAAATGAAAAGTATTCGATTAACCAGACATTCCGTGCGTGCTTCTCTGCAAAATGCAATTAGGAACGTAACTTTTAAATTTGAAGTAAATCGAGTGAAAGTTGTTGAAGTTATTTGTCACGCCAATTGGAAAAAAGTTGTTTCGAGAAGTTTCGAGTAGTCGGCCATTTTGTACATCGAAAAAAAAAATTCCAACAGCTTGATATTCATACTAAATAAATGTGTAATTAATTTTACGAGTGAATTACTTTTTCATACGAAAACGAATTGTTAAATTCGTACATGATTTCATACCCGTTACTGTGGCCTAAGGGCTTAAATGAAGTTGTGATATTTTGTCCATTGTCCCGAAACTCCTCAATTTTCTAAACATTTAGGGTAATGTTTTACACAATAAGGTTAGAAACCTTCATAGCAAATTTCATCAGAATCAGTTGATTAGTTTTTCAGCTATACGCCATTTGTAAAGACCGTGCCATCCGCCATTTTCCAAGAAAAATAAAGAAAATATCGCGTAACAGCTAAAAGTAGTAACACAAAAATGCTGAGGAAATCGATTTCTTAAAAAACAATCATAAAAATAATGAAATATTTTCCTTGCCTGTCATGCAAATCATGCAAATCACGATAATCATGAAATTTCTTCCTCGCTTTTGTCCTACCCCTTAACCCACTGATCCATCGATACCTCAAAATCAATCGAAGTCTCCGGCGAGTTGTAAAATCGACTAACGTGTCACCATGCAGCAGGTGGACTCTCAGTGGACAGTCTCGACCTGACGGAGCCGCCGCGCAAGGACCACATGTCGCTGTCCCGTGACTCGGGCCTGACGTTGTCCGACTGTCAGCTCTTCATACCGGAGTCGCCGGTGGGTTCGGAGGATTCCGGAGTGAACGCAACGTCGACCTCAGCCTCGACGACGACGGCCTCACTGTCGTCGAGTTTCGAGAAGTCCCTTTCCTCGAAGGACGAGAAAGTCGGCGGCAAAGGTGGCGCCAGCTACGTGCGCGTTTACGGCGGCTGGGAGGAGCGTATGAGCGGCCATCACGGTGGTCTCATGCACCAGCAGAGCGTCGACAGCACGCTGCGAGAGGACAAAAATCCGTTTCAACGCCAAGATTGGCTGCGGGCTCAGCTGAAGAGAACGCCGCGAACGAAGCCCGAGGAGGGTGGTGAACACCGGAAGGATCGTTTCGACGAAAAAGAAATGTACTCGCGCGACTCCTATATTCGCCAGGAAACGCTCAAGGACAAGGATAGTCCCTATCGAGGCCAATTCGTCGATTACGAGAGATCGCCCCAGCAAAAGCAGCAGCAGCAACAGCAACAACAACAGCAGGACACTTGCACGGATCGCGTTCACGATTCGGAGCAAGAATCGAGCGCCGAGTCGTCGCGGACCTACGAGTACTCGGCGGAGCGTTACGCCGAGTTCAAAAAGTCCAAATCCACCGAGCAGCAATACGCGAGCAGCAGAGAATCGCCGATATCGCAATCCGGCAGTTATCACTCGTCCAACGACCTCTACGAGTTCAAGAAGGTCAAGAGCGAAATTTTTCTCAGCCAAGAGACAACGACAACGACGACTCGGAAAGGCGAACGTTACGAGCAATTGGACAACGGTATTTACGGTAATCGGGAAACTGCGAATGAGATTTACGGCTCGCGCGAACGCAACGATATATACGCGTTCAAACAACAGAGCGAGGCCATCGACGCGTATTGCGAGAATATCGACGAGGTCGAGACTGCGTGGCCTGAGACGCCCCCTCCGTTACCACCGAGGCTACGACACCTGCCACCCGTTCACATGAGCCTCGAAGAACGACACAAGGTCGCCGGAAGGTCACGCTCTCTGCCCCCTCCCCCGCCGTATCGGCCACCGCCCCAACCACGCGCCCCCGTCACCACGAGGCATCGTCATCTCGGCTACCAGAGATCCCTCGTCGACGACGAGAGCTACGTCTGAGAGACGATTGACTCTCTCGCTCTCAGCCAACGACGCAAACGCTCACCGTTGGCTACCGACCAATCTGAACACCCGTCGCAGCTCGAACGGCGCTGGGGAACGTCGCCGATCCACTCGTTGCAACCTAGTCCAAACTTGGGGCCAATGTCGAAGCCCGCGATGAACGCCAGAGAGAATTTTTGCACGAAGTTTCGAATTTCTTGGTGAACGTGAATTTTCAAACGCTGCTTTCTCGTGGACGGTTGAGTTTTTTTTGGAAAAACAAAGTATCCGGTTTTGCAGAGGTCGCTGATGCAAAGTTTGCCGGTTTTCTTGTACCCTAAATATTATTCGTCTTTGAGAAATTCGCGTTCGAAAATTTCATCTATCTCCCTCGTATTCGTACGCCACCTGGCTTCGACTTCGCCTCAAAGCCCCTCGATTATTCAGTTGAGAGTTGCGAAATACTTCCCGCCCTGCGAGGGTCATGGATGTTTCGCGGTCTTGAAGTTCGCGTCGTTGGACTGCAATGAACATTCCTTTTTTTTTTCTTCATATTTTTATTTCCGCACTTTTATTATTTCGCGAAATCATTTCGGCGATTTTTAAATTCTGGACAAGCAAGCGTCTTGAAAAATGATCGGGCGTTTTTCGTAACGAAGGTTTGCCAGAGGGAATTGGAGGAATTGGAGAAGAATGATTTTCATTGCGTTTCGACGATGCAAACTTCAATCTCACGTTTCGTGCCTTCGTCGCGTATGTATCGTATCTCGACAATCACGTCGTGACGATGCTTTTTATTCAACGTATACTTTTTTAAATTGTCATAAGCGATGCGGAAAGAGAAAAGTGTATAAACATCGCCGGAGGATACTTCGGTGATTCAGGGTGCTTCCACAGCCTTAATACGTAGGTCGTTGATAGTTTAGTCTTTGTTATTCTCATAGTCGAAGTGGCGAAAGTTAAGGATTCTTTTTTTAAGTCTACGATGGACGAGACTCGAGTCGACCGATATTTTAGTTTCGTTTGAATTTCTTGCGGATGCGTCTATGGACATTGTATATGTATACATGCGTGTGTGGATGAACGTCGTCGATAAAAAAAAAAAAAGGAGTGACAGGGAAAAAATTGAGAAAATACCAAACGCACAAGCCTCCAAAATCGACCAAAAACCGAATTCCTCGAATCGAGCGATTCGGTCGTGGATTCTCTCGCCTTTTTTGCTTACTTTTTATCCTCTGTTTCGAATGTAAAACATATTTTACATCGCGTTGCGATTCGCGACATCGCCGTATCTGCCTGACGAAAAATCGTGCAGAGTGGACGATAATTTTACGAGAAAATGAATTCTCTCCGCCGATTTTCAGTTGATCGAACTCTTGATGATTCATATTCTGTTTTTTCATCATCGAGATACGCGAAAAAAAAAACACAACCCGGTCTCTCGTTTGACAAACATGACATTTATAAAGCTACGTAGTCGTAAAACACATTTTTTTAGGTGTAATTTCGAGTTAAGTATGTATAAAAAGAAAAGAAAAGTAAGCTTCGTGCCCTAGTGATGGCGAAACGCGATTTTTACCGCATCATAAGATCTGTACCGTTAATCGAAACACAAATTGTTCATATATAAATATATTCATATATATATTCACATATATATACATATATTACGATACATCGTTGCGACTGTAAATAATTATGAGAAAAAGAAGCGTACGAAGACGGGAATAAAAGTAACTGTAAAACTTTTATATCGCCCGAACTTACGAAGATAATTTACACGTATGAAGTGCCGCCGAAAGGAGAGAAGAAACGATACGGAAAGCAAAATAAAATGTATACTTATTCTAAATTATACGACACGATATGGAAGTAAATATATTTCGTATTTTCTACAGCTGACGGGCTTCATTTATTTTCTTTTTTAACATTCACGCGTTGGCTCACATTCGCGACTTTTCCAATTTTGCTGCGTAAGTTAGGGGGTTGGGCTCGTCCTATCGACGGGTTTCAATTCAAAATCGGCTGTGAAAAATTTCAGGGTCGGTTATCGACCTTATTACAGAGGAAAAATAAATAAAAATTGCGTACTTTTGTGAAGGAATCCCGAGACGACATACAAAAACCCAACTTCCGGTCGCTACAAAAGTTTATACAACAGTGAGGATCCGTCAGATTCTTAAAAGTAATCAGATTTCCATACTTAACACTTATAGTAATCCAATGCTCTCAGAAAAAAATACGCTTATTGACCTAATTTTCATGTAATATGAAGTTTAATGTGAACTTTTGGTATTGAATTTATTACCACTTGCTACGATAAAGAGACGCGACAGCAAAGCAACAGCTGACTGTAGTCGTAACCTCATCTCACTCATTCGAATTTCCACACATATTTCATTTTTAATCGACATATTTCGCCGACACAAATTATCCACGCTTTTTTACCATTCGTGGCCCGAATACAATGCTTTACATTTACCGCACCAGACATTGTTTCGACAGATCGACGTTGAAAAGCATGGAGGTTAAACTCGCCCGAATGAGTAAAAAGAGACCGAGATAGAACCAATGCTGCCAAATATCAAACCTAGAAATACTACGCGAATCTTGGAAAAGCTATTTTTTCATTTTGGTAATTAAATGTGAACATTCATTAGTTGACGAATGGAAAATTTTAGTTATTACAAGTTATTTTTTTGCATATGTGAAAAATACAAATTGTACAGGTCTCAAGTATGATCAGTGGTACGACTAGTGTGAAGCGATAGGACTACTTTAAACGTGGACCAAACATGCCTAAAAGAGACCGTCGCGAAAAAAAAATAGAAAAAAGAAAAGAAAACGTGCACGAAGGCAGCGGATATTCATTTTGTTCGTCTGCTGTCGATTCGACTCCTTGAATATTCGTGCAGTTGCTGATGTGCCCGTCCACATGTGGTTATAATTCTGTCAAGCTTATCGTAAATTATACCTGTAATTATGAAGAACGAAGAATTCGCGAGTCTCCAGTTGGATCGTCCCGTTTACAACAATCTCAGGGTAATAAATCCTCGCGGAGAAGCGTGTTTTCGCGAATGTGAACAGTACTAATAACACAGTATATTTTACGTACACTCGGAGAAATCCATATAATTATTGCGGTTCTTCGGGCAATTTATCGTTAACCGTAATCTTTCTCTCTCGCGCACTTTTTAATAATCGTTTCTTTCTGCATCTCGTAGAACGATGAGCAGATGAAAAAGCACGAGGTAGACAGGCAGTTAGAGGAGAAACCTATAGATCGAGCGCTTCATCTTTTATCGTGAGTAATTGACTCGGTACCCCAATTCTTAATCTCCCATTCAACTTTTGTACGTCCAGTAGATTTTTTAAATAATTTCCTCCATCGTGCTCGCATCTTTATTATTATTTTTATTACTTTTTCTCACGTTGCGTTAAAAATACCGACAATATTCAATATTCAGCAACAATTATTTGGCAGAATTGCTAAAGGGGGATTTAAACGATTGTTTCTCATCAAAACTAAAAAAAAATGGAGTTTGTTCGGGTTTGCTTGAATTTCGATTCGTTTTATATTGACTTCATTATTGTTAATCGTGAATTTTTTATCGTGTTAAAGTTTTCATTGTTGGAAAGCAACGATCGTTTTTTTCATTTCATAATGTTCATGAATATCCAAAGCTTTTTTTCAAATTGAGGCAGTAAATCGTTAATAAAAATACTTAAAAACGTTTGAGGCATTTCACAGCCTTAATCACCGGAAATGATTCGTGCAATTTTAAAAAAAAACATTTTTATTGCATTTAACGATGCAAACTTCAACGTCGGGCTTTTTTTAAGAATCATTATTTAAAGATCTACAATTTGTATCTGCCAAAAATCATTTTAGAGGATAATAAAAATAGGAAAGTGAAAATATAAGAAAGAATTTTCGTTGCATTCCGACGATGCAAACTTCAACCCCAAAAAGGTTGATAGCTACAATTTTTTAAAATGTTATCTGCATCAAACTTTAAAAAATACTTTTTTACATTTTTTTGCCTTGTAAAATCATGACAAAATAATTTTCCGATGTCTTGCAAGTTTATTATTATTATTATCATCATAATTTCAAATTATTATTAGTATCATCATATTTTCAATTTATTATTATTATTATTATTATTATTATTATTATTATCGTAGTTTCAAATTATTTTTATTATTATATTAACAATATTATGACAAAATCGTCGTACGCGGATCGCACCATGTTTGCACTTTGTATGCGCAGACAGAAAAGCAGAGGTGGGGGGAAAAAATTTGCCGAGTTTCCGTTCAATACTGATTCATCGCGGGTGCGGTAAACGATTCATCGTTACACAGCCGCGCGTACAATTTACGATAATTATATATCGAACCGAGGTCTCGCGGGAATCGTTATATAACGAAAATCGCGTGCACGGTCGTTGGAGTGCCGGTTCGTCGAAGAAATTAAATCGTCTTAAATACTTTTTATAGATACGACTTTTTGCAGTGTTAATTCTGAAACGCTTAACTTTTGTACATTGGAGTTTGATTTGTTAGCATTCATTTTGAAAGGTTCAACACTCGTTTGACTAGCACGTAAGAGGGGACGTTTGAAATTTGCGCGGGAAACGCGTTGGGCGTTATATACAGGGTGGCCCGAAAAGTAACGCCTAAAAGGAACATCTAGATGCCTTGTATCAATACCTATGCGAATTGAAAAAAAATCTCGGTTTTTCTTGTAGTCATAGGTTTTCATTTTCTTGTTTTCGTATATGGATGTACTCGTTGAAGTTTTTTTTTACGTAACTGGAAGTCATTTATGCTAGTATAAGTATTTTTATTTTATATTTATTTGTATTTATATTTTTATATTTTATTTGTATTTAAAAAAAATTTATTTATATATATTACATATTTATATATAATTTCATTTGTGTTTATATTTTAACCTGAACTTCAGTAGCTGATGTGATTAAAGTTTGCATCGTTGGAATGCAATGAAAATTATCATTTATCAATTGCTCGAATTTCCTGCGCCTAGTCTCCAGTACGAAAATCCGTCAATCGTTTTTTAGGGCGCTCATTTAAAGATCTAGAATTTAAACTCGAAAAAAATGTCTAAGATAATAAAAATGAGGAAATGAAAATATAAAAAAGGATTTTCGTGAAATTGCAACGGTGCAAACGTCAAGACCACAGTGACTGATCCTCTCAAACTTATTTTTTTAACTTTCGATCAAAATTTAATAGGTGGATTCGTTTATTCCAAATGTACAGCTTTCGCTTTTTACAATACCCCTCCTCTTTCCACTTTGGATCAAAATTTAATGCATCTACGCTAGTGTTCCGTTGGTCATTTATTTATTGCTCCACAGTGCACTTCGTAATGGTAACATGAGTTAAAAAAACAGCGGGGAAAGCACATATGCAAAAAAGAAAAATCATAAATTTCTTTTTTCGTGAGAGTTAACGGGTTACGGTTTTTTTGCATGAAATTATCTAGTGCTTGGACGAAGGATTCGATAAAATATTTACTTTCGAAAAAATGGCCACAGTCCAGAATGAAAGTAACGATTTTGGACGAAAAAAACGCTCTATCTTCGTCGATAAAAAAACTATGCATCGAAACAGAAATTCGTTCGTTCAATCACTGCTCTTTGATACGTAAAAGAAGCTTGTAAAATTCAAAGTTGATAGGTGTAGTGATTTTTGAGATATCGTGGTCACCGATCTGAAAAAAAATAATGTTCCGAACAACTCGTTAAAGTTCGCCGATCCGCGGAACCCACCTACAAACGCCCACAACTCCTTCAATTTTCCACGGATCGACTTGACATATTCAGTTAATATTTTCGAAATCTTATATTTTGAGTACCCATCGAAAACCAAAAATCGATATTTTCCAAAATTTGGATGGATTAGAAAGATTAAAAAGATCCCTTAATTTGATAGGTTAAAAAGATTTAAAAGATCCCTTAAAAAGGATTAAAGATTCCTTAAAGATTAAACCCCTTACGATTGAAAAGCTCCCTTAATTTGGATGGCTTAAAAAGATTAAAAAGATCCCTTAAAAAGATCGTAGATCAAACATGGCGGTGATTCTCATAGGTATTGATACGATGCATCTGGATTTTCCTTGCAGACGTCACTTTTCCGGTCACCCTATATATATATACGAGCCCAGCACACATGACGAATCGGTACACTTCGTCTATTGTCGTGTGTCTTCGGCAATTCTCGTGAATCGAGTCAAGCCAGCGCATCGGCCAGCATTTACGTGTATACCGTATATGGGTATATAATATGTGCTACAATCCACGCGTACTTATATCTATATACATTTTAGATTTTACACATACGCACGCACACATATATATGCACACACATATATATATATATATCCACACACTCGTACCTATATACATTACTACGTGCTGAGATAGATCTCTCGAGAGGTTTAGTTTGTTATCCGCTTTAATCGTTAGTTGCGTTCGTCTTCTTGCCGGAGTCGGACGTGTTTGGAAACGCAACATTTCCCCCCTCCCTTCCGCACTCACACATCCAACTTACACCAACACGCGACACACAAATCCACGCACGTACACACGCAAGCGTCAGTTTTTCGTTACATTCGCTCGGCAGCATTCACAATAGATGAATAAAGTGTCGGTGAAGTTTTTCTTTCCGTCTCATTGATGGTGCAGTAAGATGACGAGTGTCGAAAATGTGGCAAGAGGGAGGTGAAGCTCCGTTCGAGAGTACATCGGACACGTAAGTTGACGAGAAGGAACAAAATAGAACGCTCGTGACAATAAAGAGAAAAAAAAACAACGCGCCCCCTTCCTGGCACGTAATTGAGGGAATTTCGGTTTGACCCTGTTTTGGAATTTCCTATCTGCAGTTCGCGATCTATAAATAAATATATACATTCCCACGTTTGTGTGAGGGTAGCCCTCACACGTGTACGTTCGCGGAGAAGTATATCGGAAATCGGAATTATGCATGTCACGTAACAAACGCGCTTGACAATGCGCGTTGTTTATTCAATGGACGGAGAAACGGGCCACGAAACGACTGCGCGATTTGTAGCGATACACTCGAGACCCCTGGCTCTATTCGTGTCTTAATAACGCGTGGTCGCGTGATAGGTCAGTAAAACGCGATTTATCCACGGCCGATTTTAACGACACGGTATAGCGACCCGAGCGTCCAATGCTCCGGCACACCTATCCTGGGGAACAATAACTTTGGCACGGCTGCAGACTGAGCTGAGGTAAAAGCCCACGATCTTGGGACGGGAATCAGCTGGGGAGAATTGTTTTATCAATAGGGGTACATTCTTGTTACCGGTAGCTTCCCTAACGGCGATTAGAACTCGGCTGAGAAGATAGACGTGTTTAGGTGATTGATGATATGAATTGACACGCTGAATAACGGAGATGGAAATTCGTAAGTGGAGGACCGTTCGTCATTGGTAGACGAGGCAGGATTAGCCGGCTCTACTGATGTTGAAAGTCAGCAAGGGTAGGCGAGGAAACATTGATGTTAGAAATAATTGAATTATCTTCTCTTGGGCAATAATGGTCCTTGGAAAAATGCTGGGCGTTTAGTCTGAAATCCAATAGAAAATAAACGAGAGCTGCAAATTTTTTAAGTTCCACGTTGATGAGTCGTATGATGTTGCAGAATGATAGCAAAGTTTGCATCGTTGGGACGCAACAAACTTTAGTAGGCTAAACTTTTTTCGATCAATTTTGGGATACGAAGAACATTGAAGCGTTTTTTACGACCCTTATGAGAAATTTGCAGCTGCAATTTGCAGGATACAATTTTGGATGACGGAGAAAATGACGAAATAAAGATTGAAAAAGTATTTTTGTTACCTTACAACTATGCGAACTCCGACGTCGTGTTGAAGTTGATATCTGCGGAGCACAAATATTTCTTTCATTGCTCTCAATTTCTGGATAGCTTACTAACGTAACGCAAACGTTTATTAGGATCCTTTGCAGACATCCGCATTCTGAGTCCATGATAACAAAAATTTGATGACGATAGAAGTGATTTGATCGAAAGTTGCATACTTGGAACGCAATGAAAGTTTAGTAGCCCAAACTTTTTTTTGGTAACTGGGCTTGAAAAACATCGAAACGTTTTTTACGATTCTTATGAAAAAATTGCAGGATAAAATTTTGGATGATGAAGAAAATGAAGAAGTACAGATTGAAAAAGAATTTTTATCGCGTTCCAATGACGCAAACTTCAACATTCTGTTGCAGTTTGTATCAACGGAGCACAAAGATGTTTTTCATTGCTCTTAATTTTTTGGTAGATAAAGGGCTGCTAATGTAACGCAAACGTTTTGTAGAATCTTTTAAGAGATCTGCGTACTGAGTTCGCGAAAAACATTTCGATAATAATATAGATAATATGAGATCAACGCTTGCTTAGTTGGAATCCAACTAAGCAACTTTGCATCGTTCTAGTATGATGCAAATATATTTTTTTTGGCCTATTCAGGCTACAAAAGTCACTGAAACATTAATGAGGATCCTCATTCAAAATTTATAACTAGAATCTGCCGAACAACGTTTTTGGATGATGATAAAGTAAAGAAATGACAAACTCAAGGAGAGTTTTCGTTGCGTTCCAACGATGCAATCTTCAGCACTACTATTTGAGTCCCTATGTTCATTATAATCCAAAATCTTCTTTATCAGACGCAGATAGTAGATTTCTAAACAATTCTGAAAAGTGTTTCAGTTATCTCCGTAAAAGTGCCCCTCCATTTGATTAACGAAGAGAAAACTTTATTCTCATCGCATACCATTGCATTCTAACTTCGCAGTCCATAGCATTTCGACTTCACCGACGTAACTTTATTCTTCCACTTCACAGTTTTATCACATTGGCCACGCATTGTAACATACCTTCGTTGAGCCATACTGGGCGACACTTGAATTTAGCATCATGACGTTGCAGCAAAGGCGAGGACATCCAGAAGCTGAGCGTGATACAGACTCTGCCCGATCTGTTGGCTGGTGACGCTCAATCATGCATAACGCGACTGATGCCGAAGATGCAGCAGACTCTGCCGACGGCGTCGACAGAGTTTCACATGGCGGCGTCTACGACGTTCAAGACGATACTGGAGCAGAGGCTGGTCAGTCATTCGACGTTTACGCAGACATTCCTACAGAGTATCTTGAACTCTCTGGACAGTCGAGATTCAGGTAAAAGCAACATATCATGGAAGACGATAGAGAAGGAAACGTAACGAATTCTGAGGGTGATGGGGGCGTTTCTTCGTGCGTTGCCGTTCAATTTCGATGCGGCTGTTGTATGATGTAATCGTAATGCGCACGTCTGTGTCAGGTGTTGCACAAGCATGGCTGGAGACCTTACTGGACGTGATCGAGTTACTGCCGGCGAAAGTGATAAGGCAGGAGGTACGTAAGAGCAGGCGACGTTCCTCAACCTCGTGAACGCTTGAAATGATATTTCTTTAATTTCTATCGGCATCAAAATGAATGAATTGATGCTAAGTTTAATATCTTGACGACCGGTCAGTTATGAGAAAAACAAATGTGTTCAGATCCTCCCGATGGCCATAAATAAAGGACAACTGTCTCAGCCTGTCAGCTCGAGAATAACGTGCAGCAAATTGGTCGGAAAGATATGCAATCGATTCGGCTCTCAGTTGTAAGTATGTTGTCCTTCGCCTCTTCGTATCGACTGTCGATAAAGATTGTCGCAAAATGCACTGTTTTCGTTTCCCGAATGCCTGCCAGCTAATTTCTCTCGCGGGAGCGATGCCGCAAGCGCCAAGAGGTTTTCAACGTGACGATAATCGTTTCAGGATCGAGAAGGAAGTACTGCCGACGGTGCACTCGCTGTGCCAGGATGTCAACAGCGAAGTGAGGGCGTGCATTTGTCTGCAGTTACGTTACGTTGCGGAGGGCTTGGGCCCCGAATCCGTAAAACCCGCCCTCTTGCCGTCTATCGTTGAGTTGGCGAGCGACGAGGAGTGCATCGTAAGACACGCCTCTGTACAGACAATAGTATACCTGCTACCTCAGCTCCAAACAGGTGAAAAATCGCTGCACGACGCTTCGTTTCCTAAATTCCAGTAGATAGCCCGTTTTGTTTTATTTTCTTTTACTTCCGAATGTACCGGAAGTCGTTAGTTCCCTTTTGCCTCTCAATTTGATCGAACAATGATATTGTTCGCCCGATTCATCGATTTCTTCCGCTTTTTCCCTTCAAGACGTAATCAAGAATACGATAGCGCCGCTGATAAAGAAACTATGTGAGGGCGCTCTCGAGTCCGACGACACAGTGCTGTGCGTCATAGCCCAGGAGTTTGGAAAATTGGCCCTCGGTCTGGAAAGTAAGAATTATCTTCACGGCTCGATGCGTATTTTTCGTGCGTCGCTTCTGGCGACTCGACGCAATTTCGATTTCAAGGTTGCATCGTTGGACCGCAACGAAAATATATTTTCTTCGTATTGCCGATTTTTTCGGGCACATCTGGACTACAAAAATGACAAACATTTTCGAGGGTTCTTGTTAAAAATATATAACCAGATCTTGCAAGAAAAGAATTTAGATAATAAAAATAGACAAAGAAATGAATTAAATGGACAAGAATTTTCGTTGCATTGTAATGATGCAAACTTCACCACAATCAATTTCGTTGACGCTATTCATTTTCCTTTACCTTTGGAATTCCAGAATATTTGACGGCTGGAGAAAAAACATGGCTCATCAAGTATTACCAGCAGCTATCCAAATTAGGAGTGCCGTCTATAAAGCAGGAGAGCACCAAGCAAGAGTTTCCTTCCGTGAGTTGATCTTTACTTTTCTTCTCGACCTGACTTTCCAAGCGGAAGAAAAATTGGCACTTAGGAATGAATGTTTAACAAATCATTGATTTTCAGATGAGCAACGATCCATTGATAAACGAGCGAAATGTGGAGTGTCGATGGCAGTGCGCCTTCAACATACCGGCCATGTTTCTCTTCGTGTCCTCGGCCGTCGAGGACGTGAAAGTTCTGCTTCCGACGTTAAACGATCTCGCGGGGGATCCTTACTTCATGGTCAGGCGCACGATAGCCTGCGGAATTCACGAGGTAAGTAAATCGTCTTCAAAATGACGAACGGATAGGATCTCGTAGTTTCCTCGAATCGCGAACCGTTCGAAAGAAAAATTTACAAATTCGCGATGCAATTTTTCGCCAGGTTGCGAGGATCTTGGGGCCGCGCAACCATCTGATCAAGGGTGAACTTATTAAACTGCTGAAGGACGACTCCGACGAGGTGCTTCAAGGTCTCATTCCACACGTAGCTACGACATTCGAGCTTCTACTCCAGAGCCAAACAATCGGAACGGACAAAATAGTGAGACGTTCTATTCGTTTCTATGATTTGACGAAGTATCGTGCATGAGTTCCCGTTAAAACGCCACTCTCGTACGTTTCTCTTTCCGCCTGCCAATGAAGGACCCATCGGTGCTGGAACTCGGCCGAGCTCTGTTGAAGTGCGAGGCAGAAATCGCGACGACGAACAAATGGAGGCTTTCCGCCCTCATGTTCGAACAAATGGAAGTTTTGCCAAAGTGCTTCCCCAGCGATTTCATCTACACTTACTTCGTGCCTGTCGCACTGACGAGAGCTCTGAACGCGGTAAGAATTTTCGCGGCTTTCGAAACAACTGTTCGATCCACGCAGTCCGACGTTAGGGACTACATCGACCTACAGGCCCGAAAAAATTCTAAATTTCATCAGTTAATTATCAGGCAATTCTTTGGGAGTCGCACATCGATCTTCATCGAGTGAGGCCTCTAATTCTTCATCTTTAATTTTTTTCGTCTGTCCTGGACGTTCTTTGTCTTCAAAGTCAAAATCGCCCCTTTTAAAGCGTGCTAACCAATCTCTGCACGCCGTCTCAGATAGAGCATGCTCGTCATAAGCTTCTTGAAGCAAGCAATGACTTTCAGCAGCACTTTTTCTCAAATTAAGGCATTGGGCCAGAGTAACGGGTATGAAATCATGTGCGAATTTAACCATTTTGTTTTGTATGAATAAGTGATTCACTCATAAAATTAATCACATCTATTTAGTATGAATATCAAGCTGCCAGAAAAAAAAATATATAATATATATTTTCGATGTACAAAATGGCCGACTACTCGAAACTTCTCGAAACAGCTTTTTTCCAATTGGCGTGACAAATAACTTCAACAATTTTCCCTCGATTTACTTCAAATTTAAAAGTTACGTTCCCAATTGCATTTCGCAGAGAAGTACGTACGGAATTTCTGATTAATCGAAAACTTTTCATTTTATGAGCAGTTATAACGAAATTTTACACGGAAAATTCATTTCTTAAGTTCAAATATCTACAACTTTTGAATAAAACAATATCTTTTAAGGCGTTACCTCCACTTGTAGCGCAAAAAAAAGGCCTTTTTCATGAATTTTTTTAAAGAAAACTACAAAACTTTTTTACTCGATCAATATACCATCTTAAAGAACACATCTTGAAGAACTTTCAGTAATTTTTTTATTGAAAAATATTACATTGTTTAGTGGCAAATGGCCGTCAATGAAATAATGTTTTTATATACACGGTTTGCGGTGACCAACATTGCGGCGAAGTGGATCATCTGAAAAAAAAAATGCGGATGGATTTAGTCAAATATAAGTATAAACTAGTCTTTAATCGAAGGATTTTAAAAAATATTCATTTTTCACAAAATGGCGGACAGTCAAAGTTAATGGTTCGATTTTAACGAAAAAAACGGCCGTTTTTTGGCTATAAAACGGCCATTTTTTTCGAAAAAAAAAATCGAACGATTAAAGACTACATTTTTATGTATTAAATAAGCCTGCAAAATTTCAAGAAGATCGGTTCATTAGTGTTTGAGTAATCTTGGTCACCGACTTCAGAAATGCCATTTTGAGAGAAACGCGTTTAAAGTTTCAATTTGAGTACTTCAATTCACGGATTCTTTTTCAACGCTCATATCTGGGTCAATTTTGTTCGGATCGACTTGAAATTTTCAGGACATATTCTCAGATACTTATACTTCAAAAAAATGCAATAAAAAAATCGATTTTTTCAATATCGCAAGTGGGGGTAACCCCTTAAATTCCATACGTACTTCTCCAGGTATGCTAATGTAGATTGACGAGAATTTTCGTTTTTTGTTCTAGATAAAAATTGTGGATGCAAAATGTCACGCCGCGGAGCGCCTAAAAAAAGATAGCAAAAGAAAATATTAGTAGTCGGCTATTTTGTACATAAAAAAAGATATATTTTCTAACAGCTTGATATTCATACTAAATAGATGTGTAATTGATTTTATGAGTAAATCACGTTTGCATACGAAAAAAAATGGTTAAATTCGCATATGCTGTTTCGTTCGTTCCAAATTTGACTCACTTGTCAATTCACTTATTGAATTCACTTGTCAATATAAAAAAGCGGGAATTAAGTTCAAACAAACCCAATAGCTAAAACGTGATACTACCGAATGAAAATATACTCCGAAAATGCCATTTTTCGATCCACCTAGGTAGATGTAGCCCGTCCATTCAGGGAGCACACTACAGTGAGAGTTTTTTTTCCAGAGGCCGATGCCGATTCGTCTGGCAGCTGGACGAACGCTTCTCGTTCTGTTGCGTTACAATTCCAAAGCGACCCAGAGGACCGAGCTGCGCAATCGCCTCTACACCGAGTTCGCCCGCAGCCGGAACAGTTACGTGCGCATGTTGTACATCCACATGATGATCAACGCGATGGAGATATTCTCATCGATGTACTTCAAGGAGCATTTCTACTCGATCGTGCTCGCCCTAACCGAGGATCCCATAGCGAACGTCCGGCTGAAGGTCGTGACGCTCTTGCCCTCGTTGAAGTCCTTCATATATCTACCGTCGGACAAGAAGCTTCTCACGGCCCTCGAGGCGAACGTTCGTAACTTGATGAACAACGAGAAAGATCGCGACGTCGTGGCCGCCCTCGCCAACGCAATCCACAGATTGGACGCGATCGACGTGCGACACGAGGGACAGCCGGTATTTATAAAAACGAATGAAAAATAAACTCGAGCTTACGAGTGATGACGCTGCGGAATTTCAGGCATCGGCAAAGCTGAGCAAGCAAGAGATCGAAGATTCGAGAAAGTGGGACGAGGAGAAGAGGCTGATGAGCATAACGACTGGAAAAACTACGACGAGCTCGAGCCAGCTGGCTCAAACGACGTCCGCGTCGATGAAAAAGACCTTGACCGCGCCTAAGCTCAGTACGTTCATGGCGCCCTCGCGGGTTTTTACGATCTCGTACCTCTCACTTCCATCCCACGCCTGTCTACTTCTCCACTTTCTCGGAGCCTCCAAGAGTGTTGCCCATCTCGAGTATCGGCCCAGGCCAACGTTGCCTCCTCCGCTGTCATTGAAATGATCTTTGTAACTTAATAATCCGTAGGTGGAATAACAACCAGGATATCCAGTGTAGACGCAGTGAGTGGACGGGGCGGAAGACCGAGTCCCCTTCCCGCCGAAACTCCACGAGCGACGTGAGTAGTGGCTCCGATAGCAACCACGCACCTGCGTGAATCGTGCCTCCCTCTTAGGTTGCTGCTTGAAAATATCGGGCTGAATAGATATTGATGAAAATTTCACCAATCGTGGTACATTTTCTGAATATATCGGCAAAAGGAAAACTGAGGTTTCCGCACTCGTTTATTAAACATTAAATTTTCTAGGTTACGTCAATCGCCGATTCCAAATGGTAACGTCGTTACCGTTTCAGTTTCTCGCGTATAGCTTCCGCGTTTGTAAAGAAAGTGACCCGAAAAACGTATATTCTATGCAGAATAGTGTACAGAACAATATTACCGAAAAAAAAGATAGGTTACCGATCTAATCAATGAGAATGCATGAAAAATGTGCTACCAGTTTACGAAAAAGTGAGGCTTGTGACGTATGTATTGAAATGTGGCAACGTCGGAACTATGGGAACAGCATAACCAATCGAAGACCTAGCGCGCCAATTTCAAATACGTTAAAGTCAAATGCGAGTAAGGGGAGCTTATTCATTTATTTATCATTATGTAGCCGCGTTTTTTTTCTAGCTTTGGGGAGCGTAGTACGACGTATATGGGCATGAGCACTGACGAGCGTCTTCCATCAGAAACTTTGCGGCGCACTGATCTTTTTTTTTCTGAATAAATTGTTGCCTCGTTTTGCTCTGACATAACCTCTGAAAACGCCGGCAGGCACGAAACGCGCGTAACACAGCTGCGGACTGTGACAGCCAGTGTAGTCAACCTGACGCGAATTACGAGAGAACCGTGCGACGTTGCCAAAGCTCGCGTCTATTTCGACAGGATTTTTAAACATCGAAAGATCATTTTCTGATACTCCGAACTTCTTCAAATTAACATGTGTGTGAATAATAGTTACGATTATCTACCGTACGTTACAAACCTTTCGCGATATTGATTCGTGCACATTAATATTTTGCTACAAGTTTGCACTGGTGACGTCACACAATGTGTTGGCATAGGAACTTCGGTTCTCCCCCCAACCTTCAAAAATGATTGCCCAACAATCTCAAGGTTCACAAGATTCACCTGAATATTAATACGATTAACTTATGTTCGCCTATAATCAAGTAAAAATACATTCCAGTATGCTGGTAAAATTTCAAGCCAAGTTATCGAACTTTAAACGAAAAATTACGACCCTGAAAATCGTCACATTTATACGGCGCCGTATGGAGACGATAAGTTGGCCACATTGCTATCTAATAATCTTCACACTAAATAACTCTCGATGCCTTATATAAACTCCTAACGTGGGCGCAAAAATCTAAAGATTCCGCGTTGACAATAAAAACAGGCGGTCACCGAATGTTTAAAGACAATATTATTGATAAAAATTAGAAAAATGTGACTAGTAGAACTTTCGTAGTCGCGACTTTTCAGGGAAAATGTAAAAATGTCCAAACCTACTAAATTTGCAGGAAATTTTTTAACCCAGCTTATCGCGGGGTACAATAATTCATTGTGGCTTTTTTTCCTAAGCGCCAACGTAATTTACCAATAATTTAAAATGGTCCTTACGCCCCCACAAAATACGGCCCTTCGCGAAACGAATACCTCGAGCATAACGGTAACTTACGAAATTCGGCACGAAAATGTCCATACTTTCATTTTTACGTTCCTCGGACCGAGACTGTCGGAGAGAGCCTAAGGACCACAAAATTGCATTTCGTCATCCGTCCACCCCATTGTACTCTCACGAATTTCAGGGTCACGAGTATGCCGAAAGTCAAAGCGCCGGGCCTATCGATGACGATGTCGGACACTCCGTCTCGGCTGTCAAGACGTGAGTTGCTCGAAAAAACACACTTAAAACGGTAGATAAAGTTTTCTCAAACGCCGCGAGTGTGACGTTGATCGAATTTCACAGAGAATTCACCAGCTTCCCGATTGAACGACATGCCAAAGGCTAGGTAAGCGAGCGCGACAAACTTTTCTTAACTTTCCTCCCCACCCGCCCAACCATCTCCACACGTTTGCTTCACTCGCGCTGCACCTAACCCCGGCGGAACCTCGCAAAAAAAAAAAGCCAAATCGACAGCTAGAGGCCTAAGTTTGAGCGGAGCTTTGGGCGTCATAAACCGTGTGCGTATAAGATTGGATACCCGTGTGCTTCTAGTACGTCTAGCAACGATCTAACATCGAGTTGGGCCCAACTAACGTCCAACAGCATGCTACTAACGGATCTGTGGGAGCGAATAAACATGTCGAAATCTAACATTAGCGTAAGTCCCAATAACCGAGCCGCTTGCGCAACGTCGCACCGGGAGGAGCACGGTTATTACGAGAGCTACGATAACACGGCTACTAACAGATACGTGACTTGTCCCCGAGCATGCGATCATCCGTCGTTCCGCAAAGCGTCCTTTCCGGGTGTCGTCTCCTCCTCGTATTGCGATACCGAGCACGACTGCACGAGGGCACGCTTCGGCGCGTTTCACAAGCATCACGATTATTACGCCCAGTCGGTATTATCGAGGACCCTCGCGATGTCACGTACGAAAGAGCCGAGAAGTAATTGTTGGGCTTTTAGCTCGATGCCGGAGATACCGGTCACCTCGTTCCAGGACGACGAATTCCTCGTCGACGCTGGCATCAGGATTCCCCCGAGTCAACTCTCGTCCTGTCATCCGAGCTCGAGGATACCGAAGCTCCAGGAGATCATCTATCGCAATCGTCGGATCGTCGGCAACGGCGAGCTACGTTCCTGCAGTACCGAGCAAGCATCCAGCCTCCTCGACAAAACCAAGTCCAAAAAGCGCTTCTCCATGCACGAGGATTGCCTCAAAACGCGCTCGAGCAGCTGCGATCAGACCAAGCTGAATCGTTGCTCGGTGAATTACGGCGAGGACGTTGCGCGAGCGCGCAAATGCAGCCTCGAGGAACAACATTGCGTCAAGGAGGAGCCGAGATCGGGACGATACGCCGCTGGCACGGCTAAGCTATGGCTCGGCTCCGACGAGCAACGAAAGCCCAAAGTTTTCGAGGACAAGGCCAAGCGATGCTCCCTCATAATGGACAAGGAGAAAACGCGATTCGCCACGAGCAACAAGAGCGCCATCGATCGCACCAAACGTCACTCGGTCAATTACACGACCCATCACTCGGTCGAGCCGAAGGACACGAAACAAAAGTTCAAACGTCACAGCCTCGAAGTTACCGAGTCCAATGGCACGGCCGAACGCGTCTCGCGCTTCAAGAGAAACTTCACCCTCGACGTCAATCACAATCAGGGCACCGCCAGCAAAATATCGTCGCTCCGAAGCGCCCTCGCGTCCGGAAGCCGCACCGCACCCGTCACACGAGCATCCAGCCCCGTCAGAGCAGCATCACGCTTGAACTTCGATCGCGTCGTCCAACCCGATGACGACGACGACGATCGGCGGGAATACTCGCTTGAACGACTCGGGAAATTCAGCTCGAGCGACGAGGAAGTCGATAAACTCTGTATCAGATTCGCATATTTAGAGCCGCCCAATATCAGGGACGATCGGACGAGCAGTCGCGCCAGTCGATTGCCCGTTTGGATGAGAAGGAAGAAACCTTAGAATCGCACATTTTCGTTTGGATTTTTCCTTTTTTTTCTCTCGTTAGCCAGCGATGTATCGATCCGCTGATCCTTAGCAGTATTAGAGCATTTTCAAACACTGTCTCGAGTCACCGTGCGTCAACGAACGGTTTTTTCGTTTCTTTTTCAATTCGAATCACATTGGAAACACTCGCTCGCCGAGGGGATCCGACGAAATAGAAATTCTTACATTTATTCAAGCCCTTATCGATTCATCGATACGAAATTTTCGTCAAAATTCAAGCCTGTTTCAATAGGGCGAAATGGCAATAAAATCGACGTAAAAATGTGACGGTGGAGTTTGCACCGTTGGAATGGAACTATTTTTTTGTTTTTTATTTTTATACTCATCCAAAGGCGGATAAAAAAAAATTGAGGTCGTAGGTCTCTTATAAGAATGGGTAGAAGCACTTGAGCGATTTTAAGAGCCAACCAAAATTTGAACAAGTGAAAAGAATTAATTCTTGTTACGTTCCAACGTTGCAAACTTCATCATGTAAAAATATTACTATTCTAGTATATTGGAGAAAGATTTTGCATTCTCAATTTAATGTGCAATATATCGTGTTATTTTATTTATCGAGCATAGATTTTCTTCATTTTTCTTTTGGTTTCTTTTGAATGAAGAAAAAAATTCAACAGGGTATTTGGGAAAAAGTCAAGCAACGTTGACAAAGTTATCCTTGTCTCTCGGTGTTTTCCGCTTAGGTGTGCTTAAAAGCACAGAAGTACAATATGTACAGACTGCTTTCACGTGCATTTCGAGAAGTACAGTTGGAGTCGTGCTCTCTCTCTCTCTCTCTCTCTCTCTTTCTCTAGACATCTACGAGGTCGAAGAAATAATCCTGAATTGCATCACGTAACAATTAACGTACGATGAAAAATGAGGAAAATCAAGTCACAGTCTATGCGTTCGAGATATATTGATCAGAATATACATGTGCATGTATATATAAGGGTGTGTCCTGAAAAGAAACAAAAACGTTCAGTCGCTACCCCCCCCCCCTAAATTATTCATACCAAACTGGAGCCCTCTGCCTCAAAGTGACTAGCGCAGGATCATTTTTTCCCTCGATTTGTACGGAAAAATCGCTCTTCCCATTCTGATCTCCACAACGCAACAATTAATGAACATTTATCAAATGCTGTTGAAGATTCCTGGCACTGACGTTCGCAGCACTAATATTTGTCGTCTCGATATTTTGGTTGCACAAATGACAGCGACGAAAAGGCGACGAATTGGTCATGCATACGTGCATTTTTGACACACCCTAATATATGTATAGAAAGCTACAGATATTTTGTAACTTGCGGATGTAACTGGACGGATTGTACTTAAATGCATAATATGCGGAATTCCAGCCCAAGTCGACATCTATGCCTCGTGCACACCTCACAATGTGCAGCGTGCACACGAGAAACGTACATCTTGCTCGGTCGAATTTTAAGATCACCAAAACGGAATATCTAATATTAATGTGCTCTTGAAGTTTGGATCGTTGGAGGGCAGCGAAAAATCATTTCTTCTGTTTATATTTGCATTCTCCTTTTCATTATTGCAAACTCTTTCTTTCATTCTTCTTTTCATTATTGCAAACTCTTCCTTTCATTCTTCTTTTCATTATTGCAAACTCTTCCTTTCATTCTTCTTTTCATTATTGCAAACTCTTCCTTTCATTCCTCTTTTCATTATTGCAAACTCTTCCTTTCATTCTACTTTTCGTTATTGCAAACATTTTTTTTGCAAATTTAGATAAACGAGCTCAAAATAAGCGTATTAAGAAATTGTTGAAGTATTTTCTTAGCTAATGTTTGCCAAAAGAAATTGGAGCTAAAAAAGCACAATTTTCGTCGCATTCCAACGACGCAAAATTCAACGTTCTATATTAATTCTAAAAAGCGCAGGAGCAACTCACGTGCAAGGTCTGCAAGATTTTTTATTTTTTAAGGACGCACTCGTGCATATATTGATTTCTTCAAGCACATAAATATAGAACTTCAAGTAAATCGACAAAAAATCTATCCGTGCTGTCGAGTTTTAAGGTAATATTACTATTTGAGGTAATAAAACGTAATACTCGATTTTAATATGCTCTTGAAGTTTGCATCGTTGGGATTCGAGGAAAATTCATTTTTTCATATTTTTCCTTCCTCATTTTCATTGTCCGAAAAAACATTTTTGCAAATTTAAATCATAGATCTGTAAATAAGGAAATTAAAAAATGGTTGCATTCCAACGATGCAAATTTCAACGTTGTGTATTAATTCTAATCACCACAGAAGCAACTCACGAGCAAGGTCTGCAAATTTTTATTTCTCAAAAGTAAATGTTATTAGTATAAAACTTCAACTGAATTGACAAACAAAGCTGTTCACTAAATATTTACTGAAATTTATTTAGTAAGTAAACAAATATCCAAAAGAAATGTATTTTAAGAAAATATTCACTCAAGTAAATAAATATTGACTAATATTTATTAATTTACTAAATGAACGTGTGCAATATTTGTCGGTGCATTTTGAAAATCGAAAATTAGTGCAATATTCTTTTCGAGATAGATTATACTGACTATAAAAAAAACCGACGATCATGAGCATGATCGAAAATCGACTTGGGTTGAAACGCCCATACATATATCTATACACCCAGTGTTGAATATCACAGAAATTTATAAAGGAGGTAGCGTCCGTAATTGTTATCTAATAATTTATTCTTCTCGTCCCGGATAGCGAAACTTTTTATTCGTTTATTTATTGATCCTCAACTCGGGTGGAACAATGTACATTATCGAGAGAAAAGAAGAAGAAAAAAAACAACAAATTACGAGTTGTATATTTATGATAAAGAGAAATTAGAATATTGTGGAAGACTGTTCGGTATAAAAAGCTAGAAAAATTAGATCTACCGTTCGTATTATTTCGTTCGTGCGTTCGATCATCGAGCACACAGGGTCAAAAAACGTTTCGATTCGATTTGCCTAATCGCCGATCGCGCGGTGTTCGAATGACGATCGACGACCCAAATGACAATTGGCAGCACTCGTTATTTGAAATAACTAGTATTAGATCTAGTCCCTTAACGCGATCGAAGACTCCGTTCGATTCTCGAGTGCTGCGAAAAGCAATAGTCGCATAGATTTTAAAAAAAAATTCGTTCTCTTCCCGTAACTGCGTTACGCGCCAGAAATAATTCAACGATCTCTTCGAGAAAACTAAGAATTCCTCTTTCGCTGCTAGGCAAGAAACGGAGAATAGCATTTATTTTCAATCGAAATCGAGTGAATTTCCTAATTTTACGTCGTTGAAGTTTGCATCGCATACAACGAAAATTCTTTATTTTTTCATTTCACTCTTGTGCTCTTTTTTTCTGGCTTCAGGTCGCGGACCCCTAATAAGGACGTTGAAAAAGGTTTCAGTGACTTTTGGAGTCTAAACGTCATGGAGGAAAATGATGCAGTGCGGAAAGAAAATATTTTCGTTACGTCCCAACGATGCAAACTTCAACACCGTCTAATTCCCGTGCTAGGCAATTTTCAACGATGAATACAATTGGACGAATTCGACGAGCCTTTGACGTTGCGCTCACACGTCATTTTCTTCGTGATAAAACCCACATGAATATACACATATATTTACCGATATATTTCTATATCAGAACTACGCCATAAACGAGAAAACGTTATGTATCTGTGCAGCACGAAATCGTCGGCAGACGCGACCACGAGAAAATCATGAGAATCTCGTATCGTCGAGGAGCGTTTAGCGTGCGTTCTTAAAGCCAAAACGAAAAGAAATCGCAAGAGCCTCGTAGTGACGTTGGCGCATTGAAATTGGCCAACTCGTCAGGACGTGACGAAGCTGATTATTTATTTTACTACACCGAACTTAAAAAAAAAAAAAAACATAGTCGTAACCTAGAACACCGTGTAAAGCGCCCATAGCAATTAACGAAGATTTATCGTGCAAGAAATAACAGTCGACGAGAGCCGAGCTATTTTCTCTGGGCAATAGAAAAGAACAAACTAGAAGAGTAAAAACAAAACTGTACGTCCTATGGACACGTTACCATCTAAGCTCGTAAGCGTTAGACGAAAGAAAGGGAAAAAAAAAACGAAAAAGCTTAGACCAAATACGAAATCGGAGTACCGGGAAGAAAAAAAAAAGGTATCGCAACTTCTGAGCCCCTCGTTTCCGGTAGGAACAATATCACTACGATTGTTCGATCATGTACATATATTACGAAACGCCAAAGGCATATCCATATTTTTCTGCTCGTCCAGCTATTTACACGTCTCTCGGACTACCGATGCTCTTCGGCCTGTAGAATTCATCGACCAGACGTCGCGAATCGCGCTACTGAAATTTCACGTATCGGCCAAATGGGAGGAAAATTGAGCGATAATAAAAACGAAAGAAACAAATGAGTGTCGAGCCGAGAGGGACGAAACAAAAAAGCAAAATCATGGGAATCAAGGGAAACGGACGAAAAAAATGTTTTATTCGATGCGCGTCGTGCTTGAATGATACCATTTATTTTTGTATAGATCTATTGTATCGTGTAATATCAACCTACGTGCCAGAGGTAACATACGCTGAATGTATCGATGGAGATATATAGTATGTTATTGTATAGAATACAAATAATTGTTAACACACGAATGCATTTTTGTTTTCATCGTGAAAAAAAAAACCAAGCGTTATCTCGTTACCACTCTCATCGTTGTACATATAGATCCCATTTTTGTTGCAACGCGATCTCACGAATTATCAACTACTTTTCGCCTCTAGTATTGCCCCCCCCCCCCCCTCCCCCGTGTATTATTACGTTTATTCGAATTTATCGTGTCTTCGAGGATGTAGGACGTAAGGATAATATTGAAAATAAAACAATACATACATTTGGTTTTTTTTTCTTCACGTACTTTTATTTCTCCTACTCTAAAAGTAGTTCCATTTTTCTTCTTCTTCCCTTTCAATCACTACAGTTTGCGTATAATTTTTCGTTTCAATTCACTTACACAATGTATCGTATTAAATTAATCACCTCGACGCTTAATTTTTTTTTGTCTTATTTTTTATGTTTTATAGAAAAGTTCGGGATACTAGATTAATTTAGTATTCGGGGATAAAATGTTTTTTTTTTTTTTGACACTACGAGTACGTAAGCTCCATTATGTATGATCAATTTCTTTTTTTTTTTAGTCAAATATTCGTTTGCCAGTCTGTACTCTTGATTAATTTCACTCGCAGCTTCACGTTCGTTTATCGTTTCGTTTATGATTCTAGATTTAGATATAGTAATTAACGTAAAATAAATAAAATAATTCTTTCGAAATGCGAATAATTGAAATATGGGAGAATTATCTCGCTCGCGCTTGCAGCCTGCTATTGCGTGTGCCTTGCGGTATCCGCGGAAATTGGAAAATCATAGACGTGGATGAGAAGGCGATTGTTATTATATGTTTTTTTTTTCTTTGCGTGAACAGCAATTCAGGTTTTTATTTTATTGAATATTTTTATATGTTAATTAGAAAAATAATAGGCTATCTACGCGTATATTCACAAAATTCCATTCTCAATAGTTTAACTATCATACAAATGTGTACCGGAGTGTTTCTTATTGGACGAAATTTATTCCCGGAGTCTCGACCATCGAAAGCTCCGATAAAAAGCATCTGAGATCTGCCGGAGTCTGTTCGAGCTTTGATAAATTTATCGGGACTTTAAATTTATTGTGTCTTATATCGGGATCTTTTGATTTTTTCTCCGATTTTGGGTTTCGAAAAAAGCTTGGGGTAACGAGGACAGAGTTGGGCGTAATTCTATTTATGAATACGAATTTATTCACATCGTGATTTTCATGCGAATATAAATACAAATTTATTCATTCTTCACTTATTGCAAATACGAATACAAATACAATTGTATTCACAAATATTCTGAACATGCAAATAAATTGACAGAAAAAATTGTGAATATTCACAAAAAATGTGAATATTTACAAAAAAATCCTGTGAATTAAAAAAAAATTACACGAAAATCTGTGAATGCAAATGTATTCACAAAAAAATTCACAAAATAAGTTGTGAATTTTTTTCGTATTTAAGACAAATTAAAATCAAATTCACAATGATTAGATTAAAATTTACACGAAGAGTGAGATCTCACGTATTTTAAGTGAAAACACTGCGTCGAGGCAAATAAATTTTTGCAAAAAAAGTTGTGAGTTGCAAATGTTACATTATAAATATGAAAAAGTTCACAAGACGAGTTGTGAATTTCCTCAAGTTGAAGAAAGTTAAAATTGAATTCACGACAATTATATTAAAATACGTAAGAACTCACTTGTGGTGTAAATTGTAATCTAATCATTGTGAATTTGATTTTAATTTGTCTTAAATACGCAAAAAATCCACAACTTATTTTGTGATTTTTTTTGTATTTACAATTTTTACGAATACATTTGCATTCACAGATTTTGATATGAATTTTTTTAATTCACAGGATTTATGGTAAATATTCACATTTTTTTGTGAATATTCACAATTTTTTCTGCGAATTTATTTGTATGTTCGGAATATTTGTGGATACAATTGTATTTCTATGCATGCATGTGAATACAAATAAGTGAAGTATGAATAAATTTGTATTTATATTCACATGAAAATCACGATGTGTATAAATTCGTATTCGTATTTATAAATAGAATTACGCCCAACTGTGAACGAGGATCACCTTTGTGAATTATTTTCACTTTCTCAGAGCTCCTAATAGGGACGTTTTTTTTTCTCCAATATCTTCCTCCCCCGCATGACTAATTTCGTTCAAAAGTGGAACGTGAGTTCAGAATCATGTCGGATGGCGAGACCCAAGTAAAAGTACAGCTTGCCAAATAAAAAACACCCAAATGTTTATATAGTACCGTTGTGTTTGTTTTTTCCTCGAAACATCG
This sequence comes from Ophion costatus, assembly GCA_951751655.1. NCBI lineage: Eukaryota > Metazoa > Arthropoda > Insecta > Hymenoptera > Ichneumonidae > Ophion > Ophion costatus. The sequence goes on along the minus strand of OX632365.1, from coordinate 27,798,727 downwards.
GATCGATCGCGTAATTTCAATGATTCGCGATTTATTTTCCAACGAAATTCCAATTGCGTCAGGTTCGTTCATTCACTTATTTTCCCTTTTGATTAAGAAGCGAGATTGTTGAAATGAGATCGCCAGACGTTTACGCGATTGTTTGCCGAACAAAAAAAAAAACGTCGTTCGTAATTATGTATAAATCGTCGTGTACCCTACATTGGTGCTGTATACAGATTTAACGTGTAGCTGAACCTTATTGTACGGTGGCAGTGTATACGCCACTTTTTATCCCGATTAAGGGGTTATGCCTGTTTGTAAAAGTCGAAAAATTACTTCTTTCCAAAACTAATATATTACGACGGTACATCGTCTTATAAATGTTCCCGGAAAAATTCAACGTTATCGGATCAAAGTTGACGTTGAAGAAAAACTAATTTGAATTTATTTTTATTTTTTTTAGACAATCGTGATTACGAATTTATACAAAAATTACGTATTTGAAAAAGTATCTTTTGAAGGACACTAATTTTTTGTGAAATTAGTGTCCTTCAAAAGATACTTTTTCAAATACGTAATTTTTGTATAAATTCGTAATCACGATTGTCTAAAAAAATAAAAATAAATTCAAATTAGTTTTTCTTCGATCGTTACAACAAGGCACAACCCGTTGATCGTGCAACGCTTTATTTTCGTCGTTCATACGCTATTTACAATCGTTGAGAGGCTCCGTTAAAAAAACGTGTGTATTTCGATTCGTCTAACATCGCGTAGAAGTCGATCGAATTGGAGATTGAAAAAAATATTTGCTACTTGTGCCACACGGAGTATATACATTATTCGTTATTTTTATATTTCATTTGTTTTCCTTCGAAATTCATTGGACGCATCTGTTCTTTTTTTCTCCCTTCGATAATACGCGGTTTCTAATTAAATTCATTAAGATATGGTTCATCGTCGAAGCCGGTAGTCTTTCTTTTAGTATCGATGTGTACAAGAAAAATTCGGCGGTAGTTTAGAATCATTGAGTCCCGTTATAATACACTGGGACATTTCCTGGACACCTTGGAGACGTTTTCCGTCTTTTTTTAAAATTATCTCGTTGTACACCAGGCTCCGAGACAATATTCCTCACGACTACAACGATACCGGATATTCGGAGTTATTTTTTGTCCTCATTTTTCGCGAGTCCTTGCGACCGGGATCGTTACACCTCGTTTTATTTATTTTTTTCATCCTCCGAGTCTCTTTTTTTCATCCTCTTTAAATCCGTATCAATTGTCAAAAATAAAGACAGCGTTTTTCGTCACTAGGAGTCCAATGAAAAAATTCTCTTACGCATGTACAATGGGCTTATCCAAGGCTACTAAAATTTCTAATTGTATACTCGAGTTTTCTCCGTCCATCGAGCGATGGAATCTTTTCCTCCGCGTCCCCTTGCTCGAGGGAACTCGACGGATCGCAGGCCCGAAGGAAACAAATTTTCGCAAATTCCGAATTCAAAAAACAGCGGTACCAAAATTAAATCTCCAATGCATCGGTTTCGAAGTAGCGTTCTTATATTTTTACTTTTACGAAAAAAACGTAGCTTCGTAATTGAAAAAAAAAAATGGTAGCGCACGGTGATGTACAAGTTTATTTTAATCCGGATAACTGTTTATTTTTTCTTATTCGTTTCGCAATAAAAATATATTATCGCTAAGTAGTAGTACTTAATCTCTGACTAGCATGTGTGTCTTACGGAAGCAACAGCCACTCGTAATTTCCCTTCGTTTCGAAAGAATAATATCGGAATTATGCGAGTAAGGAGTCTCGAGCGCGTCAACGATTCGTGTTAAGGGGAGGTAAAGTTATTAGAAAAGTTATTAAAAAAACATTAAAATGTTTTTTTTACATTAAAATGTTTTTTTTTTACATTAAATTTTTTTTTTTATGAATGCATATCTTACGAATATTGTGTCAAAATTTCAAGTCGAACGGAGTATAATTGACGAAGTTATGAGTAGTTTTCACGAATGGGCGCGACAAGTTGAGTTGGGAATTAGTAGAGCAAAGCAAGCGGCGCACGAGAGTAAAGAAAGAAAAGTTTTGCGTAGACAAATGCAAAAAGATGCTCTACATCATGTTGATGGAAGCTTTTTGCTCTACGAACCTGGCATCGACGACTCTGTGTGAGTATAAGAAAATTATCGAGTTTTATTTTGAATTGTTCAGTGTGCAAAACTTTAAAGCGTTTTTCCGAAACTTGTCATGTTTGAAGTCCGTGTACGCCACAACTCAAAATCTACTGGACCAATCGTTTTGAAATTTTGCACAGGTACTTCTTCACATAATTCGCCAGGTATTGTCGGGAGCTTTTTTTTTAATAATTATTAACCCTCAAAGTGTGAAGGGGTTTTTGGCACCTTCAAAGTGCGAAGGGGGGTCGTTTTCGGCGGCGCGCTACCGAGCACACAATTGTTGATGAAAAAATCTGTAAAAATTCATGGTTCATCCTTAGGATGTCCTTTCGAAGTACGAACAAGAATTTTTCGGATATTGTTATTTTTAATATGTTTCTTTTAAACAAATATAAAGCAATGCGCGTAAATAAATTTGAACAAGTGATTTGGGCCCGGACACATTCGACCCCCCTTCACACTTTGAGGGTTAGTTTTACAACAACAAATTAGCTGATTTTTTTTAGCGAAAATTTGTTTTTTGGCTCCCAAGTGCTGGGAAAAATTGAAAAAAAAAATAAAACAAAAAAATCCTCCCGATACATCGAGAAACATCTCCTTTGACAAATGCATTTTGATTTTTTTTGTTCCGGACGATTCTGTTGCGAGTTATGATGTACACCGCAAAGCAACTTTTTTCGAGGCGCCTCCGGAGATGAAAAATTGGGAAAATATTGTTTAAATGTTGCATTATTATATGGAAATTGACTGAATAAACTAACACTATCTGTAAACTAACACTATAATAAAAAAGCTTAAAAACATGCCTTTTTTCACCGAATTGACCTTACCCCGCCCTTAAGGATGTATTTCCCGTACATTCCCTGCCAAAAGTGAGCTTCGGTGATAATTTTCGGTACTTTGCGACAACATTAAAGTCTGAAAAAAATCAACCGTATTGAGGTTGCTCCGAACATTAATTTTGTGTTGTTAATTAAGTTGTGAATAATAAGAATGTCAAAAAAGTATGAATACATTGTTAAAAAAAAAATTTGTTCAAAAAATTTCCGGTAATCTCGATTTTTCGTGACATTTCATGAATTATGATATTTTTCTGAATACACATGATTTTTAAGAGAATTTTCACTATTTCGAAAATCGCGTTTTTGGAATTTTCCAGAGGCTTGGATTCAACATGGACCATTGCTTCGAAAACATATCGAAAATTTGTGACTCATCAACTTTTTTTTAATGAAAAAAATTGAATTGAAAATCTAAAGAAAATTCTAAAAAAAATTCATACCTATTCAGAAAAATCTACGAATTCATTTAATAATATAAAAAAAAGTCGTTCACCGGGCATTAGTCGAACAATTTTTTCTTTTCAACAATTTACTTATAACTTTTTTGCATTGTTATTACCGGAAATGAATGTTCTTAGCACCTGCAATGTGGTTTATTATTAAAAAATTTTATCTCATCGCATAGTCAAAATTCTCGCCGAAACTAACTTTTGGTAGGGAAAGTACGGGCAATGAACCCTTAACGTTCAAAGGTCCTTTACGAGATTGTAACTTTTTGAATTATAAATCTTTTCGTATGAAATTTGGTGCACAACTTTGTTAATAAACATGAAAATAAATGTCCAAACGACTTTCCAATCGTCTCGCTTATTCCTGCAAAATTAATTAGTCCAAGTAACCCTGACATTGGGATCCCCAAAGTAGCCTAACCCCTTAACGGACATACGCCCGGGAAAAGTTCAGCTCCGAACTTTAAACCAACTTCGCTACCGCGATTGCAAAAAAAAAAAATCCAAAAACCCAACTTAGCACAAAATTCCAGTTTCACGACTCGTAAGAACGTGCCAAAAATAGTCCACAAAAAAAAATCTCGACAAACTCCGTAAAACTTACGAAAATTTCACGACCATGGTAAGGCCCAAAAAATCAGTATCCTCCAACAATCATTGAAACGCTCGATCCTAAAAAAAAAAGAAGCCAAACACGAAAATCGTAAATGTTCTTATCGACACGTTCGTACACTTTCGCATAATTATTTTACCTTCGCTTCCGCATTCCTTAAACAAGGATTAAAAATACGTATAACCTAAATGATTGAGCTCTACTCTGGCTAGGCCAAAACGACACACAATAATTTCGTTCGATCGAATCGTTGAGCAATCAGGAGTCACTTAACTGAAGTACATTTGTTGCTTTTTCGTTTTTTTTTTTTTTTGCCTCGTAGTGAGATAAACGCGAATACAATGGTTTTTTTTTTGTGTGTGTGAGGAGGGAAAATATTGTGGGTCCCTAGATTCACGATACTACGTTATAATTAAGGACGATAAGGTCTAATAGATCCACGGGGATTTTAGAATCCTCGCGGAGAAACGACGAGCGGGCTCGATCGCTTCGTCTTAAAATACTAAATACTTCTCATACCATATATAAACCTGAAATATTTGCGTGGCACTATATCTTGATTAAGGTCTCTCCTCAATCTCTCTCTCTCTCTCTCTCTCTCTCTCTCTCTCTCTCTCCCCCTCCCTCCCTCCCTCTCCAAATCACAACACGTGATTTTCCATTTTTCATTCTTCCATTAACGAGCTCTTGTACAAAGGCTGTTAAAAAACGTTTTCTCCGACCATCCAGGACAGTTCGAAGCGTCGAAAAAAACGTCAGCATTACAGTAACGTGTTTGTTTCAAAGTATTTAGCAATATTGTTTCGTAGAAAAATTCCTGTGGGCAGTACGACACGAGTGGGAAACCAAAAAAATAAAAACATCGCAAACCGAAATAAGTTTTCCCTTTATCGACGTAAAAGTCGATTTTCCATTGTTTATCCTTTTTTCGACTCGCGAAATAATTTCCCGCCGCCCACACGCGCCATTATCAGTCTTGTGATAATACTACTGTAATACTTTTCCATCGCGTGCACAATCGTGCGCAATTAATGGACGTGAAGGTCCATTCGCGTATACACGTTCTGTAGCGAACGAAAAAAAAAGGAAAAACAATCTCGAGACCAGTTCGATAATCGTACAAACATCGAAATTCTTTTCCTCTTCGTGAAATGTACATAATTCGCGATTCTCGTCACGACGAGTAGATATTTAGAAAAGTGGCTTTACCGAAAAAGGATCGGTATTTTTTGACTTTCCAAATAATCGTCGAGGATATTTTTACCCTTCAACTCGTACGAGGGAAATATTTATAATGTTTCTGAATAGTGTTTTTGTATAATGTGCTCGTTTTACAATTTTTTTCGCCTTTTTTCTCGTTGCTTTTGATAATGATTTCTTTTTTCTCATGACTTATTGTCACACGCACGCACTCACACGCGACAATGCAACGGTGTCGAAGCTCGCATCGTTGGCACGCAACGAAAATATATTTATTTCGCATCGCCGTATTTTAAAATCCATTTGGGCTACGTAAATCACTGGAACATTTTTGAAAATCCGAAGTTGAAATGCACAAGCCGCAAACAAATTTAGATAACGACAAGTGTAAAGAAATGAATAAAAAATCAATATTTTTCGTTGCGCTCCGACGATGCAAACGTCAGGACCATTGCAATGCACGCAATTTGATTCAACACGTTTTCTCATCTCGTTATTCCTCGGCACGACGTATACGGTAATAAGCTTCGACATTGCGGCACGGAAAATACTTTTTGTCCAACATATATTTCACTATTTTCTCTCTCTCTTTCCCTCTCTTCGTTCGATCCTTTTTGTTTTCGTGTCTCCGAGCGCGAAATTCGTAGATACAATTATTCAACAAAGAGTCCTATTTGTTTCGCGACTCCCTTCATTTATTGCGTTTCGTTATCACTACGTTAATGAATAAAGATTTAATCAGCTGCTCGCGAGTGCCTCGTTCGGTATATAGTATGGATAATTCCTATGAGCTGCGTGGAGGGACGACGGTATGAAAATTATTGCTAAGGAGAGACGAGCGCATTATTCGATGAAGGAATCAACCGGTGGAGAGCTCGCGATAAATGCTACGGCTAAGCGAAGTGTAAACTCGTTGAAATAACGTCTTAGGCATAGTTGGGGTCCTTGACGGCGATACAAATAGTTCGAGGCTTATTGCTGACAAAATAACTTAATAATCCCGCACCGGTAGAAAGTACGATAAATACTTTGTTTCGTCATAAATAAAGTTACCCAATGGCTATATACTCGCTATCGAGTCGTTAAAAATAACAAAAGGGTGTTGAGAGGTTATGCCTGGTTGTAAAAGTCGAAGTCGCCTTTTTTCAAAAACGATATATTTTGACGGTATATCTTGCAAATGCTCCCTGAAAATGTCAAGGTGATCAAGTGAAAATTGAAAGATTCATAGGATATTATTCGAATATGATATTACTCGAAATCTCAAAAGTGAGCTTTTTTCTCCTGTCGCAACTAGGCATAGCCCATTTACAAAAAGGGGCAAAACGTAATCAAGGAACGTAACGTGGTACGACGCGTAAACAATAATTAAGTACAGTATCGACGCGCTCAAGCGTGGGTGGGATATTCCAAGCGAATTCTCTGCCCATAAAAACGTCAAACGTTCTTCGAGCCAATCCTGATAAAATAAAGATGGGCTAATTTGGGACAAAAAGATCCTGTACAACGTTGCACGTGAAAAAAAGCTTCACGAGCTCCTGAAACGACTTTCCGGATCTCCGCGACAGCTCGGGAGATCAGCAACGTCTTCTCCTGGAGAAACAAAGTGCTTCGAGCGTTTGTGACGGAAAAAATGACGGAGCCAACTGCAGCGTGGGAGGACGCGATCGCGTGAGGTAAAAAGGCTCGCAAAGGTATTTTTCGTTGTATGTAAAATTGATGACACACGTGTGAATTCGTTATCCAAGCTTGACCCAATTCTCGCGATGCCACGGTGACAAAAGTTGCGCCGGAATACCGCGGTTATCAGAGTTGCGAAAGCCAACTACTAGAAATAACGTTCTACGTGAAAATAAACGGATCAGTTTCCGGTTTCTCCTACGCCCGTTGGGTCGCGTCAATATTCCCATCGTAAAATTCTTGTAATCAAGTAGAAAAAACCCTGTGAGTTATATCAAAAGATCGTCGTTGTTGCGTCTTCGTCTCATTAGTTTTCCAGCAACAAGACTCGTCGTTTCATCCCCATTCGATGGTACGAAATAAGCCTTCAATCGCGTTACTCTCGTTTCCTTCCCCGTCTGTACAATACGATACATGTAAAAGGTGTGGACTTATCGAAAATAAAAGCATCCGAAAAGGAAAGTATACGCAATCGTCCAAAGCATATACGACACTGGGCGCGTATATCCTTCAATCTAGGGCAGGATTATCTCTATACAATCTCTATCATAAATTTTCTTATTGAGCGTATTTTAGACATTTCCTTTCTTTCTTCTTCGAGTCGTTGTAGGAAGTATTTGATTATTGAGTCTATTTTCGACTATACGACGGGACAGTTCCTCGTGTCGGCGAGTCAAAAGACACCAAAGTAATCGATAAATCTTGGTGGGAACGAATGCAAAACGAGAGACGAAAAAAAAAACGGAATCAACGGCAGTTTTGGCGGGAAGACTCTAAAGCCCCGAGTTTTCGGACGTTCGTTGAGTGAGCCTATCACAGATTTCCGAGATCAAAACGAAGATCCATGAGATTGAAGTTTGCTTCGACGGAACGCAACGAAATTTGTTAGTTTTCAATTGCTCGATTCATTTTTTTGGCGAATCTTCGTTACGAAAAATCCTCAATCACTTGTTTGGTCGGTTATTCAGAAAACAAGAATGTAAATGTGAGAATAAAAATGAGGCAACGGAAATAGAAAAAAGATTTTTCGTTGCGTACCAACCGATGCGAACTTCAGGATCATGAAGATCCAGCAGGGAAAAAGAAATTGATATTTCGCTCATTGGAGAGCGCGTTGTTGCGAAGAGAAAAAATAAAATGGACAATTTCCACGATATTTCGGGACGTCTATAACCGTCACCTCGGGACATATTGTAGATGTCTAAAAAAATATGCGATCAACCACCAGACATCCGCGTATAGTGTAAATAGTCGCCATCGCTCCGGTTTATCCTCTCTTCCTTTTTTTCTTCCCCTTTCTTCCCGCGTTCTCGTTCAACGTTGAATTTCTCTACTATCCGTAGTGTTTGGAATCCTAGGAACTTTTGGTGTTTCGCTTCCATTCTCTCTCTCTCCTCCCAGACAGTGTCGTGGCGCTCAGGCTTCCTGCGGAAAAAAAGAGAATCGAGGAATGTCGCGAGTCTGCGGAGGTTTTTTTCGTTCGACAGGGAGTTAAAAATAGGCACGAGCGTTCGGCGGGAATTTCTGTCGGTGTACGACGGGATCGAGGTTCGAGAGGTCGTTGGACGAAGTATGAATGATTCGAGCGATCTCGGTAATTATTCGAAAAATTACCCTCACCCCCACCCCTCTCTAAGGTGGGGGGATTTATAGATAACGACCCCCTGAATACGATGGTGAAGAGAAATCGCGGTGGTCACCTCCCCATAAAAAGTTATGGGGTTTCAAAGTTCGCGGAAGTGCCAACGCAGATAAATCAGTAGTCGCTGCTGGAGCGGGTGGCTACTGGACCACGGGGGGTCCGGTAGCACCCAAACAAACCCAAACAAACCCGGCCCCCTCCAACTCGCCGGGGGGGGGGGGGGCGGAACCCCCGTGGTCCAGTAGCCACCCGCTCCAGTAGCGACTACTGGTTTATCTGCGTTGGTATTTCCGCGAACTTCAAAACCCCATAACTTTTTATGGGGGGGTGACCGCCGCGATTTCTCTTCACCATCGTGTTCAGGGGGTCGAAATCTATTAACCTTCCCAATTCCCACACCCCTCCGTGGAGTCATTTTCCGAATTACCGCGATCTCGTTTTTTGTCGATAGGGGGCGTTTTTTATCGATTTTTGTCGATAGGGGGCGACTGAGGATTCACCTCAGGGAAGAGGAAGTGTTCCCGCGTCGGTTGGGGCTGTTCGAAAGGCGAGCTGCTCATGTATCCGGGCGAGGGTGATTCGCTCTTCTCCATGACCGGCGTGATGTTCGCGTAGCTCGAGGACGTCGAGCTCGTCGAATGCGTACGGCCCTGTTCGGCGAGAATGCTACGGTCTATCTTGTAGTACTCTTTTCCACTGCGGGGACGCAACGTTGTCGTACCAGCTCGGCCACCCAATCTAAACGAAAAACAACGTTTGTCAATTTTTGCCCTCGACCAAAGTACACTCGACGATAATAATAATAATAACAACAACAACAATAATAATAAAAATAATATAAGCAGCAGAAAGTAGTTTCGTGAAAAGAAGCTTTATAGATGCAGCGCGTGTGGTATTGAAGTTTGCAACGTTGGACTGCAACAGGAATGCATTTTCTATGCGATTAGAAATCTATAACGAAAAGCTACCAAATAATATTTTACGTGATAAAAATGAAGAAATGAAGAATGACGTTCCAATTTGCACCGTTGGAATGCAACGATTTTTTTTGTTCTGCTTGTTTCTTCAATTTTATCACGATCCAAGGTCTTTTTATTGCAAATTGAGGTCGCAGATCTCTAATAAGAATACGTAGAAAAAGTTTGAGTGATCTTTACAGTCTAAAACGACCAAAAATGCGTACGATCAATAATGAATTCTTCTTTCAAACAATAGTGAATCTTTCTTTGGGGGCGTCCATAAATTACGTAGCGCAAAATACCCTTATTTTACCCCCCCCCCCCTATTCCGTTACATAACGGGTGCTTTGTCGTCAATAATTGCGTTTTTTTTTCAAAGAATAACTAATTATGGAAAGATCGGGTTTTATGAAGTATATATTCATTTAGTTTTATACCAATTTTTATGAATTTTTTCTAATCAACACTGATTTGGCGACGACAAAAATTATCTTCATTATCCCATCGATATCGTGATAAAAGGTTATCTGTAAGTAAAAAGTCAACAATTTACCGATATCTATACAATAGTAGCTATCGTTATATGTAGCCGTTTTTTTTTATTTTGGTTTCTTTTACAAAATGCCGACAGATTGGACATTTTTTTTCTATCTTCAATGCCCTTTTTTGTACTCAAACAATCTTTGAAAATAGTAATGAACAAAATTTAAAAAAAACGGCCACGTACCACCTTAGTCACTGCGATAACAAAAATGTATTTAAAAAACTGAATATCGGTTGATAAGTTTTTGAGTATTCGCTGAGACAAGGTCGAAAAAAGTAGTTTCGCAGAAATCGCGATCAAAGTTTTCGTTCCGTTTTTCTTGATATAAGGTTGTGTTTTTTTTCTAGAATATTGATACTTACATTAAAGTATCAAGTCGCGGGCGATATGACGGTTTTTCATCTTCATTATCTTTCTCAAAATAATAAGAGCTTGCACTTCATCTATTCTGAACGAGTGTTAAATTTAAAAACTTGAACGTGCAGAAATTTTGCTATTTCCGACAGTTCTAAAATCGTGATGTGCAAATCTCGACCCCGCCCCCCTCATTGCGTAACATAATTTATGGACGCCCCCTTTCAAACTTCAGCATCATCATCTCGTTGAGTGTCTGACCTGAGGCTATCCGGTGTATCGGACGACGAGTGCGAGGAGAGCGAAAGTGTCTCGATGTAATCGGACATGTCGGATGTCCCGCTGCTCGTGCTTCGCGAGTCGATGTAGGGTGTACCGGTGACCTCGCCGGGGCTTCCGTAGCCTTTGGCGCTCTTCGGCAAGCATATCGGTATATCGGCCTCGGTCGACGAGGATTTCGTCGGCACGTTGATCCGTTGAAATTGAAACGACAATTCGCGCAGCGGATCGCTCGATTTGGATTTCCTCGGTAGGCTGTTGTGAAAGCAAACGGGCGGTGGGCTCTTCCGGCACACGGTGAGAATATTTTGTTTCCTCGCGGACGATATGGGGGCGAGTGACATTTCGAATTCGACGAATTCGGCGTTTCGATGGCTGAGCGATCCGGTGGAGACGCCCGAGTCGTTGCTGCTGGAGGAGTCTCTGTTGTGCCCGGTCTTGGAGGGCACCGATGACGATCGTCGTATCTTAATGGAGAACGGTTGACCGGAAGTCGACTCGTTCTCGATCTTCGCGGCGTCCGGGCAATTGGTCGAGCCTCGATGATCCTTCGCGACCGTTGGCTTTTCCGTTTCGCTCGAGCACTTGCGAATGATGAGATTGGAGGCGAATCCAGGATTGGCCTCGTCGAGATAATGCGCCGATTCGGCGGAGTACGATCTTTTGCGCCAGAGCGTGCCAAGGTTGCCGGGCGCCTCGATACTCCCGGTGGGATCGATCAAGCGCCTTCGCAGATAAGGACTGGACAGCATCGCCGAGCCGGGCACGCGAAATTCCGAGTCCGAGCGTTTTCTCGCTGCCTCGGGTGTCGACGAGGATCCGAAGAGCGTCGGGTTGCTCGAGCTCTTGAGGCCGCTGCTGCTGCTGCAGATTCGCGAAAGGATCTCTTTCGAGCAGGCGTTGGGCGGCGGCGAAGCGGACGCCGGTTGCATCGTCAGATATCCGGCGAACGGCTTCTTCGTCAGTTGCTTCTCCGGCTCCATCATCAGATAATCGGCACCGACGTCTTTCGCGTGGCCACACTTGGCGCAAACTTTTGTCTCGTTGTCATTCTCGTTCTTCGCGTTCTCCAATTGATCGGAAATTTCCTCGATCTCGTTCCTCGTGATGCCAGCCTTGGCGATGAGATCCTTGCTGTTCTCGTAGTGCTCGAGTGACTCGGTGAAATCGATGTTCGCGTAATCCGCGGACTTGACGGCCTCGGGCTGCGTATCGATGATGACCGGTGCAACGTTCTCGTAGTTGCCGATGTTGCCGCATTCGCACTCGTCGTCCTCGCGTTCGGATTTAGTCTCGCACGTTGGCGCACCGTTGGTAGCTTTGCTCGCGTATATCGCGAGCTCGCCGCTCGCGTTCACGACCGGCATTTTGCCCTCGCCCGAGAGTCTGACGGGCCGAACGTTGACGCCGGTGGCCTCGATGCCGGCGCCCCGCCGGCAGTAAGGCAGCACGAAACCGGCCCAGCTCATGACGTTGTGACACGGACAGCCGGCGGATCGGGGCGATTGGGCGGGTACTTTTGCCGGACAGCCGCATTGCTGAAGCACAACCGCTTGGGGAATGTGAGGTGTGTCGTAATTCGGATAGGTCTTGGGTAGGGCGAGACACTCCTTGATCTTGCGTGGCGTGTCGTAATACTGATCGGCGCTCGGCGGTGGACCAGGCTCCAGGGACATGTGATGACCGAGTATGCTCTTGGGAACGTCGTAATTCTCGTATGGACCGCTACTGTTGCGATTGCCCGGCTGACTCGTCGTCCGGCACGTGCACGACGGTTGCTTGTGCTGTTGCTCGTTCGGCAACGGCATGGGTGGCTTTTTTGGCTTCTTGCCGATTACACCGAGCGAATGCTTGGCCGGCCTCGGTGGCAGCGCCGTTGGACTCGGTGACGAGCGCGCCGTCGGATTCGGAGCTTGGTGCGGGGCCATCTTCGAATTTCCGGGACAATGGCATTCGACCGTTTGCGAGGCCGAATAGTCGCTGCTCTCGTGGCTGCTGCTGCTGTACGACGAGAGCGACAGCCGGTCGAAAGCACGCACCGGCAAGTGACAGGTCGAGTTGTTCGCAGTGGGCGCTGGACTTCTGAGGGCGCTGCTCGTACACGTCGTGCCTGCGGAGACGAAAATTCGATCAGAGAAGTCGAGGACTCAGGAAGGACTTTCCATCATCAATGGCGTCGTCGATTTTGGGCCTTTTTCTATTGCGTTGAAGCTTGCATTCTTAAGGGGAGGGTAGGGGTTTGCACTTATTAAAAATCGATTTTTTCGGTGTTGTTTTTTCTTGTGATTGAACATTTCAAGAATATAGTCCCAAAATGTCAAGTCAATCAGAGCAAACTCTCGGAGTTCTTGACTATTTAGTCCCGCTCCTCTAACACTGTAGCTCGCGTTTCAAACGCGCTTTTCTCGAAACCACTTTTTCAAAGTCCGTGTTCAATGCCATTTTAAAACTACACGACCGATTTATTTCAAACTTGGTACACACTTTCTACACATAAAATACCTCCCACCGACGGTTAGTTTGAGATTTGTTTTTTAACTTTTTTGAGATTTGTTTTCAAACTTGAGATTTTTGAGATTTGTTTTCAAACTTGTTGAGATTTGTTTTCAAACTTGAACTTTTTGAGATTTGTTTTCAAACTTGAACTTTTTGAGATTTGTTTTCAAACTTGGTACACACTTTCTACATATAAAATACCTCCCACCGACGGTTAGTTTGAGATTTGATTTTTACTTTCAGGGAGTTTTCCACCCCCAAAATGGCGCAATTTTTCGTGAAAAATAGCACTGTTCACTTTACACGACGATTAAAAATTTTGAAATGAAAAACATAAATTATCAAAGACCGATGGGGGGAGGATTCGATGATACTTTGACGAAATTTCGATGGTACTTGATTTCGGATGATTTCTAGCTGAGATACGGTGAACACCGCGAATCGTGTTTTTCCAAAGCCGTTCTTGGAAAAGCTTTGTCATCGACTTGCTTGTGGATATTTTCGCGTACAAATTTCACGGAATGTTCTTGTAATGACACTTAACAATGTACACAGGTTTCAATGAATTTACTCTATCAATATGGATGAAAAAAAATCGTAAAAAAGTGTTTTTTTTTTCACGCTGAAACCCCTACCCTCCCCTTAACTCTTGTTTCAGGGTTGTTACGCATTATTGACTCGGAAATTCCCTGACTTTTCCACGTTTTCCATACAGGTGTTGCAAAAATTCCAGGTTTTTCAGACTAGCCGGATTAGGGTCGAATAAAGAACACTTTCTTCTCATCGAACGTATATTTTTTGAGTTAGAGAGATATTGAGTCTTTCTAAACGTCACAAACTATACGGAAAAATTATATACGTAAAAATAGCAATGACTGATTTTTGTGAAAAAAAGCAACATTTTTAACCGACTTGAAGAAACAAAGGAAATTCTCAACGCGATCCTTCTATTGAAGAATTATGTTGAACTGGATAACATAATTTTTTAAGACCAAATATATGGAATTTCGATCAAATTGATATTTCTTTTCTTTAAGGTAGTAAGAGCGTGCAATCTTGATTTCTATATATTTTGTTCAAATTTTAACGAGACATTGTTCATATCGTCATGCATGTTTGAGTGAAATTTCACGTTTACAGTGGAGCAAGCCCTTCACTGAAACTCGCGAGAACTTTCGTTCGCGAAGTATTCCGAGGAGATAAAATTCGATTACTTATGAAGATAAATGACGAATATAACAATTATACGTAACGGATTTACGATAAACATTCTAAAAATCGTCGAAAAAGAAAAATCCTCCTATTTTTGCACAATATTGGAAAGATTGGAAATGTTTATTTCTCTGGCACGGGAGAGAGAGAAAGAGGCTCGCCAAGGTTACATTTGGCCGGGGTCCAGAAGACTTTAATCCCCGTCAAGGAATCGCCGAGTGAAGGCTCGCACGTGGAAGGGAAACTACGACCCACCGGAAGTCGACGATTTCGATATAGTGCCGAGTTTGCTGATGCAACTGGCGCATCTCTCGAGGCCGGTGGTGCTCTGTCGCGTGAGTGAGCAGCTTCTCCATTCGCCCGGTTGATCCGTAAGTTCCGAGACGGAGACGGTATCGCGACAGCTGTAATCAGCCTCCAATTCGTTGTGATGTCGCGACTCGGTCGACGACCAACACGACGAGCCCTCGTTTTTGCAAGCGTCGCAATGATCCTCGTACTGTGCCGTGTACACGCTCGGGGAGGCGAAAAAATCGCTCGCCCGCGTCTCCGATCGTGCGAATTGACGACGCGGACTTTCCTGTATCTCGCGACAGCTCGGCCTCTTACGGGTCGTTAATTTGCCCTCGGCGGCGAGCTGCAACGTCTTTACGATATCGTCGCCCTGATCGGTGATGAGCACGTGCAGGCCCTCGCCTCGTCCGCAACGGGAGCCACCCTCGAAACAGAAACGACCCTCGACCACACCGTAACGACGGAGATGACCGATCTCCCAGATACCGACGAGCCTCGGTGGGACACCAACCGTTATGCAGAAACGACGATCCTGCACGTGCAAGTGCGCCGGACCGTTCGACACTTTCGCCTTTGCTGGGGCACTCGATATCAGTATCAAGAACTGCTGATCTGCGAACACGAAAAAAAAAAAACACCACGAGGGCACGCGTGATTAATATTTTTTCCGGTTTTTACGATATTGACGTTTGCATCGTTGGAATGCAACTACAATTGTTCATTTTTTTTAAATTCATTTTTCCACTTTTGTTATCCTAGAGCTTCTGCATATTTACACTCTAGATGTTTAACCCTTTGAAGCATACATTTTTCCTTACGTGCAATCAGCTCAAAACTTAGTACGCGGGGGTTTTCGGGGTCACTGATTACAAATGTGCACTCATAATTTGGAAATTCAAGATGGCGGATCCAATATGGCGGACCATAAATGCAAAAATCGTTTGATGAAAGCGAAAGTTGGTGCTCGAGAGTTTTCGGGGTCACTGATTACAAATCTGTACTCATAATTTGGAAATTCAAGATGGCGGATCCAATATGGCGGACCATAAATGCAAAAATCGTTTGATGAAAGCGAAAGTTGGTACTCGGGAGTTTTCGGGGTCGCTGATTACAAATCTGCACTCATAATTTGGAAATTCAAGATGGCGGATCCAATATGGCGGACCATAAACGCAAAAATCGTTTGATGAAAGCGAAAGTTGGTACTCGGGAGTTTTCGGGGTCGCTGATTACAAATCTGCACTCAAAATTTGGAAATTCAAGATGGCGGATCCAATATGGCGGACCATAAATGCAAAAATCGTTTGATGGAAGCGAAAGTTGGTACGCAGGAGTTTTCGGGGTCGCTGATTACAAATCTGCACTCAAAATTCGGACATTCAAGATGGCGGATCCAATATGGTGGACCATAAATGCAAAAATCGTTTCATGAAAGCGAAAGTTGGTACTCGGGAGTTTTCGGGGTCGCTGATTACAAATCTGCACACAAAATTGGGAAATTCAAGATGGCGGATCCAATATGACGGACCAAAAGGCTCAAAGTAGCTTGATGAAGAAGAAACTCCATATGCAGGGGTTTTTTGAGTCGTTGAATTCGAATTTCAGTTCAAAATTGAACAATAAAAATGGCAGTTCCAATATAGGATAATGAAACACAAATCTGGCTTGGTCACTGATACTAATCTGAGTCACTGATACTAATCTGAGTCACTAATCTTGGTCACTGATACTAATCTGAGCTTATAATTTAAAAATAACTGGTGAACTGACATAAAATTCTCTTGATGGAGAATTTTATGTGTGGTGCTTTAGGGTTATTGAATGGTGCTTTAGGGCTATTAAAGTCGTTAATTTTGAAACCAGTCAAAATATATAAATTTAAAAAGATCGAAAATAAAAAAGCAAAACAAAAATTTTTATACCCGTTACTGTGGGTATAAAATTATGTGCGAATTTAACGGGAGATATACACGTGGGAGTCGGAAAAAAGGTCATTTTTGTGAATTTTTTCAAGGAAAAATTTCAAGGAAACCAATGAACCGATTGCCTTGAGGTTTTTTGTCATTACTCTATGCACCATTATCTAGTACTTTTCTACTTTTTCTTGGTTCATATTCTGCGTATGAATGTTGAAATAAAAATCGTCGTTAGTTTTTTTTTCGATTAATCCCGCCGACCCGTTTAGAAGATGGCCTTGAAGTTTGCATCGTTAGAATGCAACGAAATTTCTTCTTCCACCTTTATTTCCTCATTTTAAATATTTTCAGGGTTTCATTTTATAGAATTTATCATTCCACAATTCAAATATGAAAAAAAAAGTATTTCGGAAAATAACAAAATTGACGAATGAAAAATATGAAAAAGAATTTTCGTTGCGTTCCAGCGATGCAAACTTCAAGCTTATTTTACAAGACCGCGCCATACGTCCGCCATTTTCAAAGATGAATAATTAAAAAAATACCACGCAACGGCCAAAGGTAGTAATAAAACATAGTCTAAGTCGCAAAATGGTGAAGAAATATTTTCTTTAAAAAAAAAACTCATGAAAATCAGCAATTTTTTCCTCGCCTTAAGGTATCTCCCTCCTTGAGTGACGTTCCTGGTAAGAGAAGCGACAAAAAAAATAACCGAATTTGGAAAAATCCTTCTCACTCCAACGATATTAAAAAGTGCATCGTTCGAGCTCGATAAAAATGTTTTTTTTTTCAACAATTTAACCAATTTTTTCCTCCACTTTTAGGCCACGAGAAAGACCCATTTTGTTCGAATTCTTATTCAACATCTATAACCTAAAACTGCAGAGAATATCGAGGCTCAAAAAATGAAAGAAAAAAAAAAAAAAAAAAAATTTCGTTGTATTCCAACTATGCAAACTCCAACGTCATTAATCTTCTTTAAATGCTACAGACAAAGCGCACTAGCATGTATGTCGAAAAACTCAAGCGAGCCAACGCGAAATAGGAAATAACGAGGCTTCTTTACCTTCTCCCAAGTTGTTGGAAATCTTGACTTGCCACTGTATGAGTCTTTCCCTCGTATCGAAAGCGAGGACGACCGTCAAGTCCTGGCATATTATCGCAATAGTGTTCGATTCCTTGTCGAGTGTGAAGCCGCTCTCAACTCCGAGAAAATGTTGCAAGCTGAGGGAGGCTTTCGTCTGGCCTTGTTTGTATCTGTCTTTGCTGTCGCCGTAAAGTTGCAGGTGTAGACAGTCTGACGACGAAACAATTGGATAAGAATGAGAATAAAAAATAGAAGCAATAAGTAATGAAAAATTTTCGTAATTAATAATGATCAAGACCTCCCATCAACAAAATAATACTAAACGATTTACTATGACAATAATGGTTTATCGTTGATTATAATAATGATAATAATAATATAAAATGTTTATTGTTAATTATTTCCATTATCATTATAATAATAACGGTTTATTGTTAACCACTGTCATAATAATGATGATTATTTATGGTTGATTATTATCATTGTTATGTTAAATATACAATGACAACTGAGTTAATTAGTCAGTAATTATTAAGGCAATTGATAATTTAATAGATATTGAATGAGAATAAAAATAGAAGTAATGAGTAACAATAGATTTATGTAATTACTAATAATAATGACTTTCTCTTATCAAGACAAGACTACAACCATTATCATAATAACAATCATAATTGTTTATTGTTAATTATGATTAATAGGATAAAAATTAATTTTATTGTTGATCATTAGCGTTATTAGAATAATAATAAGTGTTTAGTGTTGATCATTATCATTATTATAATCATCATAATTGTTTATTGTTGATTAGTATCATTATTACAATAATAAGAGTTCGTTGTTGATTATTTTTTATTATGATTGCAATAATAATTGTTTATTGTTGGTTGTTATCATTATTAAAATAACAATAAATGTATAGTGTTGCCATTGTCTTAATTGACATTTGCCATTATTATAATAATCATCATTGTTTATTGTTGATTAGTATCATTATTACAATAATAAGGGTTCATTGTTGGTTATTTTTTATTATTATTGCAATAATAATTGTTTATTGTTGATTGTTATTATTATTAGAATAATAATAAATGTTTAGTTTTGCCATTATTTTAATTGCCATTTGCTATTATTACAATAATCATAATTGTTTATTGTTGATTATCATAATAATAATAATAAGTGTTTATTGTTGATAATTATTATTATCAACATAATAATGATTGTTTATTGTTGATTATTATCATTATTATATTGAATATAGAATAACAATAACTAAATTAATTAGTCAGTAATTATTATAAAGATCATTAATACTCAAATAACTGATATCGCCATTATTATTATTATTTTGAATAATTAATAATAATAGCTTACTCATATAAAAAGAGAAGTAATTCCGACTATTATTATTATATCTAATAATTAATTATCAATTTGTCAATTAGTAAGTCATTATAATGATTCTGATAATTAAATAATATTTATTAATTCTTTTATGAAACTTCTCACGCATTCTTCCAATAGCCAAAAATTTATATAACTATATTAATTAGATTCTTTATAAGCCCTTTCTGCCAACGATTCCATAATTTTCAATAATTAATATTTTCTTCGAACATTCGACTAATTCGGTTGTTGAAATTTCCCTATAGATTAAAAAAAAACGAAACCTTGCGTCTGCACCTTGTGTGTTCTGTTAAAAAACTTGTGGTGCTTTCACAGTACAAATTGCAGGCCGTTGTGGAAAGATACGAGTGGACTGGTCTCCAGCGCTAATTCCCACTCAAATTGACCACGACTGTGACTTATGTGCACCGTGCAGGTTTCAGATAACGCGCTCTCGGGTAGCACACGCACGTACGTCGGGTTTTCTTCTGTTTTTTTTGCTCTCTCTCTCTCTCTCTCTCTCTCTCTCTCTCTCTCTCTCTCTCTCTCTCTCTCTTTCCCCTGCGAACGATTGGTCTTGGGGTAACTACATAGGAGCTTGAGTAGTTGGAGGCAGATGCAAGAGACTCTTCTCGGAACTTCGTTTTTTTTTCTATCCTGATACCGGCAAAGCTCGACGATTTAACGCTGGTTATTGGCTGGGGACAGATGTTCGAAGACTTTCTAAAAAAGGTCCGGGGAGTGCACGACGAATCGTGCTGATAACTCATGGAGAATTTTAAGGGCCATATATATATCTGGTGTATCTCAAAAATAGACTATATTTTTCGGCATGTGTGACCCTATCAGGGGTGGGGGGGGGGGGGGGGACACGTGACTACTTTAAAATAAATTGAGTGAGGAGTAAACGATAATTACTCGTCCCCTTCGTATTCAAAAAAAAAGGGGGACGAAGATTAATTCGGACTTCCGGCTGCCGGTCCGCGATGGGATACGTCAGCGGCGGGATTCAGAATAAATATACGAGTTTCCTGTCGAAAGAAACTGCTCGATCGATCAATCACAATACGTCAATTTTTTTCTCGCTAGTTTTTGGGCTGGATAAAAGATGGGAGGCTGCGTGTTTTTATAATTTTTTTTAAACATTCTCCGTACGTTTCTGCGGGGCTTTTACGTTCCGCAGGCAGCGGTCACCCATCCGAGTATTGGCTAGAGCCAATGATAATGCGCGTCCACCATGGTCCATTTCACAATTTTTTTTTTATGACTGTGAACTGTGGTGACACGCAACGAAAATGAATTTCTTTTTATTTCCCAAACTTCTTTGGGCAGGTTTGAGATACGTTAATCGCGAAAGTATTTTTTAGACTTTTTATTTAGCGATCTACAAGCTGAAACTGCAAAATACGATTTTAGATATAAAATAAGGTTTAAGAATTTAAAAGATTTCCGTTGCGTTACAACGATTGAAACTTAACTCGAATTTCCCATTGAGATTAGTTTTGTTTCATAAATGATAAAGATTTTCCTTTAATTTTGAAAAAAAAGTAAGTTCAATAAGAAAATTGTTCATTTTTTGGGAAAACTTAATAATAAAATGATCAAATTAAGAAATGAAAAAGAGTTTTCAGTGCCTTGCAACGATGCAAGCATCAACCCCATTCTGTTTTTTGTCAAATTGTCAACGTAGTCTCTCTATCTCTCTTTCTCTCTCTACTATATAGCTACTAATACTAATACGCTACGTATTGTATTTTGTTTCTTCATTATTCTATGTTGCGATCACACTTTATACTTTATATTTTTTATATATTACATATCATCTTCTTTAATCTATTATAACATATTTTTGCTTTTATTTTGCATATGCATTCGGTAATATATTACATTCGTTTTTCAATTATAGAGTTCCATTTATTTTTCGTCTTTCTATAACACCATTATACTGATGGTATTGAAGTTTACATCGCTGAAACGCAACGGAAGCTTATATAGTAACCCGAATGTTTTTTTATGGGTCTGAAGTTCGCATCGTTGTTAAGAAACGAAATTTTTTTTATCTTTGACTTTTAATCAATTTATTGCTCAGTCCGCTTCTGGGTGCCTATAAAAGATTATATAAAACATTTTGAAAGATTTCGGGACAGAAAACCCACCCTTAATAGGGGGTAAAAGTTGTAAAAAATCGTATCTCCCACGCTATGAAAATAATCATCTTTTTTATTGACGTTACGGGTGAACGAACCATAAAAAAGCCAGGAAAAAAATGAGCGATTTTCGTTTGCCGGAACCCACCCTACGATGAACTCAAACTTTTTTGGGATTTTTTTCCAGACATCTGCAGCCCAAATGTTCACGATAAGATTTTGGTCAACGAAGAAAATGAACATATAAAAAAAATTTTTAAGAATTTTAGTTGGATTTCAACGATGCAAACTTGAACGTCGTTTATATTGTTAATTTTCAGTTATCTATTTTTATTTTTGTATTCTATTTCGCATGTATTTAATTGCCTTAAGGTCTGATATATAATAAATCATCATCATCATCATCATCATCATCATCATCATCATCATCATCATCATCATCATCATCATCGTCATCGTCATCGTCATCGTCATCGTCATCGTCATCGTCATCGTCATCCTCATCGTCATCATAATCGTAATCGTCATCATAATCGTCATCATAATCGTCATTGTCATCATAATTGTCATCGCCATCATAATCGTCATCATCATCATAATCGTCATCGTCATCGTCATCATCATCGTCATCATCATAATTGTCATCGTCATCGTCATCATAATCGTCATCGTCATCATAATCGTCATCGTCATCATAATCGTCGTCGTCATCATAATCGTCGTCGTCATCATAATCGTCATCGTCATCATAATCGTCGTCGTCATCATAATCGTCATCGACATCATAATCATCATCGTCATCGTCATCATAAACGTCATCATCATAATTGTCATCGTCATCGTCATCATAATCGTCATCGTCATCATAATCGTCATCGTCATCGTCATCATAATCGTCATCGTCATCATAATCGTCATCGTCATCATAGTCGTCATCGACATCATAATCGCCATCGTCATCATAATCGTCATCGTCATCGCCATCGTCACCATAATCGTCATCATAATCGTCATCATAATCGTCATCGTCATCATAATCATCATCATCATAATCGTCATCGTTATCACCATCGTCATAGTCATCATCATCATCATCATCATTTCTCTTCGCTCCCTAATAAATTTTGAGCGTCAATAAAACTTTTATCGAGTATCGCTTACCTGCGACCGGTGACAGCTTCCTCATCACGCACCATCGTGATTTCCACTGAAAAAAAAGGAAGAAAAACAAAAGCGTGAATAAAGAAAAGCGAAACAATGACGAAAATCATTGACCGCATCTCGAGTCGGACGTGGACGTCGTCACGATAATGAGAGCCGCGCTCGTTATTACGCCGGGCGAGCTTTGTGACCGCGACCGGGATCACGAGACTGTATTTGAATATAAGCTTAATGGTCCATTGTGAGGGCCAGGGGCCTCGAAGCGTGTGCCCCCCCCCCCACACCCGTTTCGATGAATCAGAATTTGCTACCGGGGTTAGGGCCACCCGCGAGGGGAGACCACCCTACTTAACTTTGCCCCGTGGGCGATACAAAGAGACTAAAGGGTGGCTGGCTCATTTGCAACCGGCAGCTCCATTAACGCAGCCTCAAGATTTTCATTTCTCATTCGCACCAGCCAGCCCTCTTCCTCTCTTCGTCTGCCGAAACCCAATGACTTCGAGCTATCATTGTGTTACTCGATACCTGCTGAATATCTGTATCGAATCGCAGCCGTAAGCCTTTATTCATTGTTGCGATAAACGCGCTATTGCATCGCGTCGTATAAAACGGTCGAATGAAATTAAGGAGGGAGATGCCTTTAGGCGCGAAAAAATTTGCTGTCTCTCGTGATTTTTTTTCAAAGGAAACATTTCTTCACTATTTTTGGGACTTGGGTTATGTTTTGATACTACTCTTTGGCTTTTTTGAAGTTATTTTTTTAAGTTAAGTTTTATTAAGGTTAAGGTATTTTTTTAAGTTAAGCTTTAAAAATGGCGGAGGTATGGCACGGTCTTCCAAACTGAATTTTCAAGATGTACGGTGTTGAAGTTTGCATCGTTGAAACGCACCGATTTTTTCTTATTTCGTCCTTTTTATTAGGAGTGCAAACAAGTCTCCGCGGTTTTTTATAAGAAATTGGGCATTTATTGTCAAAGAACGGTACTTTATGTTTTATTCAAATTGAAATTGCGTCAACGATGGAAACTTTAAGATCGTAACTGAGTGGCGTTAAAGTTTGCATCGTTGGAATGCTACGAAAATTCTTTTTGATTTTTCCGTTTTTTTTTAATTTTTATTACAATCGTTAGTTTTTTTCATAGATTAACATCGGGGATTTTTTTATTTCTCCTAAGAGTATGAGAAAAAAACCATTCCAGTTATTTTCGTGATCTAAATTGGCGCCAAAAATGGGAGCCATTGAAGAAAAAATGACTTTCGTTGCATTCCAACGATGCAAACTTCAACATCTCCTGAAAAGGAGCAGCACTGTTTTAAAGGGCTTACGTCTAGTTGAAATTTATAAAAAAGAAATCGGTTTTCCGTTTTCGACGGATAAGGATGGGTTCCAGAGAATAAAACTCGTTGGCATTTTTTCAGAAGCACATTTTGCGACAGGGTACATACAACGCCAATAAAAAAAAATTGTCATCTCCAACCCGCGGGAGATAGGACTTTTTTTCAACTTTCACCCCCCAGTGAGGGTGGGTTCCGGGGAAGGATCCGCTCTAGAATCGTTAAGATTTTTTTTAAAGTCTCCTTTGGGGAGACGATACACACGATGGCAATAAAAAAAATTACTATCTCCAACCCCCAGGAGATAGCATTTTTTCCATCGTTCACCCCTCGATAAGGGTGGGTCCACCAGTGGTGGAAAACATAAAAAATTTATTCTATATTTTTTAAACACTAAAGCTTAACCGTGCAAAAAATGATAGAAAATTGAAAAAAAATCAATACATAAAACCGCTGCGTCAAGCAGTGCTTGAATGAAGGGACTTTCTTTCTATGCATAGTTTATTTTTTAATCAACGGAAATAGAGCTTTTTCACGGAAAATCAACACTTTCACTTTAGATTGCGGCCATTTATTCATCAAATCAAGATACAAAGAACGAATGAAAATAAGTTTAAAGTTTGCATCGCGGGAATCCAACGCTTTTTTTCTTCACTTTTCATTCACTTATTTTTGTCATCATCGAAATGTAATCAACCAAATCAATAGATTTGAATTTTATTAGCGCAACTTAAATTTTTTTTTACAAAATCATCATCAGTAGCCTTTTTTTGCAAATGCCGGTTGCAACACTCTAATGAGAATATGTAAAAACGTGTGAGTTATTTTCACAGCCTAAATAGGCAGAAAAAATCCGGTAAGAGAAAAATTATTGTTGCATTGCAACGAAGCAATCTTCAACCCCATGAATAAAATTATTGACATTCTTTAGAATAGAATTAGAACGATAAAAATATGCAAAGAAAAAAAAAGAAGGTTTGCACAAGTGTTGGAATGGCTAATTAGGTAGCGCGCTCAGCTTTAGAACTAGAAGACGTAGGTTCAATTCCGAGAGTAGGTAAAAAAACTTCAACGAGGCACGATATACGTGTTTTATTCCAATTATCATAAAGGCAGAATCACAAATAACGCATATGGAAACAAAAAATACTACCGGCATTTTTTTATTCGTAATTTTTGGATTTTTTTTTCATTTCAGGCATATATACGGCAACCGGTTCAGAGCCTTAAAAGGTATACGGATCAGTTACGTTACCGGCATCCACGTCATGGGCGCATTCAAAAAAGTGTTTTTCACGCCCGGTAAAGCTCTGATCCGGCGGCCTGTACCGTGCCGTGGTACGGAATACGGTATGCCGGATGCAGCTCTAGACTGCCCCGCAGCATCACTTCTAGTCGGGATCTTATGTAATTTTTTTCTCATTGATAGGATGCACAAAAAAGTTTTTCAGGAGTGCCTCGTCTTCGGAATTTAATTATCTACATTGTGCTGTACTCGAAGTTGAATTTTCATGTTTTTTCAGAATGCCTAATTTTGTTTGGAAAATCCTATTCATCATAAAAATAAGTTAATTTTTTTTAGAAGAAGCCTTGAAGAGCCATTAAAAATTATATTTTTTTCAGTCGCAAAATCTCTGCGCAAGACCCTCAAAAACATATGGCCACCTTATAAATATCACCCTGTATACACACACACGTTGCCATTGGAATTAAATTGTGACGATAAACTTTGTACATACACACAAAAATCATTTTCAATATAGCAATTTTATTCCGACGAATATTGGCTAAATTTTTGAGTTAGAGAAGTACGTCCAATTTAAAATAAATATTGTTGAACAATTTTCTGATGTAGTTTGATTACATATATATATATATATATATATATATATATATATATCAAACCACATCAGAAAATTGTTCGATTCAAAGATTCAGCCAATATTCGTCGAAATAAAATTGCTATATTGAAAATGATTTTTGTGTGTGTGTATGTACAAACTTCATTGTCACAATTTAATTCCAATAGCAATCTGTCCATTGTTTAAATTGAACAATCAAACCTCATTCACAATATATAATAACCAATTAATTTCTGCCGTAATTCAGTTTCAACGTTTTGTTCGAAATAACAAGAGTGCAATAATTGTAATTATTAATAAAGATTTATACGTATATATTTATACACACATAGCTTTTAATTCATTTTCGTTACATTCCAATGATGCAGTTTTCAACATCGTAATTGAAATATTTTGCACCGTGTTATTCAAATCGTGATATTTTGACAAGTATATATATATATATATATATATATATATATATATATATATATATATATATATATATATATATATATATACTTGTCACATAAATATTACAATTTTTTAAATCTCTTTCGCCCCAGATAAATCTCGATCGTGCCACCAGACCGTCAGATCGTATAAAAAATTTTCATATCTGAGTACAAAATTAAATTCAACAGTAGCCCCGTTCTCGAAATGAACCATGCCCATCATTGGAATGCAATAAAAACATTTTTTGGCTCATTCACGCTGCGAAAACTACCAAAATATTATTGAGCATCTTTATTAAAAATTTATAACCAAAACCGGCAAAAAAAAAATTTCCAATAATAAAAAAAACCAAAAAAAAAAATTTCAGAAGATGCTCGCTGTGTTTCAACGACACAAACTTCAACACCATTCCTCGACCGGGGTCGTCTCCACGTCGTTCGATTTTATGAGACTGGAGTTTGCACCGTTGGAATGCAACGATTTTTTTCTCCATTGAATTCCTTGAATTCCTTTTTCTTGTTGTTCGCCACAAAAAAAACCCTCACCGATTTTTCACGATGCTGCTTTAAAGATTAACAATTGAAATAGGCGAAAAAATCGATATATTTAATAAAATAAGAAAATAAAAATATAAAAAAGAATTTCCGTTGCATTGCAACGATTCGAACTTCGACAACATTCGATTTTCCGATCGAATGAGACGATGGAGTTGAAGTTTGCATCGTTGAGATGAAACGAAAATGCTTCTTTATTTTCTTTATTTTTATTACTGTTCGAACGCTTCTTCTACTTATAAGGTTATGTTATCCTTAAAAAGGATCTCCAAAAATATTTCAGTGATTTTCGTAGCCTAAATGTGGCGAAAAAAAAATTTGTTTTTTTAGATAAGAGACTTTACAAAATTTGTTGTTTCCAAACAAACCCAAACAAACCGAATATCAGGCGTCGAAATGTTCAGAAATGGGCTATTTTATCGCGTGTTTAACAATAAACGAGAAAATAGCAATAAAAAATGTAAGGCTAATTTTTCGGAAAAGTCACTTATGCAAAGAATTACCAAAAAATTTCACTGCCAAAAGCGACCATCCGCCCGTTCGCGTGCAAATCCTCGATAATATCCTAAACAAACGAGCAGCAATGAGCATCTCGGTCGAAAGAATCCGATTTTCCGCTCCGAGAGGCTCGCGAGCCAGCGAAGGACAAAAATCATGGTGTATCGGGAGCGTGCAAACATTGTGCAAAAAAAAAAAAGAAAGCCCGGCCCGTTCGTTTTCGTGTACGAGAATAGTGAGGGGCGATGCATAGAGGGGGCAAAAAAGGAGCCAAGATTTACAGAGCGGAATCTCTGGGGCGATAAGTGTTTTGAAACACGGGTAAAAACGTTTGTCGCAAGGTTGAAACACGTCGTTTACCAAGCGCGACACATGCATTTGTTTGCACAAAGATTCGATATTGTTCGAAACAATATAGAGACGACCGGTAGTCCCGCAGACGCAAAGTAAACAGAGAGCGCAGGATTGCGTCGAGAAAATCGGAGGTGGAGGAGGGGGGATGCGAGGGCATGGGCTCGCGGGAGGGGGGTGCGAGGGAGCGAAGGGGAGAAAATAAGGGTCTCGGGCACGAGCCCGCGCGCGCTCCGAAAGTACAATAGCCCGACGCAGCCGGCCTGCTGCGATCTATCGCCGTGTTATTATGATTATTATTTTACGCTCTTGTTGAGAAATTCGAGGCGTTACATTTTGCTCCCTTCGCGAGCACGATGGTCTCTCCCCTCGCTCTCCGGCCACCTCGTCAAACGTCAATGATGTCCCTCGTAAAGAGGGGGAGATCCCCGCGTGTCTGCAGCCGTGAACATACTCGCGTCTCAATTTGCCACACAACACTCTCGCGTGCAACTTCTTTGTTTTCGTTTTCGCGTTATAAATGTAGCCCCCGTAAGACTCGTAGCGATAAGCTTCACCTTACCTTCTTGCCGTCGCGAAATTTCACGTTTCCCTCGATAATGCAACTGTTATCCACCATTGTGCGTACTTTGCCGATAATCCACCGATGGCAGATGTTATTCTCATCACTGATTTGCACTTTGAACGCGATTATTCATACCGACAATGTCTTTACTTCTATCTTTCCACGTTTTCTCTTTAGCGAAATTGGCAATTTTTTTTCAAACACCTCGTCCTTTCGTTCTCGTTTTTATGGGGATCGAGGAATCCATAACTCAGAGGGGAAAGGGGGATCACGCGGTTTTAGTGGGTGTGCGAAAATATGGGAATTCGCGAGCATCCATCTTTGACACTGATGAGGGGCTAGGGTGAGGGGCATTAAAGGTGACACGGGACACGGAAATGCGAGTTACGTGCGCGAGCGAATCTTGAAGCTGGCACTGTAGCACGTCGCTACCGGATACGGTACCATTTCCTGAAGTCTGTAAGTGCCGTTACGTTCGTTAAATCTCCCTTCGGCAAGGGCCATTGCGACACTGCCGGATCCACAACAGAACGCCGCCGAATCCACGGGAATCGACTGCACTCCCATTGGTCCGATTAGCGTACGTTACTATCGACCGCGCGCTCGAGAGCTTCCCCCACCACGTTTCCAACCGCAGTGGTGGGAGAGATCGACTGGGGGCACACGCGCCTGCTCCTGGCGGCCGAGTCGAGAAGTCTGCGCGGTGTCGATAAAACGGTACTAGTGCTCGGTAGGTAATGGAGTCAGTCACTGCTGTGCTCGGTCGGTCAGTCATTGCTCGGCCGATATATAGAGCGCAGGAAATGTTCCGAAATATCAATGGATAAGGTATATACGTTTCCTCCGAAAAGTGACGATATTGAGTGTTCTTCCGGAAACGTTAATCATCTCGGAGAAAAGTACGTGGTTTACCAACTGAGCCACTTTAACCTCGCCCAAATCTGCGTTTAAACTGAAATAACTCTACTTTAAAGCGTTTTTTTTAAATAACTGTAACTAACTTAAGAGGGAATGATACCTTATCGCGGTCGGTATGGTAGAACGATTATAGATTCCCACGAATCTCTGAAACGGCTCTTCAGATCCCGTCGAAACTTTGCTAAACGACGTCAAATAGATAGACGAACGGCTGCCTTCTCCTCAAATTTTCCGAATTTAAGAAAAAAATGTAGATTGGGTTATCATAAGTCAATATACATTTTTTTTCTCAAAATCAGAAAATTTGAGAAGAAGAGAGCCATTCATCTATTTGACGTCGTTTGGCAAAGTTTCGACGGGATCTGAAGAGCCGTTTCAGAGATTCGTAGGAATCTATAATCGTTCTACCATACCGACCGCGATAAGGTATCATTCCCTCTTAAATTGCATCACGGAAAACGGGTGCGAATTTTATGGCTCCCTCGGTAAGAGCGGTAACGCTCCGATCGGCTTTTCACTACGTGCATTTCGCTTGCCAATCCCGTTACGTTGCGGAATGCCGTTGAATTTTAAATTTTCACGAACCAACAAGCTCCATTATCGAACAATCTGACATTCGAAAAAAAAACACCTGTTTGTCGTGAACTGCACGAAACGCGCCCAATCCGAGAATATTTTCACGCCATAGTCAAACCGTCACGACATCGCGTCAAGAAAAAATCGGAATTTGGCCATTTATTCGGTTCTCTGGGTAGATGTAGCCGCTACGAGAAAAAAGAATGCCCGCTTTGTTGTTTTCAGTAACGTCTGTCCCTGGCAGGTCGACATAACCTCGAAATTCTCGCGAGGCGTAAATACTGGCATCGCATATCTCAATGTTCCGTCCAAAATATAACAATGGAAGAATTCAAATGAATAAAATGTTCAAACGATAAAGTCATACCGCAATTATTGTTTTCGAGATACGATTTATACGTCTCCGCTCGCAACGCGATATGAACATCGAAAAAGTGTCGAGCGAATTGTACCAGCGGCTTTTCTTGCGAAGATATCCCGGCGTGGCTCAAACGACCTCTAATAACATTCAAGAGACCGTGCTCGCCAGCGAAAACAGATTGTTCCTGTTGTCCTGGCTTCTGGCGCAAACTTCCCTCCCCGAATGCCACGAGTTTTTAAACAACCCCAGCGAGTCCAAGGTCGTGCAATGGTATTCCGAAATGGGAGTCTGCAACGATCCGGAAGTCTTGATGGTACGTATATTTGTTTCTTCACTTTTTGAGACGAACGAAAACGGCTTCGGAAGAAATTCATGGCAAAAATCCACAGGGCCGAGTTCCTATGATGGACCAAATCGTAGCTCTCAGGAACTTGCTGCTTTTCATAAAGAGCGTGCTGCGGGTGGAGGAACCCCGAGAGACTGCCGGTGATCGAGCCAATCCCGTGGATCTGTACAAAGTAATGTCTAGAATTCCAAGAGCAGCATTTCGGGACTCGCGCTAATGACGGAGACATTACTGTCTGAGAGTTTTTGCTTTTTCAGAGGTGCCTCGACGAGGTTGGCCCCGCGCCGTCGAATTTGAGGCTGACGCAAAAGTTGACCTACACTGAGGCGGTCCGCTACTTGAACGGCTGTCAGGACACCTTAAAAAATGTAGCTTGCACGAAAGAATTTTCCGACGCGATCATTGAAGATTCGTCCCCCGATGCGGTGAGCGCAGCTTAGATAGTCCGGATAAAGATAAATGGGAGACGGGCGGTGATGGATATGTCTGTGTGCTAGCCTGACCCTCCGTGTCGAGCAAAGTAGGCAGTAAAGGCATGCAAACATTGAAATAGCGATACAACACCAATGAGACATCCGCGTCAATTTTATTTCGATAGCGGTGCATTATTAGCTAGCATTAATTCTAATTGCTCAAATTCTTACCGTTGGAATTGACGTTGAAGTTTGCATCTTTGGAAAGCAACGATTTTTTATTCTTTTTTTATTTCTTTATTATTCTGCTTATCCAAAGCCTGCCTTTTTGCTAATAGAGGTCGTAAATCTCTAATAACCATACGTGAAAACATTGAAGTGACTTCCACCGACAAATTTTACAATATTGAAAGAATTAATTGCGATGTAATTAAATTTTAGCAATTTAACAAAATTCAACACAATTTTAACAACTAAAAGAATTAATTGTAATGTAATTAAATGTTGACAATTTAACAAAGTTTAACAAAATTCAACAAAAAATTAACAAGAATTTAACAAAATTTTAGCAATAATGAAAATTCAATTTTTTAAATCTGAAAGAATTAATAGTGATGTAATTAAATTTTAGCAATTTAACAAAATTCAACACAATTTTAACAACTAAAAGAATTAATTGTAATGTAATTAAATTTTGACAAGTTAACAAAGTTTAACACAATTTAACAAAATTTAACCAAAAAATAACAAAATTTTAGCAATTATGAAAATTCATTTTCGTTGCATTCCAATTATGCAAACTTCAACATCATCGTTGGGGGACAACGAAGTTCGAGGCAAAATATCTCTTCGTCATACTTCAGAGATCCCTTCAGGTAGCCGAAATTAAGCGAATTTTCAAGATTTTTTGTGGCGATACTATTTATTTTACATGAGAAAAATTTTATGTACGTATTATCACGTGCCTTGATTTTCCAAAAAACAAAATTATTTAAAAATGGTGCCTGTACAATACTTGCTCTAGAGACCGTTGCCGCCTGAGTTTTCAAATGACGCACAACCTAGCGTCTGGTGCGTTCATTTGAAACATCACAGCGAAGAAGTTTTAGATTTCCGAGACTCACACGCTCTATGTGAACCTGAGAAATGCAACGAAAAGTGAAAACTCGAAAAACTGTACGTGTTTAAAAAAACGTCTATTTTTCATGAAATTACTATGTCTGTTAATGAAAAAGTAGCTTAAAAAAATACTTTTCTCAGAAATTTAGTTTCACATAGACAGTAATTATGTTATCTGAAAGTGTGCAAAATTTCAAAATAATTAGATAGTTTTCGAGTTACCTTGTACGAGGTTCACGAAAAAAATGGTTTTCATAAAAACGTGTTTAAGGTTACAATACTCCAAAATATCGTGACTAAATGACCTAGCAGGCGTTATTCTGCGATTCCCGGTCCATAGAGTAGCCGCTCAGCTTCCTCGTGTACTTTATTTTCGGCTATAGACTGTTCTGTACATTATAAAGGGATCTCCCCCTTAAATTACTTCACATGCTAATCCGTATCCGACCCTTGACCCCGCAAGCTCCACAAGCCAGCGGAGAATCCGGAAGCCAGCAACGATTCGGAGCGGAAAGAGCGTGTGACAAAATTTGTGGAATCGTTCGAAACAGCGTCCACGTGGCCAATGTCTGAGAGCTCCGATTCAACGTCGATCCCCGGATGGGGGATGGATTCCTGTATCGACAGTGTACATTCCAATATGACGATTCTGAAAGAGGTAGAACTTCGTCCCCTACAATAGAGATCGACCCGCAATATACATTTTTTAAATTAGAATCGATTAGTCTCAGAATGATGTGGCGAATCGCGAGCCTTCAAAAAAATCACCAAAAATACAGAAAAACAACAAAAAGATGGCTGCCGACAGACGAAATTTCTCCACGACGTTTGGCGCTGGGCCCTGCAGCTTAAACAGTCCATCCGAAATCTAAAATCCAAACGGGCTATTCAGGTTAACAATAAATACGACTTGTTGGTGAAGGTCGATTTATAAAATCATTTTTTTAACGTGGCGATGAATTAAAACTCGAGCATACAAAATCTATTTTAAAAAAGTCATCGCTTTAACGTAACTATCAAGAAATGAAGATCGATTTGAAAAATGTGAGGTCATCAACGATCTTTGAATGCTTCTCATTGTATCTCCTGTGAATTTGAAAACGATCCATTCAGCGATTCTCGAGATACCATTTGAGAAAAACGCGTTTAAAGTTTGAAGTATAGCTAGCTACATACGTAACGATAAATCGTAGCGATTTATCTGTGCAAACCGATCTGCGCAGATTCAACGAACGTGTGTATAGGAAATTGTTGCAGATCATTTTGTCTACAGTCCATCGGTGGCAGTTGCATTTTATTTTCGATAAATCGTGGAGGAACGAGCTATAGCTAAAATCTCAGTGTAGCAGTCAATCTTTCGTGAGAACTTGCTTCTCGCATTTCAGTGTCCCTTTTCTCAAGTGGCGGAGTGACTAAAGCCAGAAGGTTTAAGCATGTCTCCTCGTTTATGCTTGAATAGTTATGCCAATCTTTTGGAGCGAACTTCAACTCATTTGATAAGTTTGTATGCGAATATGTCTTCCTTTTTAAGAGCCAGTCCTTGCACCATACACTACGTGACTGTTTCTTTATGCACATAATCAAGCCAAAAATCACAAGTGCGTCATCTTTAACGGTGGGTGACATGTTTATCGTGCGAGCTTTTGCAGCAAACTGACGATCGACGTAGATATAAGCAGTAAATTGTTTTTTTTTTATAATTAAGTTTACATGTAATCAAACAACGGTTACGTACTCCCAGAGATTGTAATTGCGAAGCTACTGTCCAAATTTCAAATCGATGCATACAAAGGTGTTCGAGTAAACCGTTCTCCCAGTTTGAAAAAAAGTTTGCTGCAGTGCTCCGTGGCGCTTCGGCAAAATCGATAAATGAACTTTTTGAAAAAAATGGTTTCGCTACAGGACCAATTGCATATTATTTTCATGACCCCAAAGTATGTTTTAAGCCAAAAAAAACAAACGATTTCTCCAAAATCCTAGTGGTGTTATCCCTTAAAGTTCATCCGACTGTGATAACTGATAAAATGTTATTTAATCATTCAAATATCGCAGACGATCCAATCGAAGCGCGAAATATCGAATTCCGTGATGATGGAGCCTCTGGAGCATCGTCCGATGCCTCTGGACACGACGATCGAGAACATCGTAATCGGCATTGAGGAGCTCGGCCGTTTGCAGAACAGCGAATGAAAAAAAAAAAAATACCCGACGCAACAATAATTGTACAAACACATCGAAATATCTCGTCAGTACAAAGATTCGCAAAAGCATCGAGAGATTTTGAGATAATTCCCATAGAGCTGTAATGTGCGCGAATTGTAAAGAAACAAAGTAAATAAACGACCACGATACAATGGGCTCGGTATTTTTGTTTTCCACCAGGAAATTTCATGTATTTTCTTCATTTATGGAAAAAGATAAACATGTTCGCGGGGCTTAAGATCTAGGGCGCTCCTTCTTTTCCTTGTAGAGGGCGAGGAGGGAAACGTTGGCGACTTTGACGACCTTGAAACGCACACCGGGAATATCACCGACGGCGTGTCCCTTACGACCGAAACCGGCGACCAGAACCTCGTCGTTCTCCTCGATGTTGTTCAGACAACCGTCCCGGGGCACGAACGCGGTTATCTTCTTGCCGTTCTTGATCAGTTGAACTCGCACGCATTTGCGGATAGCCGAATTCGGCTGCTTGGCTTCTACGCCACTGGAAAAATCAATCGTATCGCGAGGTGAGCAGCGTCGTTTTTTAATAACGAGCACATAGGGTGGAAGGGTGGAATACGTTCAATTAATGGCACGACTGATACGAACATTTTTTAATTGCATCCCCGTATTGAGAAAAATGGAATTAAATCGTTGACCTGCTTCGAGGGCTAATTTGACTCCAGCCATGTATTTAAATTGTTTACAGTGAACGAAAAACAATAACGATTAAGTTTTGAATGCAACGAAATT
The DNA here is from genome assembly GCA_951751655.1 of Ophion costatus. Lineage (NCBI taxonomy): Eukaryota > Metazoa > Arthropoda > Insecta > Hymenoptera > Ichneumonidae > Ophion > Ophion costatus. Next base: position 27,764,013 of record OX632365.1, on the reverse strand, counting down.
TTCTGTTTTTAATTGCAGAAGCATTCTTCGGGAGGGACAAGCTATCGATATTGCGCGACCATTTTTAGGATCCTTGTTTAGCGATCCACGAGCTAAATCTACGAGATTATAATTTTTGGTAATAAAAGTGAGAAATTAAGAATTTTCGTTGACTCTCAACGATGCAAAGGTCAATGCCATTGGAAAAGACCAATGCAGGGCAAGAAGTAAATGAACGTGGATAGTTACACTATGTCTGTGTATACATAAGCCTAAAGTGACCCAAACGAACTTGATGCACGCAGTTTGCATCGATGGAATACAATGGAAGTTTTATTGTATATTTACAACTAAATCTCCTAAGTATCTTGAAAAATGACTAACGGATTTTCATAAGCAAATTCTGCGAGAAGGAATAAAAACAATTTGAAAATATTCCTTTTCATTGGATCCCAACGGCGTAAACTTCAATCTCATCGTTTCTGTGAGCTGGAAGTTTAAGAAATATGATTCTTATTTATTGCAATTTAAAGCCTATAATCATATTTTTTATAAGGATGTCGCATAACTATGAAAAATATACAGAGTTGTGAGGATTTTTATGGACCCCTTTTCTTTTGCGTTTCTCTCGAAACGAGGTTTTATAAAACAACGCGAGTCGATGGTACTGAAGCTTGCATCGTTGGAGGACAACGAAAATATATTTTGTTCGTACAGTCGAACCACGATATAACGGATCTCCAGGGAATTTCGTTATATTGAGGTTTCATTATATCGAGGTCATGCACCTTAAAATGTGCTTTAAAAAAATATATTAGTACTATAAATATAAGCATATTATTTAAAGAAAAGTTCGAGATAGAACAATTTTTAAAAGCAATTGACAATTAGAGCGTAAAGTATATTATATCATTGTATTGAAGTTTCGAGAGTCCATTGGAAAGGAATGGACAAATATTCGTTATATCAAGGTTCGATTGTATTCCCAAATTTATCGCCATATTTATCCGTCTGTCAAAGAATTTTCTTTTGAAAATCCTCATTAAAAATTCCCAATCAAAAGCTGCAAGAAAGTTTTTCAATAATAATAAAAATAAAGAAACGAAACAATTAAGAATGGTCGTTGTATTCCAACGATGCCAACTTCAACATCTTGTAAGTCATATAGTAAAATCTCTTCATTGGATTCTCTTCAAATTCGAGCCGAGCGCAATTCATAACATTTTATATTTTACCTATACATGTTTTTTGTCAAATAATTATCCATTTGTTAATAACAAATGATTAAAGTAATTTTTTGTAACTAAATAATCGAACTTTTTTATCTACATCTTGCCACTTTCGCAATTTTCAAAATTCCAAAAAAGTATCCAGTCATACGAAAATTTTCTTTATACTAAAAGTTGGCCATGTTTGTTTAAATATTAATATCTTCATTGTTTATCAATATTCTTCAATAAAAAAAAAAGGTCACGCTTGACGAGATTATGTGTCAATTGTGTATAAAAGCCCGACCTCCTTGGCCCGATACACTCGTCAGAAAAAATATCGAAAATATTTCGATATCGGGACGCATTCTACGAGCCCTAAGCATATGCAGCCCTGTTCACCGAGTTCGTTGAGAATTAGCGGGAATAAAAAGAGAATTTAATATTCGTCGGTACAGCGACAAAAGTTAAAGGCTCCTCGATGATCAAAAATCGTCAAGGCTGTATAAAGATTTCCAAGGTCGTGTATCGACCAACTTCTCGACCGTTGCATATAATAGGGGGACGAGTCGTTCTTACACTTTCTCGAGAACGATTCCCTTGGCGTGGGAAGCACCTCCGAAGGGATTGGCCTTCCACCTAGTTCCAAGATGAGCCTTTTTGTAGTCCTTGTCGTTCCATCGCTGGTCGCGTCTGTGATTCACGTGCTTTCTCGCAGTGCGAAGACCACGGGGCTTACCTGCGAAAACGAACTGCTCGTGAGGATCCACGTGAGAAAGAGGTTATGTGCGCTCATTGAAAGCGCGAAAGAAGTTGCGAGTTTCCGCCACGGGCGAAAACGTTTTTTTTCATTCTCTTTTTCGTATCGCGGTTAGAATCGCAACTCGCATGAATGTTCGAATTTTCATCTCGTCACGAAAGCGTCAAAACACTCGAGGCGAACGCGTCTTCCACGTGCGGAGTCCACTCCGTTTTTTCGCATCTCGATATCGTGGCGAAAACAAACGCGGCGTCGGTTATCGAAACGCACGTAACTCCGAACGTGCCGTGATACACGAATTTTGCGACAAATTCGGATATTTCGATCGCGAAATAACGAAAAAAATTGATAATTATCGTGGAACTCGCTACGTACCCATCTTGTTCGGTGTATAATTCAACCGGAAGAGAGTATCACCGCCATTAACGGAAGGGCGAAAAAAACTAGTCGCACCGGGAGAGTAGAGCTCCGCAGTTCGAAATCTTCGCACAACTGCCGCTGCGGGAACAGCGCCACTTGGATGGATCACGGAAAAGCCGAAAGCCGTCCGCGTTTAGCGGAAAAAGGTATTAGTCGACCTACTTTGTAATTAAAGACTCATTTAATTTAAGGACATTCGCAAAAATGCCATTTGATTCAAAAGAGTACTGAAACTACACGTTGTCACTTCGTTGAAACGTAAATCGAACGTACGATCGAAAATTCCCTAGGAGCGTAGTCGATTTTCGAGCAATTTGGGGTAAAATTTCTCGATGTCCCGAAGACCTGTGCGATCCAAGATGTCCGAGTTCTAGTTCCGAACTAGAAGTAACTCAATAGAGTTCGTTGGTTTTCGTCGCGATTGGTCGATGGCTGCGTCCAATGGACGATCGCCTGGCTGGATTGCGCGATGCCGCCATTGGCCAGTGCCAGGACCCTGCCATACCGCGGCACGAGCTTCCGTTTGGCGCCTTTTGGCGCCAAACGTTTTTCATAGAACGCCTTGTCAGGGTAGTAACCACACTTTCGCCGGTCTTTGTCCTGCGACACAACGCTCATGCGAATTTCTGATCCACAAGCCAATCGTCAACGTATTCGAACGATACTCCCAAGGATTCCATCTGGATTCTCACAGGAAACGGAAAGACGCTCACTGGTGCTGTTGACGGACCCGCCTGTTTTTCAATACTCCGGGCGAAAATGAGTCCCAAGAAGTTGTTCGTACTCAAACGCGGTGAGTCATTGACCCTTCAATTCCCACACACTATTTTACAAAGATCTGTACGCGTCGCAGAATTCCTGTCATCGTGAACATCACGCCGTCATAGTGTAGTATAAAAGTATATTTTTGACGTCACCGACGGTTTTCTTCTCAGATGGACGCAAAGAGGCCATCCACTATGACAAAATCACCTCCCGGATTCAAAACCTGTGCGCCGGGCTGGACATGGACTGGGTGGATCCGGTAATTCTTAATTTACTCACTCGTCAAAATGGACCGTCCAACTCCTTGCACGCCTGAGTTTGCAGGCCTGCGAAAAGTTGGACTTTATCCCAATTGTGAACATATTCAATTCCAGCCTGCCATCACGATGAGAGTCATCAGTGGTCTGTATCCCGGCGTCACGACCGTCGAATTGGACAACCTAGCTGCTGAAACGGCTGCCACTATGACCACCAAACACCCGGACTATGCCATCCTAGCCGCCCGAATAGCCGTGTCCAATCTTCACAAGGAAACTAAGAAAACGTTCAGTGGTAAGCGATCACTGGCGATAGAAGTATATTGGGATTTTAACTACGCTTTGGACAGGGGAGGATTTCTTGCGCTGTTTTGGTTCCATTTTTTAAGGGAGGACACCACTGTGACGGGCCTAGTATCAAATATCTCATTTTGGCGACATTTTTACTTGCAGTTGGAGGCTTCGAAGTACTAAGTAAAAAGAAGCAGCTATGGACAATGGTCGCTACTGCAATTACGGATTTCTCTTTTTTTTCTGTTGAGAATCGAACACTTATACTTATGATTCCGGCAAGGTCAAGAAAAGTTGTTTCGAGAAAAACTCTAAAGTTTCAGTATTCGTAAATCCTACCACTACCTGCTCTCATTAGATTGTCTGTAACTTGGTCAATTTTTAATATTTCAACTTGACATTTTTTTTTTCACATACTCTTAATTGTGTATACTTTGAGAAAATGCAAGAAAAAATCGATTTTTTGACCTGTCAGTAGTGACCTGCCTTAAGAGGAAGGCTCTTTTGAAGAGACTGCCTGAAGGCTTCGAAAGGGGAAAAGGATCTTAGATAAGGCTTCTGAAGAGCCCTCTAAACAGGCTTTAGAAGCCTTCCTCTAAATGCTTGTAAAGAGGCAAAGGATCTCAAATTCATAAGATTCTTTTTTCCTCTCATGGATACATGTCTTTATTATTATTATTCTGAAAATGCTATAGCCTTCTAAAGAAGCTTTAGAACCCTTCCTCTGGATGCTTATAAAGAGGAAAAGGATCTCAGATTCATAAGATTCTTTTTTATGAAGTAATATCATCTGAATAAAAAAAGAAACGTAGACAAATGTGTTTATTATTATCATTCTGAAAATCCTATAGCCTTCTAAAGAGGCTTTAGAACCCTTCCTCTAAATGCTTATAAAGAGGAAGTGGATCTCTGATTCATAAGATTCTTTTTTCCTCTCAGTAAGTACTACCCTCTAAATTAGGAGAGAAACACAAACACTTGAGTACATTATTATTATTCTGAAAATGTTTCGCCACCGGTATCTCCTAATTGAAGAGACCAAAGTGAACGTACCGATTGCTGGTTCAAGTCATTCAGACCCGGAGCAACACAAACTTGTCTGCAGCAACGACAGGAAAGACAAATATCCGAAATTGCGTTATTTCCATTAAACGAATCGTTCAATTGCACCTTGATCAATCGAACTGCTTTTTGGGATTGTAAGAGTTCGAATTGACTGATTCCAGAGGTAATGTCAAGCCTGTACAACGTGTACGAGGAGACGAAAGGCACGAAGCTGCACAAGCCAGTGATAAGCAAAGTTTACCACGAGATAATCCAGAAAAACGCGGATCGTCTGAATTCGGCGATCGTCTACAGCCGCGACTACAATTACAATTACTTCGGCTTCAAGACGCTGGAGCGCAGTTATCTATTGAAGGTCGATGGAAAGATCGTGGAGAGGCCGCAGCACCTGCTGATGCGCGTCGCGGTCGGCGTTCACGGTGACGACATCGAGAAAGTCATCGAAACCTACGACTACCTGTCGGAGAGATACTTCACTCATTCGTCACCGACGCTTTTCGCGGCTTGCACGATGAATCAACAATTGTCCAGGTATAGCGACGAGAGAGGAAAGAACATTGGCAATCGCCTGTTTGGGTTACGATCGACGTGTTCCTTTTGTCTACGGATTAATAAAATCGACCATTTCAGTTGCTTCTTGCTGACAATGACGGAGGACAGCATCGACGGAATCTTCGATACGCTGAAGAGGTGCGCCTTGATAAGCAAATTCGCGGGTGGAATTGGCCTGAGCATTCACTGCATCAGAGCTACGGGCACGAAGATCAACGGCACCGGCGGCGTGTCGAACGGATTGGTGCCCATGATAAGAGTCTACAACAATACGGCGCGTTACGTCGACCAGGGCGGGAACAAACGACCTGGCGCCTTTGCCATTTACGTCGAACCGTGGCACGCGGATATCTTCGAGTTCCTGGATCTCAAGAAGAACACCGGTGAGCAGGCCGTTTTTTTTTCTTCTACGATTCCACGCGCAGAGCGTTCTTTTTTCTCGCCCTGCAAAAGAACTCGGCTACGAGGCTAAAGTGTAATTCGACTGGTGAACGATTCTAGGCAAAGAGGAGCACAGAGCGCGAGAATTGTTCTACGCCCTGTGGATACCCGATCTCTTCATGAAACGAGTCTTCGAGAACAAAACTTGGAGCCTCATGTGTCCCCACGAGTGCCCAGGACTCGCGGACGTCTGGGGCGAGGAGTTCGATAAACTTTACACCAGGTAGGACTTTTGTTTCGCGGGCGCGTTACAGTTGTCAGGAATTCAATATTCAGGGTTCTTACGCATATGGAAAACAGGGAAAATTCAGGAAATTTTGGAAATTCTCGCGAAATTTCTCCCAATTTATTTGTTGCAAGAATTGCGAAAAATAAACTGCACAATGGGAAAATAAATATTTTTGTACAGTATTAATATTTTATATTATTCTTCATAATTCAATATTATATAGAACAAAAAGTTGGTGGCAAACATTGAAAATGTATAAAACTGAAACCGATTTACTCTAAAGCTCTATACATTTGTATTCGATTTGTCGATACACAATCACAATTATTATCGTACATAAGTGCACGGAGAAAAATACAGCCTCAAATTCTAACACTGGTTGCCAGAATTCTAATATTCAGTGCTAGAAAAGTATAGCAGTTTACTGCCAGTTCGGAATTCTAAGACTTGTTATAGAAGTGTAAAAATGATGCGTGCATATTACATTTAAAACTATTGTCGCATAGGCGCGAGTCCTATATGCTGTATAGTAAACATAATGCGTGCTTTGTCAAATACCAACGTTTATTGCACGCTATATTTTCATATGGATTTTACTATACGTATAGCATGAATCTTTGTGTACGTATAGATTTCACTATACGCATAGCATAAATCTTCGGCGTATAGCGAAAAATATTACGAAGTTATTAGTAAAATGTGACTCTTTATACCGTACTTTTTCCAATCACGTGGGCAAAATATTTTTTGAATACTACAAAAAAATCACAATATGCCGAATAAAATGTATTATTTGTATCAGTTTACGTGCCAAATCGTAGGTTAAAATTTAAATTTCTTCATTATTACTATACCGTAGTTACAATTTTTATCTTCCATTCAATACTTTTTAATACTCAATGATATGTTTTTAGAAACGTAGTGTTAATTCTAAACTTCGGGGCCCCTGTTTTCTCCATGTGTTTATTTTTTATTAATTGACACTGACATAAAGATTTCTGTTTATAATAAAAAACAGGTTCTGTATTTGCTTTTGATCTATTTTTTTTACTTTACAATGTTTTAATTGATTTTCGAATTTCGGTTTTAAAAAAATTTTGTTTCGATTTTTTGCATTTCCATATATGTGATCTTGAAAAGAATTATGTTATCCAGTTCAACATAATTTTTCAATAGTCTTGATAAGTATGAGTCTTTCTTCACGATAAAAATATGAATAAAGAATGAAGTCGTTATTTATAACGGAAAAAAAGTTGCAAGCTACGAAGTAACTCGGCCGTCCTCCAAAAGGTACGAGGAGACGCAATGCTACAAGCGTCAAATACCCGCGCGCGACTTGTGGACGGCAATCCTGATGGCGCAAGTCGAGACCGGAACTCCTTACATGCTCTACAAGGACCACTGCAACCGGAAGTCCAACCAGCAGAATCTTGGCACGATAAAGAGCAGTAATCTCTGCACCGAGGTCGTCCAGTACTCGAGCCCCGACGAAGTCGCCGTATGCAATCTCGCCTCGATAGCTGTCAATATGTTCGTCAACTCGTCCACGAGGATCTTCGACTTCGAGAAGCTTCGAAAAGTCGCGAAAATCGTAACCAGGAATCTCAACAAGGTCATCGACATCAATTATTATCCGATACCCGAGGCCGAGAGATCCAACCGGAGACATCGACCCATCGGTAAACGTTTGAGGGGTTACCTCGAGGCCCGAAAAAAATGGCCAAATTCCGATTTTTTTTTCTCGTAAACGGTTGGTGAAAAAGAAACGCATTTTTATGGCGTACTTCGGTCTGAGAGCGACCTTGAATCGCGCTCGTTCAACTCTCCGCAAGCAAAGATTCGAAAGTTCACCCAGAGAATTTCCATCGTAGCTCCTCGAGTGTCCGTGTTATTTCATACTTTTTTTTCCTCTCGTGTTCGTCCAGGTATCGGTATTCAAGGTCTCGCCGATGCTTTCCTGCTGATGCGTTTCCCCTTCGAGGGCGAGGAGGCGCAGAAGCTCAATACACAAATTTTCGAGACACTCTACTACGGCGCGCTGGAAGCGAGCTGCGAGCTTGCTGAGGAACTCGGACCTTACGAGTCCTACGAGGGCAGTCCGGTCAGCAAAGGCGTAAGTTGCCCTTCGCTATTGTTCGGCACCATCTACCAATGTTCTTTCTTCCCCAACTTTTACGTGCAACGTGTTTTCGTTTTTACAAGCCTTTATTTGAATTGCGTTTCTGTAAGATCCAAAACGGAATATCGATATTTCACCCACTTCCCAATTACTTAGAGTTTTCAAATTGTGCAAACGTGCAAAAAGTGACGATGCATGATTCAACTTTTAAAAAATTAAAAATAACATTTTTAACTTTTCATGTCAAATTAGCGATATCTAATCATCCGTATAAAATCTCACTAACACATACAATAAATTCGTATCCGACTGTGTTTGTATGTGAAAAATTTATATGCAGGAATTAGTCGTAACGTTAATCCTTATTACAGTCTGTTTTTTTTTACAAGCATTCCATGCTTAAGGAGTTACGATCATTACTACGAATCCAACTTTCGGATTTGAACGTTTTATATGATTTTGACGAATTATTTATGCGCCTATTGCCAAAATTTGAGCTATTTTGACCGTTTAGTTTTTTCGCAATAAAACTGCAAGGCGAGCACTTTGAGTTACCGAAGCACGTCTTATTATGGAGACGGTCAACCGGAAGTGCGGTGATCGTGGTTTTTCTGCTCACGTGATCAACTAAACCCGTTGGAAAACTGAAATTCGATAGATTAGATATAATAGACATTGTGAAAAATAAGAAAATCAATCTTCACCGTGTAGTTAAAGCACTATATTGCAAGAAAGTTTCGATTTCCGGTTGAAAATGGTCAGAACGACGCAATAGCACCCACAGAATTAGCAACGTCGCGAGTGACAGCTGATGCGTTTGGCGAACATAACCCAGCTTTGCTTTGAGATTAATTTGAATGGAAGCCGCCACAAAATATGCAAACAACTATTTATTGTTTTTTGTGATTTTTTTTTTGTCTTTTTAGTCCGTTTTTATGGTGGATACGTTAATATTATTATTACGAAGATTACTACCGAGTCGACGACAATCTAATTTTTCAGTTTTTATTTGTTCACGATCAATAAATTCATCATTTGCCACAACATTTGGCACACTATAATCGATAATACGAATAATCAGCATAAGTAAACATCAATCAGACTCGGGTAAAATAAATTTAGACGCTTTTTTGACCTCGTGGAAGTGATTGTACCTCCTTAACGTAAAAACTCGTAAACTAGTAAACTGCTAGTAACAACTTACTAGTAAAATCAACCAAAGACTAAATAGTAGAAAATAATTCATATGTAAAAAAAATATTTAAAAAAAGGAGCTTTTATTATTTGTGGTACTCAAACGTAGAAAAGAATTTTTTCACGAGTCACCTATATGTGTCTAGAAATAAAAGCTTAGGGCGCTCAAAGTTTAGAAATATAATCTCTAATTTCCATAAATCCGTAAACATATCAACTGTATTTAATTTACTCTACAACATCCTTAGATTTCTTCGATAAAAATACCGAAACCGAGTATACACGTGTGTCAATAATTTCTCTAATTACGACTGTGCCAAATTAAATACGGTTAATGCAGCTGAACTGATCGAATGTATTAAACATTTCAAAAGTTGAGCGCCCCATCCCTTTATTTATAGTCACGTATAGGGTACTGGGTAAACAAATTATTTTCTACTTTTCAGTCCATTGAATAAAAGTTTGCCTTTTACGCCTGATACCAGCAACGTGTACAAATTATTTTCCTTCCAGATCCTGCAGTACGACATGTGGAACGTAACACCGACGGATCTTTGGGATTGGGCGAAGCTCAAGGCGAACATAGCCAAGCACGGGGTGCGAAACTCTCTGCTGATCGCGCCTATGCCGACGGCCTCGACCGCACAGATACTGGGCAACAACGAGTCCATCGAGCCCTACACGAACAACGTGTACACCAGGCGAGTATTGTCCGGAGAATTTCAAGTTGTCAATCCACACCTGCTCAAGGACCTCACCGATCGAAATCTCTGGGACGACGATATGAAGAACGAAATAATCGCCAATCGTGGCTCGATTCAGGTAAATGCGTCGCAACGAGGAAAATAAACGACCGTTCGAACTGCGACTAACGCGAGCTTCGCTTTTTTTCGTTTTCTCAGGATATCGAACGTATCCCAGCCGAGCTGAAGCCACTGTACAAAACCGTTTGGGAGATACCGCAAAAAGTGATACTGAAGATGGCGGCGGATCGGGGCGCGTTTATCGATCAGTCGCAGTCGTTGAACGTTCACATGGCCAAACCGTCGATGGATAAACTCACGTCGATGCACTTCTACGGTTGGAATATCGTGAGTGTCGCTTTACTTGCGATATTGAGGGTCGAGCGTTTAACCTTTTTGTTCTCTCGATATATCAGCTGTCTCGTGGCTAAACTTACTGGAGTTTCAGCAGGCTTATCTGCGCCTCGAATACAAAAATCAGTATCCTTCATTCCTCGCTGAAACCGTGGCTGTTGCGCATATGGAAAACGGAAAATTCAGGGAATTTCTTTCTTCCCGGAATAACCAGAGAACAGTCCGGGAACTTTGAAAATTCTCTGGAATTTTTCCAAAATTTACTTTTTGCAAGAGTTACGAAGAAACCGTCTTGAGAAAAACTGCAAAGGATAAAAATAAATATTTTTGTATATTTTGAATATTTATATTATTCTTTATTGTATACCAAAAAAGTTACGTCAGAGCCAAATACTGAAAATTCCAAAAACTAAAGACAAATTTACTCTAAAGCTCTAGAGTAAACTTTCATTCGATTTGTCGATAAGCAACAACAAAATTATTATTGTAGATAAGTGTTTATATTTGTTTTATTTATTGGCACAGACATAAAAAATTCTGTCTATGATAAAGAACGGCCTCTGTATTTGCTTTGAATGTAGTGATAGTAGTAGTAAGAAGTTTTATTTGCATCGCCTTTTTGGTTTTTGTACAAAGCCGTCGTTAAACGTCGCTCTGTTACAATCTAACTTATTTTTTACTCTTTTCCTTCTGTGTTCATCCTTCAAAGTTTCTTTCTCGCTCCAAACGAACAGGAAAGGTAATACCAGAAAATAATACCAGAAGGTTAAAAAAATGCAATTATTTCGAACGGAAATTTTTAGGTTATGATGATTAACTACTTGACAATATGCTTTTAGAAGTAAGTAGCGTCGAAAATATTATGTTTATACACTGAGCTGTAACAAATCCTTCATTTGTATAGTCTGCTGATCTAAAATGATCAGAATATAGCCTTGAATGTTTTGTGGCTGAAAAGTACTTTCGACGTATAGCAATTTCCCATTGCTTGCGAAGTTTTCTGCATCCAATTGCACAACACTGATGCATTTTTCACAATTTATTTACGACAAAGAGATTATTTAAAGACAATTCAACAGTAGTCGTGGAAAGACGGGCGTAACCAAAGCGAATGTCACTGAACGTCATGTTCTATTTACGATATAATACAATATACCCTCTAGCGGGAGAAAGTGGCAGTCGGGTTCCCTATTCTTCCACGATGCTTTTCCGCGTTCTATTATCGCATTGTATAAACTATTATACGCCCGTTTTTGAATCTGTTCTTTTTCTCTCTGGCGAAGGTTACACGGTCAATAAATATCGCGATATTCCCGATTCCGTCAATAATTATCGTCTAAACGCGTCAGCATCTATCTTGACACGTGTATTGAGACGAATATCGCGATGCTGGATCGCGATATTTATTGACTGTGCAAGCCTTGCGTATGGTCTTGCTTTTAATGTATTTTCTCTACTTATACACGGTTTAAATTACTTTTCGAATTTGACTTTCTCAAAATTTTATTTTAATTAACATTTTTATATATTTGATCTTGAAAGAAATTATCTTTTCCGTTTGGCCCCAACCTCCCTGGAGTATTTGCAAGACTCGAGTGGAAAATCTAGAAAAGTCGGGGAATTTCTGAGTATTTTGAGGAAATGCTCGACCCTCCTCAATTCTGACATAAAAAAAAACACCCAAAACTCGTTCGCAAACCCTTTCACCACTCGCGAGGTCTCATCGTGCAATGATCAATTGCCTTTTGTTTTTCTCTCGCGTCATCCAGGGCTTGAAAACGGGCATGTACTATCTGCGAACGAAGCCGGCGGCGAACCCTCTTCAGTTCACGGTCGACAAGTCGCGGCTGCCGAGCTCGACCAAGAGCCCCACGAAAGACGAGAAAAGCGAGAGCGAGAGTTTGGACGCGGCGTTCGTTTGCTCGCGCGAGAACGGCGACGCCTGTATGGCCTGTAGCTCGTAATCTTCACGAAACTGGCGACACGCGCCAATTACTTTAAGCCCCCCCCCCCCCCCCCCCCAGAGAACGAAAACTGAAAACGCCAGAGCACAAGAATCCCGAGTGCTCGGAATTGCGCTCGTAAGTAGTCCATATCGCTTTAAAATTCTTCTCAAACGTGTTTAAAAACGTTTTGAGATTACGGAGAAGAAGGAAAATATATATTTTTTATCGGTTTGCACGATAACGACGCGATTTCGAAGAAGTCGACGTCGTCTGGCTCGCCCGGCTTGAACGTACTACACATTGTAAAATAAATATTCATATATCCGTTTGTAATTATTCGTTGTTCTCTATTCTCATTTATCGGCAAATTTATCCGACGGTACGGCCATGAAAAATGTCTCCCGCTTTTCCTCAGACTGCCTCGTATCCGCCGCGAGGCTGATCACGTGGTAATAGTAAACAATTTAGACGGTTGGGAATTAAGAAATTCAAGAAAATAGTTTAGGACCAAACCCACTCCGGCTTTTGAAAAAGGGTAATTTTAGAATTTTTTGTTGACGGGGTGAATGAAAGCAGTAAGAAATTGAAATGGTAAACTTTATTGTACATATTAGGAGTACAAATAAGTCCCTGCTGTGTTTATTAATAAAAAATTGCACATTTTTAAAAATCTTTTTTTTTTAATGCTTTTCGACGAAAAACTACATTATCGCTAATATCTAATGAAACAAAATGTTAAGACAAACGTCGGTCAAGACGAAAGTTCAAAGTTTTCCTATCACTTATATGGCTGTAATCATAAGTTTACCTTCAATCTGAGATTCCTGCACCATATGTTGGCCCTTCCTCTTCATTTTGCGTAGCCTCGAGGAACAAACCAGAGTTTTGACATTTTCACAGTAGCCTACCCCCTTGAGAAATTTGGTAGATTCGCACGATGCTGTAAACCTTTTCAAATTATTCATTCAGACGATACACTCGGGTTGAGGGCAATTTCAAACGCGAACTTTGTTTAGTAAGCAACTTCGTTAAATTTTTATTTCGCAATGAAGAAGGAATTTATAATAACGGAGAATTACATCGGTATTACAATTCCGTTGGTCGAGTCTAACTTCGGACGCGTATATATATATATACATATATATATATATATAGGATCGCGTGTAAATTACATCCGAGTACCTTATAATTTGCGGTATTTCGCGAAACGCGAAACGCTATCTGCATTTTTTCCCTTTCGTTTGCTTCTGTCATGCTCGGCTCGTATCCTCGAGCGTTCGCGTACACCCGGACATTACGTGCAGCGCTATCGAGTTGTACCATAGTGGGAGCGAGCCGAGCACCTCCCTAGAATCGTTACGACATTGCATCCAAGTTGATTACGTATGCACGGACGAGACGAGGGACACCACTGAGGATGAGACGCAGGAATTGTTCATATGACGGTAGTTTTTTGCCGCAATCATGTCAAATATAAAGCACACGGAAATACGAAAAAAAAAGATCGTTCGGTATTTTCGTGCATTTCGGACATCTCGAAAGATCTATAAGAATTTTTTTTATAATCCAGAGGGTTCCAAAAATACTGGGACGAGGAAAAAAAACTCGTCTTTTCAATTTAACTATTTAATTCCAAAACACGTAGATGTTAGCGATAAGATTTTCACGCGTATATGCTTATCGTTAGTAAAATCGCACTCTTCCTCTCTCTTTCTCCCTAATTAGTACGTACATGTTTGACTGTATAAAAAAAATTAATTCTCACTTCTCCGAGAGAACCAAGTCCTAAAGTTAATAGTCGTTCGTAGACCCAGCACCGTAGTTTTTTTTTTATTAATTCTTTTTTACCTAGATAACTAAAATCACTAGCACGCGAGGACGGAACGAAGGGCATGAGGAGGGTCGGGGTTTTCACAAATCGGGGGTTCTTCGATTTTTCCTAAATTTATTTGTCGCTCGCGGACAAAGTTTCAACTTGAGCGACGTCGCGAGTTATTGCCAAACTCTACAGTCCCACTCGTGACTCGGGGGTTAGTAAAAAGGAGAGAAGTAAAAAATAAAAGACATAAACGAGAAGGTATGAAAATGGACGGATCGAGGTGAGTAGAACGAGTGGCAAGTGGAAAGTTCGGCGTGATAATAAAGGGAAGAAAAGTAAGCTAGTATACCGGAAACGGATGTCAATTCGTTCTGAGAAAATCTTTATCGAGCAATTTGTCTCGTTGCACGTGGTGAAGGGATTCTTGGCGAGATTTGAGAAATTTGAGCTCGTCGGGTAACAATCCTCCATAGTTCGAGTACTCGCCACCAGGCAGCGCTGTGCGACGCTTCCGAAAACAGCGTGGTACGTTTCTCCAATATCTTAATATCGTCTCTTACGTCCCCGTTCGCGAATATTTCACTTTTTCCAGGACCGTCTCGTGGATCGAGCGAAGTTTCCCGTCTCTCCGCGCACTGGATATCGTCTCGGGCACCGGGAAACTGGCGTGAGCGCGCGTCGGTAAATTACCACGCGAGCGAGATGTCAGCGCAAGTTTTTTTTACATCCTGATATATTTATATAACTCGACCGTGGGCACGCGTCTGCAGGACTGCCATGTGGACATCCATCTAGACGAATAATCTTTAGTCTTTTGATTAGGCAATGGGGGAGGCGTGTTTTCTTCTTCCCGTGCGCCTCTCGGGCGGAGGAAACACTTGGTACGGCAGTGTGTGCGTGTGTGCAGTCACGAGCGTCGCTCGTTTGTTTTCTCGTTTCGATTAGACGGCAAGTCTGGTAGCTTATTTTTATTCCACTACGGGATATATTTACGTTAGCACGTATCTTCGTACGAGTTGGATCTCAGTCGCGGAGCCCGACAATTTCAAGGCCCGACAACGTCCGACAATTTTCTTCAATCTTTCATCGCGTTAAAAAAAGTTTCGATTATCGTTAAAATATATGCGCATGTACAGGGTTTCGCATTTGGAGGTTTCGGCCGCTTTTCCGGAAGTACGCAGTGAAAAATGTTTCGAACAAAAGTTTGCTTCCGAGGGACGAAAAGATAAGGCCTTGCGTGCAACGACCAAGGTCGTGCGAAGGTCAACTTGACAATTGTCAATGAGAAGCAACCTTTTTTATGGTGTAGCATGGCTGTTACGCATATGGAAAACGGGGAAAGCTCAGGGAATTTCTTCCCTTCTTGAATTTACTTCTTGCAAGGATTACGATAAATGAAACCGAAAAAGAGAAACTGAAAAGTTAAAAAAGAAATATTTTTGTATGTTTTTAATATTTATAATATTCTTCATTATATACAAAAAAGTTATGTCGGTACCAAACATTGAAGATTTTAAAACCTAAAAACTGATTTACTTTCAAGCTCTATACATTTGCATTCGGTTTATCCATAGACAATCGCAATTATTATTATACATAAGTGTTTGTATTTATTTTTTTATTCATTGACACCGACATAAGAATTTCTGTTTATGATAAAGGTTCTGTATTTGCTTTTGATGTATTTTCGTTTAGTTTACAGTGTTGAAATTATTTTTCGAACTTCAGCTTGTTCGAAATTTCATTCTAAAATTTAGCATTTTCATATATTCGATCTTAAAAGAATTATATTCTTTATTTGACCCCAATCTGCCTGGAATATTTGTAAAACGTGTATGGAAAATCGAAAAAGGTCTGGGAATTTCTGAATCGATAATGCGTAACACCCATGTGCATTCTCATCTTGCCTCGAGAGCTTTTCAGATGGGAATGATGATATTTTTCCATCTCTAAGTGTCCATCTACACAACTCGAAACTTCGTGGAGTTCTCGACGAAGAATGCCTCACTAGTAGTATTTTAAAAAGCTCTCGAGATTATCTTCAAGAATATAAAATAAAAAAAGTGAGTTCCGGTTGAAAATTCCAAAGTCAAATTGCGCATGACCTTGGCAATTGGCGCCAAGGTCAAAGTAAGTTATCTCTTCGTCCGTTCGTGATAGAGTAACATCCGGAAGAAACATTTTCCCCACTGCAGCGTACTTCCCGATCCCGCAGGGCTCCTAATCCGACACCCTGGAACTCTGCGATTGCCCTGATTGCCGGCTAACCTAGCTTGTGGTTTTCAGCAACTGGTGGACCCGAGGTAATATCGTCGATCGGCCACATCTCGTCTTCACCGTCCGGCGTAGTTCTCGAAGAGCGATGGCAGGTCATCGCCCGTCATCGTACGACCGTCAGATCTGCATTTCCGGTTCGGAGTCATCGTGAAACCAGGAGGACCTCGGAAGTTCGGCGAGTCGAAGATTCTCGGTCTCCGTGTACCTGGTGGACCTTGCGAAGCTGGTGGTAACGCCGGCAGGCCCGGCTTGTCGATTATCGGCGGTATCGAAGCTGGCCATGACTTCGATCCGATCGCCTCGTCTCACCGCTAGGGGCGTTGTCTCCGTGGAGCTGGCGACGTCATCGTTATTCGCCCAACCGGCTAAGTTTCTCGTCTGCGGATGTTGCCATTGAGCGGCGAATTCGGCGGACCGTCCGATGCTCGGTTGGCTGAGGGACCTCACGAGGGAGTCAGCCTCGAAGGAGCTGAGGCTGGTGAGATCGTCGGCTCGGGCAAAGTCCCGGGTGATTTCGGAGATGCGAAGATCGGTCTCGCTGCCGGCGCGCGTCGTCGAGCTAAAACGTCGCATCTGATGAGAATTATCGGCTGCGAGTAGATCGTCGCTGGGTCGTCTCGAGGAGTGAACGTGGCTCCTGAGGGTGCTTCCGCCGTCGCTCTCGTACTCGTAGAGCGTCGGGAGGGACGATCTGCGCGATCGGCTGTCCCACTCGGAGGATTTGCTGCGTTTGTAGCGTTGTCCGCCTTTCCAGTGGGACGACGAGGAGGTAGATCCGGGCGGTGGGCTGAGTATGCGAATGATGACGTCCCACTTGGTGGCCGGGAAGAGCGTCGTGTATCGGGCGTCTTTCCTAATGAGCTCGTAGTCCTCCTTGACTACGGCCTCGGTCAGGAGGGTCCTCAGAGTGCTCTCGCTCGTTATGATCTCGCGCCATCGGCGTCTCTCCTCGTCGGTCAATTCGGCCGCGTACTGAGGCTCGAGTACGCGAGCGAGACTGAAGAAATTGTTGCCGGAGCCGTCGCGATCGTCCGGTGCCAATAGGCCGCGTCCGGGTCTCGCGGGGATGTCACCCCGCTCGTTGTAGGTCGGATGTATCGTGGCGTCCTCGTGGATGCCTCGGTGATGGATCGTCGGCTCGTTCGTTATCGTGAGATTCGAGGCCGAGCTCACGTCCGAGAAGTTTTCCCACTCGGGTGGCGGCGGCGGAAGTTCCTCGGTCGGATAATTACGTATCGTCACGTCCCACTTGGTATCCGGTTGGGGCCGGGCGTGATACTCGGTCACCTGACGACGATGACGCTCCACGTCCTCGATCGTTTTCTTCTCGGTGACCGTTCGCAGGAAAACGTCGTCCACCTCGTGGGTCGTGATCTCCGGGCGTCGCGTCGCAACTATTGGCTCTACCAATGGCTCGGCGTTCTCCCGCTCGCGCATTATCTCCCGATGCTGTATCATCGTCGCGTGACTCGAGATCGAGGGTGCGATCGGCGGTGGAGGCGGCGGCGTCGGCGCGAGTATATTCGCGACTCTGTACTTCGGATGAGACGAATCCGTAACCTCGGTCAGCGTCTCCGTCTCGGCGAACTCGGTTAGCGTCGTCAACGAGCGCGGACGATGGAGCAAACCAGGACCGGAAGTAGGCGTGGTCAGTAATGTTTCGATCGTGTGATTCTCACGTTCGGCTTGTTTTCGCAGGATTCTCGAGTAAACGGGGGGCGTCTGCTGGCGGGATATCGTGTTGCTGGGCGGACCGTGAAGCTCGGGAACGTAGGAGAACGTTGTCATGCGATGGTGCGGGCTCTCCATCGAGGAACGTGCCGATTGCTCCTCCCGCTCGAGTATCGTCGTGAGGTTTCTCTCGAGTGCGATACTCGCGTCGGACTCCGAGGGCAACGGGCTCGGCGGCGGAGGTGGCGCTCGCTTCACTCTCATCTGCACGTCGAACTTGGGCTGCTCGGCCGCCACGGCGACCGGATGTCGCGGCAGCGTTATCCTCGAAGCCGTCCCCGAGGCGATCGTCTCCGAGGCGTCCAGCGTCGTCTCGGAGTAGATCGAACTCGAGGCTTGCACCTCGACCTGTTGGGTGAAAGACTGGTGATGCAGGAACGCCTTGTTGTCGTAGGAACCCGCTGATGAGACCGGAAGCGATCTTTCCTCGTCCACCTGCGAACAATTGGATTTTTTTCAGCACGGTGAATTAAGTTCTCCCTGTTTTCCAACAGATGGCGTTAGCAGAACTGCGTATATGCAGTTTAAGGAAGTTCATCTGATGATCGAATTAACAAACAGATATTGATAAAACAAATTCGAGTTCACTTGTGAGTATCTAAAAAGTCACCTGTTCAAATTTCAAACTCTCCGGATACCTTGTTTGTGAGCAATTGATAAATAAAATTTTTCTAAATTAACATGGTCTCTTATGGAATGTCGTGTTTTCCCCGTCTATAAACGTGAAGTTTGCAATCATTGACAAACAGTTTCGAAAGAAACTTTTATAATGGATAACAAAAATATCTAAAGAACGTTTGGACAGCTTTCTAAAATCCATTAGATACTTGTGAACTTCGGAACGAATTAATTTGTCTCGAAAAAAGCTGATTTTTTGGGAGGTTAACCTCCATATTACTTCAGTCGCATATTATGATGGCAACGTCGCAACCGCGCGCTTTTTGAAATCAACACTAATACTTTTCGAACGACGCAATGTGCACTACATTTCTACAGCAAATTATACAGAAGTTACTGAAAATGTAATGACTAAATCGGCTTAAAGAATATAATCAAATAAATAAATCGCGAATAGAATCATTGTAGTTATAAAAAAAGGATACGAAATAATAACACATAAAAAATTGATTTCGAGATTGATGGAGAAAAAAATTTGATTTTCGAAAATGGATTTTGCTTTCTTTTTTGTATTTTCTTCCATGGTCGAAAGAGAGATCGACGATGAACCATGGACGGGAGTGAAAAATGTCTAGCACATGGCAGCTGTACAGGATACGCGGTCGCGCTTGGTTGCAGCGTTGCCAAACTTATTGAACGGACTACGCTAGTCGTAATAACTTTTCTTTTGATTAACTCGGTACCAGATGACTTCCTCAAGATCGCGATACGTCTATAAAGAAGTACTATTTTTTCATAGTGTTGAACATGTTGAATTTTGTGAAAAAAGAGTATTTGCGAATCATCGGGAGTTGATCACACAACGGTTTCGAGACGTTTGAAAGCATTAGAAATGATTTTTTTTAAACGAAGCAACAATTTTCCACGAAAAAGCAGCGAGAACTCATTCAATAGCCGAATATGAGCGGATAAAAGTTTGTATTTTAGTTTTCAGGCCAGTGTGGTGAAAACACGAGTAATGTGTACTCGCCTCTATGCCTGCCTCCGAGTGACTCTCGCTCGGATAATCGCTCGGCAACGTGTCCGAATGATCGATCACGAGATTGACCTCGCTGCCGGACGACGAGGGTGCGGGGTGCAGCAGAGCGGGCACCCGCGGTATCTTCAGGCCCTCGAACATCGATATGTTACCGAGCGAGGAGCCCGACAGCTTCGTTATCTCGGAACCGGTGCCGCTTCCGAACGGCTGGCGATGCACCACCCGCACGTTTCGTCTCTTCATGCAGAGATAGGAACAGCCGAGGCCGAGCAACAGCAGCGAGAGAAACAGGAGGGCGCAGATCGTCAACAGTATCTGAAAGCCCTTCAGCGGCGACTCCGAGACTGGCAGCAACACCGGAGGATTGGCCACACTGCGCGACGAAGCGGACGAATGAGAATTCAATCGGTGAGGATGATAGCAAACTTCAAAGTAACTCGCGGTATGGAGAAAACTAAGTGTTCCGCAGCGAGGAACGCCATGGAGTTCCACTTTGATGGGGGGGGGAAGTGCTTGAACGGGTTGGAACGGTAGTACGTTAGTGTAGAACTTACTATGGTCCCGTACCAATTACGTCCGCTTTCGGTGTGACCGGAGGTGGATATCTGCAGACTATAGTGATCACCTCGTCCCCGTCCATCTCCAGACCGGGATGAAATCTCACGACGATGTTGTTCGTAAAGACTCTCTGGGGATCTTGCTTGGTACCGCATCCTGAAGTAATAGAGAATGTCACTTCGTTTCTAAACTTTGATTGCATGCTTGTACGGCTGTTTGCAAAGTAGGGCCGTTTTTAGAACACGCCCTGTAACTCGACAGATAGTATCGACAAAAACGTAGCAAAACTCACTGTAACAATGACTGAAGCAATTAGAAAAGCCATAGCAAAGAAACAAAAATGAAAGCAGTGCAATAACTGTAGCAGAAGTAATTAAAATACAAATACGTCTCAGGAATAGAATTCGCAGAGTCTACCAAAATATTGGCGATCCTCGAAATCAAACGACTGAAAAACACTCTAGCAACATTCAAAAATCAATAAGAGATCATACCAACGGAAAAAGAAACGAAAAACTATAAATCGAAGACAATTTCATGGGGGAAATGGCGAAGGCCTTTGCTAAACCAAGCTTTTCCGAATAAGCTCCCGATATATGTACCTTTGTGTTAAAAACATGCGTTTCTTTTTCACCACCTCTTTTTCAGAAAACCTTTTTCACCAACCCTTTGTCGGGCCTCTAGGTAGATGTAGCCCCTTAAAGGACTCAAGGGGTAGGTGTACCTTTGAGAGGAAGTTCGAGGGTCGCGTGATTCAAGCCACGTCCCTTGACCATGCAAGCGCTGTTGCGATCGAAATCGGCGTAGGCCCGCCCGTAAAACGGCTCCTCGAACTTCAGCTCCACCTCCATACTGCCCTGGCCGCAGTTCAAGTAGGCCTTCGTACGATTGAGAAATATGATTGGCTGTATGTCATCGAGCTTGGTGACTTTTCCATCGAGAACCGTGCTCGGAGGCAGCCCCGGCTGATACTCGATGCTGTTACCCTGCAGCGCATAATTGCTCTGCGAGCGGACTCCCACGAGTCCGATCGCCAAGAGCAACGTTACGACGCGTGATCCCATTGTCTGAAACGAATCAATGCGAAGTTTGAATGACACGCACGCCGATAGACGCGAGGCGGCGTCTTCACGAAGATTTATAATGCAAAATGTAACTTTCTATACTGCAATACTCGACGAACATGTTGAGGATTTTTTTTTCTCTCAATGTTCATTCGGCCCTTTTACTACTTTTAGTTATTTGTGCGTGTATGTTTGCACGTAGCTAGATGTATTTTTGTATATAAGGAAGGGCTGAAAAGCTCTCGGCCTTGGGTGTACAGAGGGCTGAAAAGTTCTCGGCCTTGGGTGTATAGAGGGCTGAAAAGTTCTCGGCCTTGGGTGTACAGAGGGCTGAAAAGTTCTCGGCCTTGGGTGTACAGAGGGCTTAAAAGTTCTCGGCCTTGGGTGTACAGAGGGCTGAAAAGTTCTCGGCTTCGGGTGTACACCTCTGGCCGAGCAATTTTCAGCCACTTGTACAAAACTACAAGAATATTGGTAAAATAGTGTTTAATTGATAAAAAATCCTTTGGTATGTTTGCACGATGAAATAGAGTAATACACAAAAGTAAAAATAGGATTATATACAAAAGTAAATGTACGAATGTAACAGTCAAATATGAAAGGCGGCTGAAAAGTTCTCGGCCAAGGTATTGAGCCATTCTGCCGTCATATGAAAAAAGGCGGCATTTAGAAAAAAAAAATCGAAAATGCCTTTTACTATACAGAACGGTGGGAAATTTTGTACTGATGCCAATGGTCCCGAAAACGCATTTACGATTTTCTTTGTAGATGCCGCCGGCTTCCATATGACGGAGGCATTGCACTCGCTCGCTGGGACCTCTGGCCGAAAACTTTTCAGCCTTGTCTCGTATACAAAACTGCAAGAATACATATCATGATAATAATAATAAAAATAATAATATACCCACACCGACAAATAGACTACTACTAGTACCTCTGGCAGTTTTCGGATTATCTGTCTATTACGTATATGTATATTTTGTATTTCAGGGAAGGCCGAAAAGTCCTCGGCCTCAGGTCTACGTATACATGCACCTCGGGCCGAGAACTTTTCAGCCCCTTCTATTTGCCTCTCGCATGCATACATTTATATACATTTGTGTATATTTGCCTATTTCCCTCTTGCCACTTTCGTACCTTTCTCTATTTTATCTTGCAAACGGATCCAAAAATCTTTATTCAACAAATACTTCTCGACTAAGCATCGTCGGCCTTTCAGGCATTTTTTTTCTCATACAGAAACGTATTCTAATGTGGTAAAATTATAACTTGAAAAAATCCAGTTTCAAAATCACGCAAGAAAATGCGACATGTGATTTTCATTGCGACGCATTAAACTATGGTTTTTAAAATAAATAATTTCTTGTGTAGTCTGCAAAAAAATTCACATTTTATATCCGTCTGAGGATAATTGATACGGTCGATATAACGCCGCGGCGATATACATTGGGGAAAAAAATCCAATGCCATAACTCGATTCTCGTGTGCCCAGTTGGTATTCCCGTTCGAACGCGACTTTCACTCTCGATAGCGGAATGTACTTTGTGCACTATATATATATATATATATATATATATATATATATATATATATATCCGTATATGCGTTCGACTTTAGCACGTCCAAGATTGTGCGCGACGCTGCATACATACGAACCTTTTTCTTTTTTAGTGCATCGCGTTTGTACAAGGACGTCGAAACGCTCGAGTGAAAAAAGCCCCCAGGCACTCCAAAGACTCGCATCTGGGGCACACTTCTGTCACGCGGGTTTCCAGCAAGCCCTTCGGACTTAGGAATGAAAGACACGACGCGCAGTTGTAAAATATGAAAGGCCATGAGAATTGACGAGCTGAGCAAAACCCGTTTGACAGTTGGCGCGAAATGAATCCGGATCGAATTGCTGATAATCATAGCTGCGTTATCCTGCCTCGAGTATACGAGTAATGACAGCTTGCGATTTTGGCTCGCTTTTTTGTAATTCTCGAGGGTATCGGAGTGGAAAGTCCAGGAGGATTGTGTCATGGTTTGAAATTACTTTAATTAAGTAATTATGAATTAAACTTCCCCCTCTCTCACTTTCTCAGAGGAGGAGGAGGATCAGCTTTCAGCTTAATTTCATTTTGTCCTGCATTGTACACTTTACGATTTTTGTCCACGTTCCCAGGGGGGAAAAAATGGCCGAAGCCATATCCTTCCCGTGCTCTCTCGTTCTCGAAGATCGTAAGTGAGATAGAAAGAGAAAGGTAGAGCGAGCGAGAGCGGGAGAATTCATGCTTCGTTGCCTATAGAGCACCGTTACTTGGAAATACAGAGCAAGGGACAGGCATCACCGTGGCGATCCAATGACGAGCTATTGTTATGGATATAGTCTGACTTCAAATGGATACCACGAAATTCGCACCATCATTATTACGAATTAAATTATACTTTGGAGAAAAACGCAATTAAATTTCATTGAGGCTTTAAATTTCATTAAGGCCACAGTAACGGGTACAAAATCATGTGCGAATTTAACAATTTTTTTTTCGTGCGAAAAAGTGATTCACTCGTAAAATTAATTACACATCTATTTAGTATGAATATCAAGCTGTTAGATTTTTTTTTTTCAATGTACAAAAGGGCCGACTGCTAATATTTTCTTTTATCTTTTTTTAGGCGCTCCACAGCGTGACATTTAGCATCCACGATTTTTGACAACAAAAATGCAAAAATTTTCGGTAAAAAGCTAAACTTCCGCTTCTATCGCTTGCTATTTTTTTATTTTTCTATTTTTCTTGATTTCAGTGCGAATTATACACAGTATTGTACAAAGTACAAATATGGGTAATTCTTTCGATAAGCGAGTTTTCGACGAATAATTATTACGAAAAAAAAATAATTATAATTATTTGGGGTTGGGGCGCAAACAAATATGACCCAATCAATGAGAAAATAGCAAAAAATGTTGGGCTCATTTTTCGGAAAAGTCACTTATCTAAAGAATTACCGCCACTCATAGTAGAATTACTCCCACTCCCAGTATTGTGTTTTGTCAAACTTCGAAAAATATTATCATGGTCAATGACCACCGTTTAGTGAGCATACCAAATTTCAAGATTCCATATTTAATATCTTTCATATAAAAAATTGGCGAAAAATCGAAGACTTTTTTTGGCCCAACAAAGTAGAAACCTCCCTCGAGAGTATATCTAAATTTCAATTGAATTTTAGTTGAATAAGTATATCGATAAAATGAACGAATGAAGCTTTATTTCGATACGAAGAAATTTATTTGAATATTTAATTTCATTTAATCCGACTAGATTTTTAAGTAATTATTTGAGAAAATTGATGAATTAATTATTGTTGAATAATTCGCTGATTAAGTATCTTAATCGATTAAATTATTGACAAAAATAAATCGATGTAGGTTGATATTTAATTTACAATTCAATTTTAATCGTATAAGTGTATTATTGCCAAATTATTCGATCAACCGTTAAAATGAATTTGAATAAAATTAAAATTGACTTTGTCGATTGAATTTCAATAAAATAGCCAATTTGTTTTGCCGAATTAATCTGCGTTTTTATTCGTCATTGAAGTATCGAAAGTTTCTACGTTTTCACTAATATTTTTCTCTAAAGTTCAAGCCAGCTGCGTTTACATTCGAAAAATTGAAAAATATCGAAAGTAACGTTTCAGCTATTTTGATGAAATCCGAAATACTTTGGACTGCTCAGCACGAGGTTTCGTGTCCAAGGTGTGTCCCCAATATTGTTTTGCATATGTTGACGTCTGAAGGTCCACAATTTCATCACGCGTCGAGGTAAACAGATTTCCCGTATATTAGATTAGACGTTCTATCATTTTGCAATGCCCGGGGAGATGGAAGACTACAAATTCATCTGAACATATATCATTCGAAGAGTATCCTTTTCAAATAAAAGAAGTTTTTTAAAATCGTAAATAGTCAGTTTTCGTTCTGCGGCGAATGGAAATTCAATGACAATCGAGCATCGTGCAAACCTTGGTTCTTGGGCGAAGTCTCGCGTTACTCCGCGCACGCTCTCGTGTTCCTTGGCCTTTGCTGTGACTACTTGAGCGTCATCGTGCGCGTCCGCGCTTTGCTCTACTGCAAGAATAATTAACGAAAAATATAAGACGAGTAAACAACAAAAATGTATACATAAAAGTTGAATAAACAATACATTTGGAAATAATATTCCTACAAAAGGAAAATATTATTTTCACTTTATTTTCCAATTTTGAAGATACATATTTCCAAAAAAATAAAAAAATTTCAACAAAAATTTTTAAAATTAAATTGTTTAATTAAAATAAAAAATGTTGTTTAAATTTTTTAATTAAAATAAAAAGTGTTATTTAAATTTAAAAATCACAAATGTTATATAAATTTTTAAATAAATAATGTTATTTTAATTTTACAATATATAAATTTGAATTCAAGAATATAATATGAGTAAACAACAAAAATGTAAAAGTTAAAAGTTAAATAAACAATAAATGTAGAAATAATATTTCCACAAAACGAAAGTATTATTTACAGTTTATTTTTCAATTTTGAAGATACATATTTTCAAAAAAATTAAAATTCTCAGTTAAAATTTTTCAATTGAAATAAAAAAAATGTTATTTAAATTTGAAAATATATAAATTTGAATTATAAAAACGTAAATTTAAATTCGAAAGAAATGTAAATAAAATTGGTGACGAAATGTAAAAGTAAATGAAAAAAATAAATAAAACTAGGAGAATAATTGTTCAGAATTTTCAAAAAAGTCTCGCAACAGGTAGAACCAAAAGTCCTCAATTTATCAGATGAAAAAAATGTCTCCCAGCTGCATAGGTAAATTTTCCCGAATTCTCTAATCGCGTCGGGTTTCTCGGTACCAGAATGCGTCGAGATACTTTTCTTCGTTATTTTTCGTGAATCACACGAGTAACAGAGCAGCAACGTGAGACGACTCGACGATCATCTCGTCGGACGCTCGCGAGCTACCCGTTGCCGGACTCTGTGAGATTTTTTGTTGTCCCTAGATTCCACGTAAAACGTGACCGGCGTGTGTCTGGCATCATCGGTGACGATACTATACGCCGCGAGAGCCACACGTCGGCCTTCGCCGTTTCCGGTCTTGTTCACGACGCGTCACTAGACCATAGTGTTCGACTATTCGTCCATGGAACTTACACATTTAAACGCGTTATGCGATCGTAGCTGACTGCATAACATTTTCTTACCATCGCGACCCTTTTCGAGGTGAACTCGATCTGTTTTTTCCGTACTTTTATTTTCACTATATTCTATGCTCGGTCTAACACTGTACTCGATTATTTGTGAATAAATAAATATATAAACAAAATTTTTATTAATTGTACTATTTTTATTATTAATTAATTAATTAATTATTTTTTTTAACATTATTAATTGATTAATTAATTTTTTTTTAACATTATTAATTAATTAATTAATATATTTTGTTTAATTATTAATTAATTAATTAATTTTTAATATAGTATAGTATTTATTTCAGGTATACCCTTTAGGGGTTTTTACACAGAAGTACATTTGATGTCCTTATCAGCCTTAATTTTTAATATTATTAACTTATAAAATAAATTATTTTATTGTTAAATAAATTTATATTTATAAATATTTATTTACTAATAATTAATAATATTTACTAATTTATTTACTAATAAATAAATATTTAATTTATATTTATAAATATTTAATTATAAATTACATATATTATAATTTATAAAAATTTATAATATTTATAAAATAAATTATTTTATTATTAATTTGTTAATTTATTTTTATTACTTATTTATATTATTTATTATTGTACTATTGTACTATTATTCGATTGACTCTTGTTTCTACGAATAATAAAGTAGTAATAAAAAAGAAAACAGATATTTTATCATTTGTATATATGTATGTATGTGATAAGATATTTTGACTCGCTGATTACGAATATCATAGTGATAATACCCGCAAATTTGACTTTCAACGTCAACACTCACGAAAACTGATTTTTTAACAGTTTTTCTGATTTATTTTAGTGCATATTCATTTTGGAGAAAAATGTTTCCTATACAAGTTATAGCCTATGAAAATATTGATCTTTTATGTTACATACAGTTTTTATGTAAATCCATTCCGTTTCGAGAAAAATGGGATAATGGTCCAATAAGTGAAAACTGCTTAGCCCCATTAGTTTCGATATTATCTACTTACGCACGTTACCGCGGGAAGGTTGGAGTTTGGTCTTCAAAGTGCATCTTTTTTTTTTGCTTTTTTGTTTTGTATTTTTTTTCTTTTATTTTAGCTTCTTTTTGTATTATATACGATGTTTGCATTTTTGTTTGGGTTTGTTTGGGTTTATTTGGCTTGTTTGGGTTTGGTTTTTTTGTTGGGCTTGCTTGGGCTTTTCATTAAATTTTGTTTTTTTTTTACTTCGGGTTGTTTGGGCTTTTTTGTTTAGATTTGTGTTTGGATTTTTTTGTTGGTTTTGTTTGGGTTTGAATTTGGTTTTTTTCTTTGGGTTTGTGTGGGCTGATTAACATTATGTATATTCTTGCTGTTATCGATCCGTTACTATAGATAAGTAGATAATATCGAGCCTAATGAAGCTAAGCGATTTTCACTTATTGGACCATTTTTCTAGAAATGGAATGGTTTTAGACACGATTGTATGTAACATAAAAGATCAATATTTTCATGAGCTACAACTTTTGTAGGAAACATTTTTCTCTAAAATTAATATTTACTAAAATAAAAGAGAAAAACTGTTGAAAAAACAGTTTTCGTGAGTGTTGACCTTGAAAATCAAATTCGCGGACATGTTTAATATGATATTCGTGATCAGCGAGTCAAAATACATAGGTACATGAAGTTCCAAACTAATCAGAGGCTTTTCGGAATTTTAGCCAGATTCTTCTTTCTCTTTTTTTCAAACTGGAACATTTTTATTCTTGATTTTTTCAAAATTTGGCTTTTTCCTATGATGAAATAATGTTAAATGGCTAATTGTATGATATTCAATATTTTGTATTGTAACGTTGCGTTACGAATATCGAGACTATCCGAGAAAGATGAGGTAAGTGGGCTGGCGTATATCTACTATTTCTTCTTTTTTCTCGGCTTTCTCGCACGTACATATATGCACTGAGTTTTCTACTTCCTCTTTTCAAACCCTGCATTTGTTGTCACTATGCCCTGATTTCCTTCCTTCCTAACATTCCCACATTTCAGTCTCGATAAAGTTTCTTTCGTTTCGCCCATTATATTAACATCCTCCCAGTACTTCTCTTTCCCTATGGCTTACGACCTGCCTTTGTGGTGTGAGCAAAATGTCGATTGTTCAATTTTATTCCAATCCTCTTGGGTTTCTCGGTCCACTTTTGTTCTCGTTTATGTTTCTACTGTTTTCTCCAGATCCCTTACATCGTCGTTTGCTATGGTTCTCCATTTGTTTCCATCTCTTATTTCCTCCGTTGTCTTTTTGACTTCCTCTCCCCATTTGGTTGAGTTTCCGTTTAATACTTCTCTCGCCTCCTCTTTGAGGCATTTCTTGACCACCTTTCTGGCCCCAATTCCACTATCTCTATGAAATAGTTTGCCACTCTTTTCCGTGTTTCCACCGTTGTACTCCTACACCCCCCTTCCATCCCCAATACTTTGCATATAATATTATCATATTCAAAAACTTTTCCAATGATTTTCAATAATTTTTAATCGTTTTAGCGGCAAATTCAAATACTACTTGTAAAATTTTTCAGCGAAACATTAATCTAAATAAAATAGTGTACTGCTTTTTTTAACCATCGAAATTTATTAATTGATATTTTTGTATCATTCCTAAAACAGCTGAATTAAAAGAATTAAAACCTTAGGCCACAGTAACGGGTATAAAATCATGCGCGAATTTAACGATTTTTTTTCGTACGAAAAAGTGATTCACTCATAAAATTAATTACACATCTATTTATTATGAATATCAAGCTGTTAGAATTTTTTTTTTTCGATGTACAAAATAGCCGACTACTCGAAACTTCTCGAAACAACTTTTTTCCAATTGGCGTGACAAATAACTTCAACAATTTTCACTCGATTTACTCAAAATTTAAAAGTTATGTTCTTAACTGCATTTCGCAGACAAGTACGTACGGAATTTCTGATTAATCGAAAACTGGTCATTTTATGAGCTATAACGAAATTTTTCACTGAAAAGTAATTTCTCAAGTTCAAATACCTATACTTTTGAATGAAACAATATTTTTTAAATTCCGCACATAGTTCTCTAGGTATTCTAATGTAGATTGACGAGAATTTTTGTTTTTTGTTTTAGGTCAAAAATTGTGGATGCTAAATGTCACGCCGCGGAGCGCCTAAAAAAAAACACAAAACAAAATATTAGTAGTAGGCCATTTTGTACATCGAAAAAAAATTCTAACAGCTTGATATCCATACTAAATAGATGTGTAATTAATTTTATGAGTGAATCAATTTTTCATCCGAACAAAAATTGTTAAATTCGCACATGATTTTATACCCATTACTGTGGCCTAAGGCCTTGACAACGAGACTTTTTCACTTCAGAAAAAAAAAATAGAAAGGAACATCTTACCACGATGGATCTTCTCGACAAAAAACGCCAAATCGATCATCCTTGTTTTGCGAATTTTTTTAAATAAATAAAAATATCGGACTGAAAAATGGTGTTTTTTAAGCTAAAATAATAAATGGAAGATGACTGATTATTTTTTAACTTATTTTTCAGCGTTGCAATTCCGAACGTACTGATCTCTTTTTTCAGCCCAAAATATATGCAATGTCCAACTCCAAATTTCCCCAAGTTCCATTATATGCTTTTCGAGAAAATAAATCTCGCCCACCCGCGGTGAAATAAGGTTAGAAATATTTTCCAAAGCTAAACGATCTCCGAAACTTGGGTACTTTTTCGTACATCGCCTCGGAAAAATTGGTCGGAATTTTACTTTTTTTCCCGCATGATGCAATTATTCTCGCGGGAGGGTTCGGACGACATTGAAATATGCCATCGATTATATCCGGAGAGGTTCTCGGGCACACCCATATACCGGCTTGTTTCTTCTCGGTTTCTCACTCGCCTCATTCCCCTTTGGTTCTCCATTTCACATACTCATTTTCTCTTCGTTCCCCCTTTTGCCGCTATGAGAAAATCCCTCCCATCCTCCGTATCTCTCTCCCTCCCTCTCTCTCTCTCTCTCTCTCTCTCTCTCTCTCTCTCTCTCTCTTTCTCTCTCTCCCTTCCTGTATCTTTATTACCCTCTCGCTCGCGATCCTCTTCCTGCGCCACTTCAAATTCCTCGCGGAGTTTCATTGCCCATTACTCATGCCGCATGCGTGTATACACACAGACC
Source organism: Ophion costatus (assembly GCA_951751655.1). Lineage (NCBI taxonomy): Eukaryota > Metazoa > Arthropoda > Insecta > Hymenoptera > Ichneumonidae > Ophion > Ophion costatus. The sequence continues at coordinate 27,733,173 of OX632365.1, read as the reverse complement.
CGCGCACAAAGATGTACTTAAATTCCAGGTATACACGCACCGCGGGTAATGGAGAATGGATTTTGCCGATGGGGTAGATACGTACGGAACATATATATATATATATATATATATATATATATATATGGGCTATTCCAGTCCGACTCATCCAACTATGTCCCTCTCTATCGTTGATGACAGATTTTCATAGTGGATATTCTGGTATCCAAAAAACGCCAATTATTTTCCGTTTCATCCACAAATCCGGATAAGTGCTCCGGAGTGGAGAACCTCACTCCTGGTGTCTAAAAAACACTAAATCTTTTTTCGTTTTTTCCATCCCCAAATCCGGAAAAACATTACATACGTTTCAGACCTGTCTTGTGCATTTTTCACCAATTTGCATTTTTCGCCAATTTTTCGGTAAAATTTTGATTTCGGGAATAATCGTTCGAGTTTAGAAGCGAGCAAAGTACTTTTTCGGTTTAGAAAGTAGAAAAAAAAAACTTAAAAAATGACGGAAAAATATTGTTCCATAATAGAAAAAATGTATGGAATGTATTGCTCGAGGAAGGATTGGAATGAGTCCAAAAAAGTATAGCAAAGCCTTCTCTGCTTAGGTCAATTCAAATTGCTAGCATAACGAAAAAGAGAGGAAGGAAGAGTAGGGGGAAAATCAGATGGGGCAGCATATATTGCAGAGCAAAAATAGCATTGCGGATGATTAAGGGGTTAGGCTAGTGTCAAAATTACGAACGCTCGTTCGTCGCTTGAGACAACTCAAATTGAAAAGGACGGTCCGGCATATGGTGCAGGAATCGCAGGTTGAAGGTAAACTTATATTAAGTGCAGTAAAGTGTAGTAAAAAGAAATCCATTATTTTTGCATGAAATTGAAGGCAAAAATAATGGATTCCTTTTTACTACACCTAATAATTACAACGATAGAACAGCTAGTAAAACTTTAAACGCGTTTTTTACAAACGTATATTTTTTTCAAAACGGTGTACACGATTTCTCGATATCTTATGAACGGATTGACTTAAAATTTGGTACACCTATTCAGCGTAATAGTAGTTTAGTCGTGACTGACGTTTTTCTTCGTAACTTTATTTTTATTAGTTATCAACAATAATGTCATTTTTTCTCGACAAATCGAAAACAAAATTCAACATTTTTTTCGATTATTGAAACACGATAACAAAGAAGTTCGGTCAAGTCTTAGCTAATATTATCTATTTTCAGAAAAAAAAACTTTTCTTCGTTTTGGATCAACGGAGTGGCCAAAATCAAGTACACCGTTGAGCCCCTTACGTTCAAAGGTCCTTTACGGGATTGTTTATAACTTTTTAAATAATTCATATTTTTCAATGAAATTTGGCACACAATTCTGTTAATGTATATGCAAATAAATGTCGAAACGATTTATCAATCATCCTACTTATTCCTTTAAAATTAATTTTTTTTAATAACACTTATTTTTGGGTCGCCACAGTGGCCTGACCTCTTAAATAAGAATTCACAATGAAATACGTCCCACCCAACTTGAATTCCATCTGAAACCATATTGTTGAAGATTTTTTTACTCGCAAGACCAAAGAAGTACCCTTCTGACTTCCAAACTGTCGTACAATCATCTTCAAAACAGAAACTTCACACAAAAAATTAGTAAATATCGGAATCACAAATTGAGCTTCGATAAAAAATACCCAAAAAAGGTTTAAAACTTATCTAAATCCGTTCACAATTGAAAAAAGGACCAAAGTGTAATTTTCCATTTTTCGCAGCCGCAGAAGGTGTTGGGGGAAAATATTGAAAAATCAAATAGTTGTAAAAAAAACGAAATAGTGGTCTGCGTTGATCTGGAATACCCCATATATATACATACAGATACAAACGAGTAAGGAGGAGGAGGAGGAAAGCTGTAGCGGAAGATACACTCTCGCGTTCACCTTTGCCGCCTATAAGGCAACCAGGGCCCGAGATCGAGGGACATGTATAGGATCGCTTATCCCGCTGCGCGCGTGCACACTCGAAACGTGCGCGATAAATCACACAATTATTGGCCACGCGCGCTTCCGGGCCGGAAAAAAATCGCACTTTCGCATTATTCGACCAGTACTCTTTATGTATATTATTTCATTTCAAAAGTATTTCAAGTTTATTGTATACTTTTTTCACATATAGGCACAAGTGTACGTGGAGTCGTGAGGATAAATTTGATAGCAATAATAATAGTGACTACAGCGACTATGACATCAAGAATGGAAGTAGTGATTATGAGAACGAGAATGATATTACTAATAGAAATAATAACAACATTATTAAGGGGCCAGTCCACTTTGAAAATTTCAAAAAATCGATTGTTTTTTTACTGTTTTCGAAAGTACATACATTTAGAAATATTAGATTTTGTACGGTGCAGGAATTGCCGATTGAGTTAAGGTAAGAGTTTATCATAGTGTAAACTTCAAACGCGTTTTTCTCGAAACAACGTTTTCAAAATCTAGCTTCATCGTATGTCTAAAACTAATAAACCGATTCTCTTGAAATTTGAACCACATATTGTAAACATGATTCGCAACAAGATGACTCTCGATGGTTTTAAGATTTTGATTTTTACTCTTTTTTTTGCGAAAAACTGTGAAAAAAACGCGACTTTTTTTACTTTTTTCGTTTTTCATCTGCCATTTTTTATTTTTTGATAAAACTTTGTATGCGAGGGTCATTTTGTAGCTGGTGTCATACTGATTCTAATGGACTTTTATTTTTTTGTTTCAATCAAGCTGTTGTCGAGTTGTGATGGAGCTACCTAGCCCACTTATTTTTCAGGCGTCACGTTAAACTATAGTTTTTGTACTTAAAAATGAATGAAAATGAATTAAACATTTTTTGAAAATGTATTTCAAGACTTTATTTATCAAGCCCAACAACTTTTATATTCATATCTTTTAGCAAATCCTCAAAAAAAATCGCGAAAATAGTCTTTTTTTCGTAGCTCCAAAGTGAACTGGCCCCTTAAGATCAGGAATAATAATAATAATAATAGAGTAATAGTAGAGTAAATATAGAATAATAATAACAAAGTAAAACAGAGTATTTTTCTTAGCATTTAGGAAATTGTAGGAACGAGTAATAATAATCATCGTAATAACAATAATCATAATAACAACTATCGTTATTGTATAGCGAAGTATGGTAGGTACGAACAATAATTATTATCATAATAACAATAATCATAGTAAATATTATCATTATCATAATACCAATAATTATCACAGTAATAATTATTTTTGCACATTGAAATATCGTAAGTACAAATAATAATAATAATGATCACAATACAAATAAACCATATTGATGAATAATGATTTATTAGCATGGAACGTTTATAGTATTCAATATTATTATTATTAGTATTGCAGATAAAAAATAATTACTATCATTAATTCTTATTATTACATTATTGTCAGTGTCGTCAACTTAATATCGTTACTAACATTGATTTTCGTTATTTTTATTATGTCATTGGTATTGTTAATACAATATTGTTACCATTATTGATTCTTATTATTGTTGTAGTATTATGGAATAATAATAATAATAATATTGGTCCGATTATTTATAGCGTATAGATGCACCGACGTGTTCAATCGATCGAAACATTTGACGTTTTAGCTGCCGATGACAAATGAAAGTACGACAAAAATTAGTGACAATCAGGTCACGAGACATCTGTGTAAAGAGACGTTTTCTGTATGCGCGCGATTACAAAATCCTCAAGATGTAATTCTTGTTATTATCACACTCGTCGATTTAATCGAATCGTGCGTTCCTGCATTCACCACGTATGTAGGACAAGACATCGCGAGCTTGACAAACGCTCGTACTCATCAGCGAAACGATCAGTTTCCATTTCTTTTTAACGAGTTACACGTAGATCGTGGCCGGAAAAAAAGAAATTTTCGTTAATTTTTTCGGGGATAACGTGTGCACGTTTCCAAATTATTTTTTTTCTACATTCAAGACTATGATTTAAAGTATCTTTTACAATTTTTCTTTACTTGGACGAAGGATTTAATAAAATATTGATTTTTGAACAAACGGCAGCCGTCCAACGTGAAAGTATGGTTTTTTGGTGAAAAAGTCTCTATTCTCGTTGATAACAAAAAAAAATTATGCGTCGAAAACAGAAATTCCTTCGAGCACGGTTTTTTGATATGTAAAAGAGGCTTGTAAAATTTGAAGTTGATTGGTGCGGTGATATTTGAGATATCGTGGGCACCGATTTTGAAAACGTCATTTTGAGAAAAAACGCATTTAAGGGGGGAGTTACGTTTAGGCGAGGAAAAAACTTGGTGATTTTTATGATTTCTTTTTAAAAGGGAAGATTTCTTCACCATTTTTTAGACTTAGGGTATGCTTTATTACTACTTTTGGCTGTTATATGGTATTTTTTGAGTTATTGATGTTTTTAAATGGCAGAGGTATGGCAAGGTCTTCGAAACTGCATTTTCAAAAGTGACGTGACGTATAGCTAAAAAACTAATGGACCGATTCTGATGAAATTTCGTACGAATCTTTCTAGCCTTATCGTCTAAAACATGATCCAAAATGTTTTTGAAAATCCGGAATAAAAGTATTTTTTATTGCAAAATATAGCCATTTTTCGCAACATTCAATCTTTTCGGTTCAAAGCGTACCATTTAATCGATTTTCAACATTTCGCACGTTTTCTTGGTTCATACCGTAAAACGGAGTTAAATTGACATTGAGGGTAACTTTGGCAGTTTGTAAGGCTACTTTAACAGAGCGCCAAAATACGCTTTAAATACGGTTTAAATACGTGCTTAGCAAGCCCGCGGGACCAAGTTTATCATAATGATGCTAAAGTTGATTGTAATGGTGCTCAAGCTACTTTTGATCTCGATGATAATTATAAGACTGATTAAGTGTCTATAACAGTACCCTAGGTACTTGATATTTCTATGTAAAATGCTTCCTTAATAAAGACGACGATTTGATTGTAAAAAATCATTGTTTTTTAAATTTAATTCCATGTATAATGGATAAAATATTATTTTTTATCGAAATGATGTCAAAGTAACCTTTAAACTTTGGCATAAGTTGCATTTCAATGCCTTGTCAAAGAAATCCCACACTCGAGGTTACTTTGACACGTTTTTCCTTAAGTATAAAACTAGAGTGTTGGAAAAAAAGTTGGATTTTAGGATGTTAAAAAAGTTACCTTAAAAAAACTTCCAAAACCTGTTCCATACCTCTGCCATTTTTGAAGATTAATAAAAATAAAATTATAAATATCACGTAACAGCCAAAAGTAGTAATAAAGCATACCCTAAGTAAAAAAAATCGCGAGTAAATCTTTCTTAAAAAAAAAGTCATGAAGATCGATTTTTTTTCGCCCCTTAAGGTATCTTCCCCCTTAAAGTCCGCCGGTTCGCGAAACCTATCCATAAACGCCCATAACTCCCTCAATTGTCGTCGGATCGACTTGATATTTTCAGAGAATATTTTTGAAACGTTATACTTTGAGAATCCGTCGAAAACCAAAAACCGATATTTTCCAAAATTTCTACCTGGTGTAAGCCCTCGACTAATTTTTTCACTACTTTTAAGACGTCCCATAAAAGGAAGTGAACATCTCAATCGTAGCCGAACGTGAGAAGAAGTTTTTCAAAAAATAATAGAATGTGTGGGCAAAAAAAAATATCAATGCCCTCGCTCTCTATAATCTCTTCGGATCCAATCTTCTCGCGAGCTGTCTTCGTGCCCGAGCTCACGTTGGGCGAGTTTTGCAGCCCACGCATACGAGCCTTTAAAGTCTTGAAGCCGCGGTTAAGTAGAAACCCCAGTTATAAAAGGCGAAAAGGAGAGACGGCTGTGTTTCACATGGCGCGTCGATCTTGTTGCGCAAACGCCGCAACTTGACTTTCACTGACGTGCGGCTTTGCTCCTCTACTGTATACATGTATATGTCCAATCCACACATATGAGGAATTTCACGCAAAATGCGTCACCGCATTGTACAAATTTTGTCGAGCATTTGCTATAAATTTTTCAATCTCAACCGAAGTGGTTTCAAATCCGAGCAAACCCAAAATAATTTCCCAATTTAACTTCTTCAAAACTGAGGCAACGAAAAATCGGCAATTCGTGGGTGTTCGTTTATGGGTCTGAAGTTTGCATGGTTGGATCGCAAAGAATTTTTATTAGATTTATTTATTTTTTTTAATCGGTTCCTAAATTTTTCGACTCCAGAATATTCGTAGAGGTAGAAGAAAACGTTGAAAAAATTAGATGGGCAGGAACCCACCCCTATGGGGGGATAGAAGATTTTTAAAATTCAGGTCTCTGAGGGCATTGACGTTTTCACCTTTTTTATTTGTGTTGTATGGTCTTAGTACCTCAGAAATGCCACGAAAAAAAAATCGTCTCAACAAATTTCCGAATTTGTTAACAAGTTCCCTAATTTTTCTTCCTCAACCCTTAACGACAGAAATTTTAAAAAAAATTGTTGTCGTTTATTTCGCCTTAACAAATTTACTGATTTCTTAACAAATTTACCAATTTCTTAACCAATTGATCGATTTCTTCACCAATTTACCAGTTTCTTAACAATTCACCAATTTCTTAACAAAATCACCAATTTTTTTAACAAATTCCCCGATTATTTTTCCTCAACTCTTACCGACACAAAAAATGCCAGAAAATCTTGGTCCTTCGTTTTGTTCTTTAAAATTATTCTGTGTACAAAAAAAGTGAAAGGATGTAAACACTAAACGTCACGTTTCATGCTTTTTTCACAGAATGTATATGGTCTTCAAAAAGTGGGGTGCTTTTCACTTATTAACGTTTCAAAAAAGTTTTATTGACTAATTATTAGAATCAGAAATGATTGACGTTTTGTCGTATATGTTCTTTTCATTTTCTTCTGATAGTAGGGCAAACGTGCGTGCTTCAAAAGGCGTAGGCGAATGATGCGAGAGTTCACGATGAAATCGAAATCAGAGGCGTCTAATTGAAATGGCAAGCCTCGTATATTAGTGCACAAACTATCATTATATATATTAGTGCACAAACTATCATTATATATGTATATGTGTGTGTATATATATATATATATATATTGGCATTTAGTAATCGGATACTTCGAACCCCTTATTCTATGTAACGTTGGCTATCAGCATTCGAAGGTCCCTAACATTTTCTTTCCATCTGAATTATGAAGGGTCTTGCGCGCAGATCCCAGGACCCAGAATAACGCGATTCCCAATACTTTTTCAAATCCTCTTCGAAAAACAATACAGCCTATTTTCGTGATACTTAGAATTTTCCAGAAAAGAATTGAGCATTCCGGATAAATAAATAAAATTCCATTTCGAATACAGCAGAACCAATACAACTAAATTCCGAATACAAACCACTCTTAGAAAACATTTTTCGGCATGCCGTCATCGAGAAAACAAACCGTCAAAGATGCATTTTAAATTGCATAAATGGAATTTTATTCCCTTTAAAAGAAGTTCTTCCAGGACCGTTTCGTATTCGCTATCTATGTACGTTCATTCCGCTGAACTCGAGATGGAATTTTGATTTTTTTCGGAATGTTCAATTTTTTCTGGCAAATACTACTCGTCACAAAAATACGCTGCATTTTTTTAAGGGGTTACCCCCACTTGCGATTTTGAAAAAATCGATTTTTTTATTGCATTTTTTTGAAGTATAAGTATCTGAGAATATATCCTGAAAATTTCAAGTCGATCCGAACAAAATTGACTGAGATATGAGCGTTGAAAGAGAAGAATCCGTGAATTGAAGAACTGAAATTGAAAGTTTAAACGCGTTTTTCTCAAAATGGCATTTCTGAAGTCGGTGACCAAGATTACTCGAACACTAATGAACCGATCTTCTTGAAATTTTGCAGGCTTATTTAATACATAAAAATGTAGTCTTTAATCGTTCGATTTTTTTTTTTCGAAAAAAAATGGCCGTTTTATAGCCAAAAAACGGCCGTTTTTTTTCGTTAAAATCGAACCATTAACTTTGACTGTCCGCCATTTTGTGAAAAATGAATATTTTTTAAAATCCTTCGATTAAAGACTAGTTTATACTTATATTTGACTAAATCCATCCGCATTTTTTTTTCAGATGATCCACTTCGCCGCAATGTTGGTCACCGCAAACCGCGCATATAAAAACATTATTTCATTGACGGCCATTTGCCACTAAACAATGTAATATTTTTCAATAAAAAAATTACTGAAAGTTCTTCAAGATGTGTTCTTGAAGATGGTATATTGATCGATTAAAAAAGTTTTGTAGTTTTCTTTAAAAAAATTCATGAAAAAGGCCTTTTTTTGCGCTACAAGTGGGGGTAACGCGTTAAGATGACTGCAAAGACCATTGAATATCGCCTCGCGCCGAATCTCCGCGCCAGACCCGAGAAAAAAAAACCCATGACCACCTTGCGATTGTCATCCCTCCATATGTGTGTATATATATGTATAGCTTGTGTGCGTGCGTGTGTGTATGTGTTATATCTTTTATGTTCATACATACATACATACATACATACATACATACATACATACATACATACATACATATATATATATATATATATATATATATATATACCGGGTGTCCCAAATGTCACGCAGCATTAAACATTCTCGGCTTATGCATATTGTTGCGTGACATTTGGGACATCCTGTATATATATATATGATTTTACACGTGAATGCAAACGGATATACACACATTCAGTAGCTTTACCACTCACATTCAGATCAGGACATTCGCTTTACGTGAGTTATATATATATATATATATATATATATATATATATATATATATATATATATATATATATATATATATATATATATATATATTCGTGGGTATTAGTACTAGTAGCAACTCTCGCGTCACGTAATTGCGTTCTCACAGAGCGTGTCGAGGACAACCGCGCCTGCACTTATACCGCCCAACTTGACGATACCTGGTGCTTGTTCTCCCCTTCAAGGCTCATATCTGTACATAAACCCACACACACACACACGTATAAATATGTGTATGTATGTATATGTATATGTATATGGATATATATATATGTATATGTTTATATGTGTGTGTGTGTGTATATATATATATATATATATATATATATATATATATATATATATATATATATATATATATATATATATACAGAAACGCATATGCGTGATCCTATCTGGAGAAACACACAGCGCGTACACAGAAGAAACTTGTTGCGCCGTTTCGTGCTTCGCGGGGGCTCGTTTTGCTTGTGCACGCTCGAAAACACTCACGTTCGATTGTTTTCACTCGGTATGCATAAATGCCGCTAACCGCGCACTGCTAATGCGCGTGCACACGCGTCTGCAGATGCACTTTTATTCCCGACGTGCAACGTCCCTCCTCACCTAACCCCCGCCGGGCTGCCCTTTTTTTTGCACATTTTTCAGGCGCGTGATTTCGAGGGAAAAAGATTCTCGCGCGCACGGGCGAAGCTGCAGGCGAGGGGCAATTTATTCTAAAATGTGCCGTTCGTGCATCGGGGACGTTCGACAGAAGGATACGATGACGTTTGTGACATTCGGCGGAGGGGGGAAGGGCTGGCGACGCGGGAGGAATATTTTTCGTCGGCGCGGAGGATCTCGGGAGAATCGGAGGTCGCAAGGTGCGAGGACTGGAGGCTTTGAAGGATTTTGGGAAATTGGGTGTGTAGAAAAGTGGGGTAGGATTTGGCAGATTTTTTTTTTTAATTTCGAATGAACGACGAACGTGGAATTTTTCTGGTGATAGATTTTTCTAGGAATTGAGACGCCTGGTATTAAGTTATTAGTTATTTTGTGGTAAACAGTTGTTAAAAATACTCAAGTATGGCGAAAAGTGAGTTACGTGCGGTGATGGCTTCGAAATTCTTGACCACCCACCATATTGCCCGGAATTAGCCCCCGGTGACTTTCGCCTACTTCCAAAATTAGGGGAGCATATCCGGGGGAAGAAATTTGACGATGACGACGCGGTTACGGCTGCCGTGGAAGAGTTTTTTGAGAGTTACGAAAATGTTTTTTTTTTTACATTAAGGGGTAAGGCCACTGTAACGGCCCAAAAAAAAAGGTTTTTTCACTAATTTTTTGCTCCCGAAATTGAAGGTATTTGAAAAAAAACTTTTAATGGTGTTATCGGGCATACATTAAACTTTATTATAACATTTTTTTACAGTAAAAAAAAAACAAAATGGCGGTTCCACAGCTATCTTTCCGGGACATGTTTTGCTTCCAGGGCTCCGCGGCGCGCAGCACCACTGGTGCACTTTTGAATCTAGAACAAAAAAAAAAAAAAACCATTAATCTAGAGGGCTATAGCTAGAGAATGTCGATCGGATTTTAAAAAGTATCAATTTTTGTGGATTTGGCGTGCGTTTGAAAAAAAAAATTGATTTTTGACGAAAAAAACGGCAAGTTTTTTGTTAATAAAAAATCAATAAATAAAGTTCTTGAAAATTCCGATCGACATTCTCAAGATAATGTAAATGTTCACATCTGGTTAAAATTTCAAGTAAAAAAAATGAAAATTGTTCGAGTTATGCTGCGTGCCATTTTGAAAAACCATGTTTCGAGAAAAACGCGTTTAAAGTTTTGCGAATAGTTTTGTATAGCCAATAAAAAAAATCGATTTTTCAAAAAATTTACAGTGGCCTTACCCCTTAAGCAAGTCGGAAAAGCGGTTTTCTGAAATTTATGTAGAATGCATTTTAAATGTATGTGATGCAAAAGGAGATTATGTAGAAAAATAAAATATTTTTGTTTCAATTTGCTTATATCTTTATAGTTATTTCAAGAACTTTCTGACCCACCCTCGTATGTCTAGTTGGATTCTCGGTGACAGATGACAGGGGGAGCTCGGAAGAGCATGAAACATTTTTTTTTAAGTCTTTCTAAATAGTGTCGCGAGGTTTGCGTTGGTGTGCGTTTTCTCGGATGTCTACATATTCATGTGCATATGTATGTATAGATGTGTGTATGTATATATATATATTTATATATATATATATATATATATATGGAAAAAGTCGCGATTCGCGAGAAGTTCCTTCGCTGAGCGCGAGCTGCGAGAACGGCGGGTCCAAACTTGGGCAAACACGCACGCTCTCGCGGAGAATGACGTCATTGCCGGACGCGAGAACCAAAATGGCGAAAGGTCCGCGCGCAAGAGCGTCTCCGCGGCGAACGACTTGCTTGGTCCCGCGCGTACGGAAGACATAGAGCGACGAGGATTGTAAATTGACAGAACTCCACTCTTTCGCACTCTCTTTTTCTTTCTCCCTCTCTCTCTCTCTCTCTCTCTCTCTCTCTCTCTCTCTCTCTCTCTCTCTCTCTCTCTCTCTCTCTCTCTCTCTCTCTCTCTCTCTCTCTCTCTCTCTCTCTCTCTCTCTCTCTCTCTCTCTCTCTCTCTCTCTCCCCCCTCTCTCCCGGTGCAGGATCCGTGTGCAGGACCGGTTTTACCTACAGTTTCACTCGTGGCAAAAGACCTCGCCTGGATACGCGTACGTAGGTGTGTACCAACCGAGAAATCGCGCCGAGGACGAACGAACTGCGCGAAACTGCTGTACGGTTAATTTTTTTTCAATATGTTTTTTTATTTTGGGTTTGCGCGATGATTTGGCCGCTTAATTGACCGTTGAGGACGCGATCGCACTTGGGAGAAAAATAAAAAATCGTCGTATGGTGCACTATTTATGTGTATGGAGAACGTGAAGTATAGAAATATATATATGTATGCAACGTAGTTTGTGGATGTTACTGGACACAATTATAAACTATAAATAAATGCGGGCGTAAAGGAAAGATTATAAAATGTCAATAGATGTACGTATAATATGTGGGTGTACTGGCGGAGGTTATGCGAGAAAGTAGTTTTATATATAATTTACGTTATAAATTGTAAGGTTATTTTTATTCTTTTTGGGCATGTCAAAATTACCATTCTCAAATGAAACTAACCGAAAATGAGTTAAAAATTATCGAAAATTCGGAAATGTTGAGGTTATTCTGTGGAACTGCCCATAACTATAAATTATGATACTAGTTCTTCTTTTTGTATTCCAAAATAACTGTCCTAAAAAAATGCACTGAAGTACCGCTGAAAATGATTGATAACTTGAATAAGTTTATGAAAAAAAATGTTATTTCAAACCCGTGTCAAAGTTTAAACGTTTCTTCGTTGTTTACGTTACCAAATGGCCATTTAAAGATATTGCTTTTTGGGATATTTATAAATGTCCATTCGAAAATGTGATAACCCTCTTAACGCATATATATTGAACATATCTATTTCGATTCAATATACATCCACATCGATAAATTAAATACAAAATATCCATTCACAAATCATTTTTTCGAATGAAAGGTTTGAATTTAATAGTATCAATCCACATATATATTTATTTGGACAATTATTGAACTCAAGTTTTCGTTGAATAATATTATTTTTAAATGAATGCTTTAATATGTTGAAATTACTTTATTTCTAATTAACTATAGTCAGTTTTTTTATTTCCATGGTATACTCTTGAAGGGTGTTTACACATACTTCCACTCACACCCTACTTCCCTTAACATTTTTCCTTACATATTATGTACACGAGCTTCCGTTTTAAATTAATTATATTTAATAATAGATTCATTTTCTGTACACACACACGCACGGACGCGAGCGCGCACGTGTGTGTGTATACATCAATTTAAAATATGATTACTAAGCCACCGCCGGACAAAAAAGATCTTCGAGAATTCAGCGTTTGTCGATCCACGCAGAAGAGCGAATAAAGTTAAAGTCGTGTCGAAGCTACGCGAGGTCAACGAATTTGCCGAATGGAGCGAGATTCTCCCACGTATGTGCTCGCACATAAAGTAGTGGGGAAGGATTTTCCATATGGTGCGTGAGACGAGAAAGTTGCGATCGTTTCGTCTCGCAACGCGTGTTTTCATATCTGCTCGTATATATATACATATAGACGAAAAAAAAAATTCAAGTCGTTAAATCCAGCCAACATGAATTGATTTGCGAGATTTTCAAAACGAAAGGACTCCCAAAGTCGTTTACTAGAGAAAGAAGCGAAGGAAATAGAAATTTACTTCGTGTATTTCTGAAATGAAATGTACTTCGTAAATTTCTGAATAGCAATTAACTTCGTGAATTTCCGAATAAAAATTTACTTTGTAAATTTCTGAATAACAATTTACTTCGTAAATTTCTGAATAGCAATTAACTTCGTGAATTTCCGAAAAGAATTTGTGAATTTCTTTGTGAATTTCTGAATTTCTGTGAATTTCTGAATTTCTGTGAATTTCTGAATTTCTTTGTGAATTTCTGAAAGGAAATTGACTTTGTGAATTTCTGAAAAAAATTACTCCTTGAATTTCTGAAAAGAAATTTACTTCGTGAACAAGAAATTTACTTCGTGAATTTCTGACAAGAAATTTACTTCGTGAATTTCTGACAAGAAATTTACTTCGTGAATTTCTGACGAAAAATTTACTTCGTGAATTTCCGAAAACAAATTTACTTCGTGAATTTCTGAAAAGAAATTTACTTCGTGAATTTCCGAAAACAAATTTACTTCGTGAATTTCCGAAAAGAAATTTACTTCGTGAATTTCCGAAAAGAAATGTACTTCGTGAATTTCTGAAAAGAAATTTACTTCGTGAATTTCCAAAAAGAAATTTACTTCGTGGATTTCCGAAAAGGAATTTACTTCGTGAATTTCCGACAAGAAATTTACTTCGTGAATTTCCGAAAAAAAATTTACTTCGTGAATTTCCGAAAAGAAATTTACTTCGTGGATTTCCGAAAAGAAATTCACTTCGTGAATTTCTGAAAAGAAGTTTACTTCGTAAATTTTTCATTTCCCTCGTCGGCGTAAAATTTAATTGAACAATGAATAATAATAGTAATATCGTAAATAATAATAGTAATAATAGTAGTAATAGTAATATATAGTAAATAATAATAGAAAAGTAAATAATAATAGTAATATAATAGTAATAATTATTATATTCCCGGCCTCATCGCAACCCCAACCGCCGATATTTTTCATGTCGAGAAATGTCAGCTGCTGAGAACGAGTGACCGGTTTTTCAACAATTTGTTCGAATCTGCGTGAGCTCACGGTGAGCGCACCGATATCGAATCGAACGGGATCTGTATGGATCGTTTCACAGGGTAACGAGTGGGCGAGCATAGATGGGCGATGAAAAAGCAAAGAACTGCGAACTCCGCGCGATACCGAAGAGCAATTCACTAAGCAGCATCGCTCAGTGAGTTCGACGAGTGTACAGAGGCGTGAATCGAATTCGTCGGACACGATACGGAGAGAGAGAAAGAGAGAGAAATAAGAGCGAGAAAAAACGCGATTTTAGATATATAATTAATTATTATAAATAATAATTATGGTTTTGATAAAATTACAGATAATTATTTAACGGAATCGCGTTTTTTCTCGCTCTCTTTCTTTTCCCTCTCTCTTACTGGTCTGCTCATAAATGAGAGACATAACGAGAGAGGAAAACGCGATCATAATTGCATTTTTTCTCACTCTCTGTCTCTCTCTCTCTTGTTCATTCATGAACGAGAGAGAGTGAGGGATAGAAGGAAGAGAAAGAGAGCGAGAAAGCACACAATTCCGTTAAATAATTATCTGTCAGTTTATCAGAATAATTATTTTTTATAGTCTTTTATCATTTTATCTGATTAACTATTACTTATAATTATATATAATAATTATTTATCTTTATCTGTCTCTTTGTCTCTCTCTCTCTCTCTCTCTCTCTCTCCCACTCCCCTTCTCTCTCCCTGTCACGCTCGGTTATTAAAGATCGAGAGAGACACCCAATTCGCGTGATTCCAATATCTCTCGATCACGAAGGAAAAAAACGCCTTGTGCCCATTACACACGCCAATAAATCGCACCCACGTCCTTCGATTTACAGAAAATCAATACTACCTGGTGCTGCTCGATTAAACATTAAAGATATTTCGTTGAAATCCATGGAAGTGCAGTGAAAGCAATGAAAGTGCTTTCGTTGCAACTTTGAACTTAGTTCGAGCCTGATAAAAAAATACTGCTGTTTCTGGTGAAAATTTAATTAACAAGTCAATTTCTGAAATCAAATTTACTTCGGGAATTTCTCAAAAGAAGCTTACTTCGTGAATTTATGAAAATAAATTTACTTCGTGAATTTCTAAAAATAAATTTACTTCGTGAATTTATGAAAAGAAATTTACTTCGTAAATTTATGAAAAGAAATTTACTTGGTGAATTTATGAAAAGAAATTTACTTCGTGAATTCATGAAAAGAAATTTACTTGGTGAATTTATGAAAAGAAATTTACTCCGTGAATTTATGAAAAGAAATTCACTTCGTGAATTTATGAAAAGAAATTTACTTGGTGATTTTCTGCAAAGAAATTTACTCCGTTAATTTCTGAAAAGACATTTAGTTTGTGAATTTCTGAAAAAAAAAACTTACTTCGTGGATTTCTGAAAAGATATTTACTTTGTAAATTTCTGAAAAGAAATTTACTTCGTGAATTTCTGAAAAGAAACTTACTTCGGGAATTTATGAAGAGAAATTTACTTCGAGAATTTGTGAAAAGAAATTTAGTTCGTGAATTTCTGAAAAGAAATTTAGTTCGTGAATTTCTGAAAAGAAACGTACTTCGTGAATCTCTGAAAAGAAATCAACTTCATGAGTTTCTGAAGGGAAACCTACTTCGCCAATTTCTAAAAAGAAATTTATTTCGTCAATTTCTGAAAAGAAATTTCTTTCACGAATTTTTGAAAAAAAATTCCTTTCGTCTATATATTAAAAGAAATTTCTTTCATGATTTTGTGAAAAAAAATTCTTTCGTCAATTTCTGAAAAAAAAATTTCCTTCGTGAATTTCTGAAAATAAATCTACATCGTAAATTTCTGAAAAGAAATTGCGGATCTGGTACAAAATTCACCCATTCCGGATAACGTCGCAGAATAAATCTCCAAAAGTTGTAATTTTTCTTTGACAATGCCCCTTTAATGAATGTCACTCTCTCTTTTTCCTTCTAGGTCAACTGAACCTAATTTATACGAGCTTTTCAGCACCTTGAGTCACTGCATTGTCATCAGAAGTGAATGCAGTAAATTGTTAATATTAATGCGGGAAGAAAGGAAGGGGGCGAGAAAGAGACATGCAGAGACAGACAGACAGACGAAGACAGACTCTCAATTTGTATTGAATTAAATTACTTTCAAGCAAGATTACAATTGCGAAGCGTTCAGTTATATTTGTTATTATAAGACGTGCAACCTTTTTTCGTATGCACTTTCGTGCGATATTAACAATGAAGATAATAATTATGCACGACATCGCCTCTTGAAATCGTCATTGGCATGAGGAAACTAAAATAAAAAGAATAAAGAAATTCGCAGTCTACCCCAGCACAAAACATCGCGAAGAATTTACGATGCAATTTCTATTCCATAACGGGTCGACTCCCTCGGCGGTTTTCTCTTCAACGTTGGGAACGTTATAGTCCATATAAAATAATAATCATAATAATCGTAAAAATAGCAGTACCGGTAGTTGCAGTTACGGCGCGGTAATGCGACTGGTAAATTGCCCGAAATTTCGTGGGAGAAGGAAGAACCGCAAACTCATAAATCACGAGAATATTTTTCGCGCCAGGTGCGTCGTGATCACAATGTGATGGCATGCGACGGCATCACAAATGGTGATGCGAAAAAGGTTTCGGGGCACAGAAAACGATTTTTTTTCGGAGGAAAGTTTTACAGCCTAGGGTCTTGACTTTAATTTGCAACAAGGATTTTGAAAAAAAATTAAAAATTGACTGAGTTATGATGGTTTTAGTGAAGGGTCGCCCGCTGCACTACCGGCGAACCGCCCTGCTGAGATACACCCCTTTTTGTTTGCATCTTTCTCGAAATCGTTTCATGATAGGGTGCAAGTCGTATCTCAAAATCTACGCGTCCGATTCACTTCAAATTTGCACAGAGCACAGTTTATAACATTTCCCGTCGTATGAACGGATGGTTTGTTTTTATAAGTTTATCCATTTGTTGATAACAAATTATTAGAGTTCTTTTGTTTTTGTCAAAAATCGAACTTTTTCGTCGGGTGGTAATTTTCAAAATTTCATTAATTATCCGGTCATACAAAACTTTTATAATTGCACTAAAAGTATAATTTTTATTTGGTACTTTAAACGACCTTAGTGGCCGGAACCACCTTCATCGATTGCCTATAAAGCATTTTCTTTAAATAATAATAACCTCATTGTTTATGAATACTAACCAACTAAAAAAAAACTCAAAGCTGGCAGGACTATGTATTAATTGTGTGTAAAATCCCGACCTCGTCATTCTAATACTCTCAGCAGACAAAAATATCGAAATCGACCTGTTTTTCAGGCCCAAAGCTTACGCAAATCCTTCAAGAAAAACGATAAACAGGGCAAACCCAAACATAAAATATGAACCTTTTAGAGAAAATAGCAAAAGAAGCGATTCGTACAGAAAATACAAAAAACATATATTTTTAAAATTTATGTTAAGGAGGTTAGAGGGTTAGCCACAATCCAAGATAAAAAAGAATATTCATGTTAATGTCTAAACTATACTTTACGATTTTTCAAAAAAATTTTCACCACCATACACCAGACCTAAAAAATAGTTTAGTGTATGTAATTTTATGTATGATTAAAAGTGCAAAACGTTCACATTACGAGGCATATAATTTTCTGGTAATTACATAATAATCATCGATAATGTTATACTTTTTCAATTAACACGAAAGTTTTTCTTATACGCGTAATAAAAATATAAAACTGCATGATTTCGCTCTTCAATTATACATTTTATGGAAAATCACCATCTACAGAATAAATCTATACCTCGTATGCATTTTTTTGAGATTCATCGAAAAAATGCACAAGCCGTCATTCGATTCAACTGGACCACTCCAACTTTCTTAACTCTTTCGATCTCTAATTGATCACTTCACCACCGATTCCCACATTCTTATCGACTCGTCAGTGCTCCGTTGCTCCATCTCGAGTCTTCAGCAGACCTCGCAAATAATTGAAGTTGCACTGTTAACCTTACATCATCGAAGGTCCACCATTACGTTAGTAGCACGCGTGATGCACTGTTATGATTGCATCGATGACAGAATCTCCTTAAGAAGATCGGATTGTCGTACGGGTGGCGGGGGGGGGGGGGCGGTTCGGCCGCGAATGGCAAGCGGCGTAGAGGTCTCCACAGGAGAGCGTTCTCCAGTGTGACCAACATGGCGTCGCGAAACTTCCGAGAGCGCATGAAAGCGAATGACATTGACAAGAGATTTTCGACCTCTCGTGCACCAGAGCGAAGAGAGATTGTAATTTCCGATTCTTAACCCTTCGTTGACGCACTCACATTCGGCAAAAAAAATTGACATTTTGGGTCAATTTGACCCACAGTGAAAAGAGAAGAGAAGAAGAGAGAAAAAAATCAGGGATGCACTTTAGATATTTCTCAATATCTCTGCATACTTGAAATTCGAAAATGGTAAAATTTAATTGTCGTAAAAAATTATTGAAAACTTGCACTTTTGTGAAAGTGAGCATTTCACTTCAAATTCGTCTGGGTCAAAATGACCCAGTGTGACAACGACGGGTTAACCAAATTCGGGGCTGACCGATTGCTGAAAAATCCAAAAAAACCCAAACAAATCCAAATCCCTTTGGGTTTTTGGAGATGAAGTATCCCGGAAGATCGAAAATTGCTTTTTCTGTCACGTTGAAGGCGAGCACGTGGACATTTCTCTAATTGAACGAACAAAAACGCTGAAGAAGTTATGGAAAAGTTGGGCTGGTATGCTGCGGCATTTCGAGCCAAAATTAAGGCACTTTAGCGACATGAAGACATCAGACTATCTTACCGCATCGAAAATGCGATTTCTACTTTCTCTCGGCGAGCAGAGAGAATTTTGGAGAAAGGTCGTCGATTTGCTCTACCAGAACTGAAGAGCCTTCCGACGAAATTGTGTTTTCGCAGCCTCTCTCTCCCTCTCTCTCTCTCTCTCTCTCTCTCTCTTTCTCTAGCATCCACATGAAGACTCCAACAAGATCATTGACATCACCGAGTCGAGAGTCCAAACTCACCCTACCCACAATACCGAGTCCCAAAAAAATAAAACAAAAACAAAACCCTCGTCACTCCGACTATTCCTCGTGCAAACTGCGAAATTTACTTACGACGATAATTCGATGTTTTGAGAAACTCACCGAAAGTTGATCATCGTCACGCCCACGCATCGATTCGTTTAGAGTGGAACAAATTTTTGTCCCTTTTTTTCAAACTTTTGTACGACAAACCTGCTCTCGCACGCAGAATAGGTTGTTACATAATTTCATCCTTGCTTCTTGTTGTTATTACATTCGTATCGGTGAAAACTGAACACACTTCCGGAACAGATTAATCGAAGCGATGAAATTTTCGTGTTAGTTCGATTATTATTATTATTATTATTATATATATATATATATATATATATATATATATATATATATATATATATATATATATATATATATATATATATATATATATATATATATATATATATATATATATATATATATATATATATATATATATATATATATATATATATATATCTGTACGCGATGTTCCGTTACTAGACGCGAGAATTACGGCGGGTTCGAGTTCCGAGTGCAGAGGCTCGTGTAGATGCTTGTGCAACGTGTGTATATTCACGCTTGATCGTGTTTTGTCGTTGCTTCGTCTTATCGTTGTCTTGTCATTTGCATATCGTGGACTTTCTTTTTTTGCGCGGTGAAAAAAAATTTCGCAATCCGATACATGCACACATATGTGTATATATATATATATATATATATATATTTTTTGGGTCAGATGTGTACAGATTGATTCTTATCCGTTTTTGTAAAATTCAGAATTTATTTATAAAGATACAAGGAAGTTTTAAACAGTTAAAATCGTTTGGTTCATCTCTACGCTGATTGGACATTATGGAAACGATTTTTTCGATTTAAATCTTTTTTGTACTTTCATATATAAATTTGGAAGTTCACAAAAAAAGCAAGATATTCACTTGTGCACCTTGAATATATATATATATATATTTTTTTTTTTTCAAGGTGCACAAGTGAATATCTTTTATATATATAAGATAGACAAATTAATTTCTTACTTTTTTAATGAAGTTCCAAAACGATATATAAAAGTACAAGAAAGATTTAAATCGATAAAATCGTCCCCATCTATTTTGACCAGCGTAGGAATAAACGACACTATTGAATTAATTAACAATTCACTCGTATCTTTGTAAATAAATGATGGATGTTAGAAAAAAAATAATAATGATCCGTACATATGTGTACAGGGTGCGAAGATAATTTATTTTCCAATTTTTGTAACATCGAAGATTTATTTATAAAGATACAAGGAAACTTTTGATAAATTATAGTTAGCCTTATTCTCACACTGATCGGAAATAACCTTGACCATTTCATGCATTCAAATCTTTCTCATACTTTGATAAATAAATCTTGGAGTTTATAAAAAAAGCAAGAAAGTAATTTCTTCACTTTATATAAATATAAATATATAAATATATATATATATATATGTGCGAATATATAGCTATACATATATATATACACACACAAAACAGTAGTACAGATTCTGTTCGACAAAATTCTCACGCCGAACTTTATACAGTTGTTCCACCACAAGAGATCACGAATTTTTTTTTTGCGATCGCGCAACTTCGGCTCGACTCCAAAAAAAAACAAAAAATTAACACCGCAAGTAACAAAACAATTTTGGTAACGCGCAATAACGGTTTTTTTTCCTCGCGTCGTTATTTATTTTTTTGGGCTTCCTCGTTCGATCTGTCGACGATAGTGTCGTGGTTTCTTTTGTATGTTACCTGATGAGGGTCCGAGGGTCAATAGAGCGGATACAGTGTGAGAAGGGACAGCGGGTATAAAAATGTTCAAAGCGAACGTACTTGAGGCTCAGGCTTTTCACGAGCAGGTGTTACAGGTACGGCTTAACGATCGAGACTGACGCGAGCGGGGACCGCCGATCGCGGCGCGGCTTCAATAACGCCACCACCACCACCACCACCACGACTTAGTGCTCTCTGTTGGAAAGGCTTACCTGTTCGCGCGACACGGCGCTCGGCAGCTCTACCTGCAGTCGTCGGGCCGAAACCCGCGGTCCCCTCTCTCGCTCGGTGTTCCGTTGTTGTTGTCGTTGTCTTCGGGCCCGGCGTTTTTTTACGATCGCGGTATGTGGCGGCGCGCGTAAGGATTCTATTGTCATCAATTTTAATGGCACGTGCGCGTGTGTGCACTCGCGTGAACCATGAAAAATCACTTTTCAGCCACACATTTATTCATATTCAGGCTCGTGCTGGATCGTCGGTGTTTTTATTTTTTTCTGTAAGGGAGGAGATTTCAGAAGACCCTCAGGCTCGGAGAAAAATGATGATTTTTATGATGATTTTTCTTAGGGAAGATTTCTTCACTGTTTTTGAGACTCAGGGTATGTTGCATTACTACTTTTGGCTGTTATATGATATTTTTAAATTGTTATCGATCTTTAAAAGCGGCGGAGGTGTGGCACCGAATTGCGAAGACCGAAGGAATTTTTTTTCGATTTCTCGATGATAAATGACAGCATTGGTGTTGATAATTAATGGAAAAAAATGATAAGTAGAAAAACGTCGGTCAAGACTAAACTACTATTGTACTGAATAAGTGCACCGAATTTCGAGGCAATCCGATGATTAGATGTCGAGAAATCGTGTACACCGTTTCGGAAAACACAGTATCCGAAAAAATGCGGATATTATATTTTTTTCTGTAAGGGATATTATATTTTTTTCTGTAAGGGATATTATATTTTTTTCTGTAAGGGATATTATATTTTTTTCTGTAAGGGATATTATATTTTTTTCTGTAAGGGAGGATATTTCAGAACCTCAGGCTAGGAGAAAAATGATGATTTTTATGATGATTTTTCTTAGGGAAGATTTCTTCACTGTTTTTGAGACTCAGGGTATGTTGCATTACTACTTTTGGCTGTTACGTGGTATTTTTGAATTTTTATCGATCTTTTAAAGTGGCGGAGGTGTGGCACCGAATTGCGAAGACCGAAGGAATTTTTTTTCGATTTCTCGATGATAAATGACAGCATTGGTGTTGATAATTAATGGAAAAAAATGATAAGTAGAAAAACGTCGGTCAAAACTAAACTACTATTGTACTGAATAAGTACATCGAATTTCGAGGCAATCCGATGATTAGATGTCGAGAAATCGTGTACACCGTTTCGGGAAACACAGTATCCGGAAAAATGCGTTAAAAGTTTCACTAGCAGTTCCATCGGTGTAATCATAAGTTTGCCTTCAATCTGCGATTCCTGCACTATATGTTGGACATTCGATTTGAGGTGCCTCGAGCGACGAACGAGTGTTCGTTATTTTTGCAGTAGCCTAACGCCTTGATGGTATCCTGCAATAGGAGTAATAACAATAACACTTATTTATAGTTAATTCCTTCTGGCAATTATTTATAGATATTAGCGATTATTACAACGTAATAATGTTCTGACGGGTATTGTTGTAATTTTAATACTAATCGTTAAAATAATAATATTTTTGTTGCGGAGTAATAAAATGTATCATCACAACATTTAAAAAAAATAACAATAACAATGATAATTACTATTATTATGATTATTATTTTATGACATTGTCATCATAATAGTTATCGTCAAATGGATAATGATAACATTATTATAGCAGTTATTGTAAATAATAATAACTTTTATTATGCTAATAAAATAGTGTCACAATAAAACAACTATTGATAAGAATAATAGTTTTTCTTGCTCCCTGGTCGGGTTATAATGGCAATAATTATTTTTTGGTTATTTTATTATTAGCAGATTTTTGTCACATATTTTTGCCGTATAATAATAATATTTATTATTATTATTATATATAATAATATATAATATATAATATATATTAGTAATATAAAATATTATTATAATATATAACATATAATAATAAAATAATATAATAATAATAATCGAGTTTTATTTGCACAACTTGCTTTACAAGTTTTTTACAAAAAGTTTCCGCATTGTTTATATACATTTTTCTTACAACTACCTTAATAATATATAATAATATACAATATTTTATATACATAATATATACAATATATTACTTAATAATATATATTACTCATATACTATGTAATAATAATATTTATTATTATTAATATTATGATGATTATAAATATATCTGGGTGAAGATTATTGTTATATCTACTATTCTTATAACTGAAAAAATGGTTTATCACTATCATTGACATTACTATTGAAGTTATAGTATTTCCATTATTACCTTAATAATATATACAATAATATACAATATTTTATATACTTAATATATATAATATATTACTTAATAATATATATTATTTGGATACTATATAATAATAATATTTATTATTATTAATATTATGATCATTACAACGATATCTGGGTGAAGATTATTGTTATATCTACTATTCTTATAAGAACTGAAAAAATGGTTTATTACTATCATTGACATTACTATTGAAGTTATAGTATTTTCATTATTTGTGTGGGTGTGCGTGTGTGCTGCGGATATATATATATATATATATATATATATATATATATATATATATATATATATATATATATATATATATATAACTTATTATTTTATTCAACTTATTACAATGGCTACAAAACAATTGATCGATCTGTTATCGATTGTTTCGATTATATTCGCAACATGTACGAAATCTAGATAATACAAAATTGTTGAAAGTTTTGTCTCTTCATCGTTTCGTTTGGTGGTTCGCTCCGCGACTCTGGTCTTCACGATCGTTTCTTCCTGCACCGTCGATTATCTTCTTTCTCCGTATACACGTATATTTATGCGCCACGATGCCTTTTGCCTCGGAGCGAGTCTCGTAGGCTGCTCTCGCGAGATCCCTCCCGGTTTTCCTGTTTCTTTTCTTTTCGTGTGCACTCGCGAGGCCCGAAGACGACAACGACGAGGAGGAGGAGGAGGAGAGCCACACACGTGAGATTCTGAGCGAACGATGAACAACATTCGGTCTGCGCGGCGGTGGTGTCGGGGATGAAGACGAGCCCGTGGGACGAGCAGGATGCACGAGAAACGGGAAGGATAAGAGGGCCGGTATATGAAGAGCAAAAAAGAGCAAAAAAGCGAGTGCGAGAGAGAGAGAGAGAGAGAGAGAGACTCGAGGCCACGAAGCGAGGAATTTTACCAAACATTCTTCTCATAACTACCGCGAGAATTGCACACTTGTGGATGCGGACAACAAATCTATAGAGGATCGCCTTCCCTAATCTTAATCGCATCAAAGTTGCAAATTTCTCAAACCAGCGCTCGATTCTTCAGCATCTTTCGGAACTCGAGTAATTAGGTTTTATTTCCGTTCGGAAAATCGCGATAATTGTCATTAACGACTAGCATAAAATTAGCATCAAAGTTGTTAATGAAATTGTCGTGACAAACGATTATTTACGATTATTTACGATTATTTACGATTATTTACGATTATTTACGATTATTTACGATTATTTACGATTATTTACGATTATTTACGATTATTTACGATTATTTACGATTATTTACGATTATTTACGATTATTTACGATTATTTACGATTATTTACGATTATTTACGATTATTAACGAAATTATGATAAAAACCAACAGTTGGGGAGATCCGGGCATAGCGAACAGCGCAGGCAAAGCAAGAGAATACCCCCACGCGCAGCGTTTGCGCGTGGGGGTATTCGCTTTGCCCGCGCAGTTCGCTATGCCCGGGTCTCCCCTATATAAATAGTATTGAAGTTTGCATCGTAGGATAAAACTTCTTTTCGGCCGATTTAGACTATGGAAAATCATTCGAACGTATTTACGTATTCTTATAACTGATTTACGACTTCAAGTTAAATGAAAAATGTTTCGAATCCTAATAAAAATGACTCAATAAGAATAAAAATCGTTGCATTCCAACGATACAAACTTCAACGTCATTTTATACGATTATTAACGAAATTATGATAAAAAACAATTATTCATGATTTGTAAAATGTTAATTTAAAAAAAAATAATTTGCGGTTATTGACGAAATTGGATTTAAAGCAAAACGATCGTTGGTAGTACCAACGAAATTATGACTGAAAACAGATATTCACGAGGATTAATGAAATAATATGTGTTTTAAATATCATCAACGATGTTATGATTTAAAGAAAATTTAATTTACGGTTATTAACGAAAACAGATTTTTTTAAAAGGATTATTGATGAGTATTAACGAAGTTATGATAAAAGTCAATCATTTGCGAGAATTAACGAACTTCTGAAAAAAACGTTAAATTACGATCATTAATGTAGATTATGTTTTAGAATAAATTATTACTGACGATTGTCAACGAAACGAGGACCAAAAAACAATAATCTATAATATTCAATAGAATTATATCTTTAAAAACGATTATTTACGTAATTATTATGAAAAACTATTAGTTACGATAATCAAGGAAGTTATCATACATTTTATAAAAACTTGATGTACAGTACATTTTTCGTGAATTTTTTCAGCGTCGCATATCAAATAATTACGAAGTTGTTAGAATCACGAGGGGGGGAAGTGTTCACGTTGATGCACTGAGTCTTGTCTTGATTATTGCCCACGCGAAAATTGCACAGTAATTTATTGAAAATTATTCACTGTTCATTGTTAACGTTCAACTCTTTTGCAACTTCCGTCGTACGTCAAACTGACACACACATACACACACACACACACAAACACGTGCGCGCGCACGCGGCACACATTGTTCCGTAAAAGTTTGCAGTATCTCGCGCATTTTCTTCTTTTATTTCTCTCCGGGTATGAAATTCCATACTGCGTGCGTATCGACGCCACGCGATGTGTACGACGGTCGTTTAAATGGAACAGCACCGTGCGTTAAAAAAATGAAAAATAAAAATGACTTCTCTTCGATCTCCATAAGTCGTGCCACGAATCATCTCGCGATCTCTTTTCCGTCCTCGTGATAATAACGAAGAATAGCCGCGTGGGCGAGATTCATCGTCGGCATTTACTTTTGCGATCTTTCGTTCGTTCGATCGTAAAAAATAAAATCGATCGTTTATTCATCGATATCGTTAATTCGCGTTCTTTCGTTGGCCCAATCAAAATAAATGGTAAGTATCGCATGGAGTTTTTTAAATTTTGGATTCTTCTTCAAAAATGTTACTTTGGTGAAATACGATGTGGAAACGTGAGGAAGGTTTTTTCTAAGAGGGAGGTGCAACGATAGGCGAGAATGAGACAGTTGGGAATGGGAAGGTTGAAGGTGGGAACAAGAAAATGTAGAGAAGAAATGTATTGATCGATTGATTGATCAAGTTTATTGTGCTGTGGTCGATTTTTTCAATAACGGAGAGGAGAGAGAGAGAGAGAGAGAGAGAGAGAGAGAGAGAGAGAAAGAGAGATTGATTGATTGATTGATTGAAGATTTATTATGCCTTGGTTAAACCTTTAGGCAATGGTGTACAGTTATTGAATTGTTAGATGTTGTACAATAGAAGGAATTATAAGAGGTCGAGTAAGTTGTAACATCAACAATAATATAAAATAATATTTAAAAAAATATAATAAACTAAAATAAAAATAAAATAAAATAAAAAATAAAAGTGAAAGTTATTTGCGCATATAGCGTAGGTAATCTCTGATAATGATTACGAGGAGTATTCGTTTAGAAACTTTAAAATAATTACTTAAAATAACTTAAAATAACTTAAAATAACTTAGGAATAAAAGTTTGAATTTGCGAATAAAGTTTGAATTTGCGAGTAGCAAGCATCTAAGGCGAGGCATACTATATAAAGCATAGCTAAACTAGTAAGACTAAGCAGCGCACTCAGACTTAATTATGTATATTAACGTGAAGAATAGCTAAGATAACAGGAGCTTATAGGATTTATATGAGCTTAAATAGATTAAATTAAAATTAATAAATTGAATTAAGATTAATATAAAATAAAATAAAATACAAATTTAAGCACAAAAGCGTACACAGACTACAGCCACAGAGAGAGAGAGAGAGAGAGAGAGAGAGAGAGAGAGAGAGAGAGAGATTGATTGATTGATTGATTGATTGATACAATTTATTATGCCTTAGTTAAAAACTTTCGGGCAAATTATGCATACAGCAAATGAGTATTGATGCTCAGAGTTAGATGGTTACATGATAAAAACAAGCGAAAAATATTAACAGTAAGTGGTGAACTTAAAAATAATCAGAAAATATAAATACAAGAAATAAACCTCAGAAAATATAAACATAAGAATTAATATAATAAAGTATAATCATGATAAAATATAAAAGCAAGAAATAAACATGCTAAAAAATAAACGTAAGAAATGAACATAGCCGAATATAAACGTAAGAAATAACCATAAGAAAAAATTTGAGAGAGAGAGAGAGAGAGAGAGAGAGAGATCATGGAGGCAAGAGTAAAAGGGGAGGGTGTGGGCGCCCCAAGGCCTTCTGCTCGCCATCTACGGTCAGGCGAACCTCGACACCGGGCCGAGAGCAAAGAGACAAGCGGCCAAGTAGAAGGTGCAGGACGAAGGAGGAGGTGAAGAAGAGCGGCTCGGCTCTCTCATTCCAACGCTCTCGCGGTATATCCTCGACAGAGGATCGTCGTTATATCCAGTGAAGCGAAGTAGAATGCTTCAGACCGCGATGATACGGACGAGGACAACGCGATGAAAGATCAGCGCGAGAGCAGCCCCTCTTTGCGGTGTGACGCTTGCGGTATACCCGTTTTGCTTGTGCGCGCTCCTGCCTGCCGCTTCACATTTCACGGATCCTTCTGTGCGAATCCGTAAATTCGCCCGAACGCTCGGCGGTACGTGGTGTGTCCGGGCTACGATCCGGTGGGAAGGCCGCGATGTCCTTTTGAGACAGGATCGTTTTGGGCCCCCTCGCGGACGCGGGCAAAAAGACGAACTGGCGAAAAAGATGGCAAAATACGCAGAGAGAGAGGGGGGGTTGAGCGGGGGGCAGATGCAGTTTCCTTTCTCCGAGAAATGAAACACCCTGCTCCTTCGACGGGTCAGCATAAGCTTGAGGCCCAAAAAACAAGTCGATTCATTAATTTTCGCCAATGACAGTATTGGGATGGTGAGGTTGGAATTTTACTCGGAATTAACACATAGTCTTGCCAAGTTTGAGTTTTTTTTTCATTGAAAAATATTCGTAATTAATGACAGTTTTTAGTATTCGAAGAAAGTGCCGTCGTTGCACCATGGCTCAACCAAAAATATACGTAATGGACTTTTATTACTATAATAAAAGTTCCGTATGGCCGGATACTTTTCTGAATTTTTAAAAATTACGATTATGGCGAGCTGTAGAAAAATGAGTTCGATTTTCGTGAAAGAAGAGCGACTTTAGTCGTTCGTTATTCACACATGATTAAAGTTTCCGCATGAATCTGGGAAACACTAATTTTATTTTATATTGTAAAGTTTAATTTTCTTTTATATTCGAAATCTAATTTCACTTGAGATTTGAATTCTACTTTTGTTTTATATTTGAATTCTAATTTTATTTTATATTTGTATTTCTTTTGTTTTAATATTTATAGTCTCATTTTATTTTATATTTGAAGTCTAATTTTATTTTATGTTTGCAGTCCAATTTTACATTATCTACAAAGTCTAAGTTCATTTAATATCTGGAACGGCAACACGCACTCGTTCGTTTCCTCTCCCGTTCCTTCGCGCCTCATCTACCAACCGGAAATCCTCACCGAGGTGGACCTCTCAATCGTCGTTCGAGCCACTGCCACTCACCATTATACTTCGATACACGTTACTCATCGCACCCTCGCTCGAATGAGAATGCAATTTTAATCGTTCATAAATTACAGCGAGACCTTCCGGGCACATTCAATCTTTTGATATAACCTCTCACAATCCAGTATACACGCACACACCCATATTAAAATTCACATTCACATATATTATATTTTTCAGGCAGCTGTAAATAAACTTCAAACTTGTTTTGTATTTTCAATGCTCTGTTTTTTATAGTTGATTTTTCATACATCTATGGTAATTTTCAATTGAAGACACGGGTTAATGCAATACATTTTCCACAAATTTACAAACTTGACTTTGAAATTCCATGTTCCGACTATTAAATTCTATATCCACGTTAGAATTTCATGTTCCTGTTTTAAATCTACGATACAAGTGTTTCAAATTTCATTTCATCTACTGAGTTCGTAAAATTCAATTCCTTTGCATCTTAAATGTATTGTAAGTTTCATATCTTTTTTTACAGTTTGTATATATATATATATATATATATATATAAAGAACGTTCTTAAGTCGTTATATCTATGCAACGTTGACAATCAGCACATCTGACGGTTTTGAGTAAGCTCCTTAAAACTTTTTTAAACGATCGTTTATTTTGAGGAAAGGACTTTCTTCCAAGTAGCCTTAAGGGGTTACCCCCACTTGCGATTTTGAAAAAATCGATTTTTTTATTGCATTTTTTTGAAGTATAAGTATTTGAGAATATGTCCTGGAAATTTCAAGTCGATCCGAACAAAATTGACTGAGATATGAGCGTTGAAAGAGAAGAATCCGTGAATTGAAGAACTGAAATTGAAACTTTAAACGCGTTTTTCTCAAAATGGCATTTCTGAAGTCGGTGACCAAGATTACTCGAACACTAATGAACCGATCTTCTTGAAATTTTGCAGGCTTATTTAATACATAAAAATGTAGTCTTTAGTCGTTCGATTTTTTTTTCGAAAAAAAAAACGGCCGTTTTATAGCCAAAAAACGGCCGTTTTTTTCGTTAAAATCGAACCATTAACTTTGACTGTCCGCCATTTTGTGAAAAATGAATATTTTTCAAAATCCTTCGATTAAAGACTAGTTTATATTTATATTTGACTAAATCCATCCGCATTTTTTTTTTCAGATGATCCACTTCGCCGCAATGTTGGTCACCGCAAACCGTGTATATAAAAACATTATTTCATTGACGGCCATTTGCCACTAAACAATGTAATATTTTTCAATAAAAAAATCACTAAAAGTTCTTCAAGATGTGTTCTTTAAGATGGTATATTGATCGATTAAAAAAGTTTTGTAGTTTTCTTTAAAAAAATTCATGAAAAAGGCCTTTTTTTGCGCTACAAGTGGGGGTAACCCCTTAACACACATACTCACACTGATCTGCAGAAGATTTTGACTCTTCGGATTTATATAAGGTTGAGTATGGAGACCTTAGGGTACTGTGAGGACAGTCCTCGAAAGCCTTTGTCCTCAAAATCACTTTGCACTATGTATATATGTGTGTGTGTGTATATATATATACATACATACATACATACATACATACATACATACATACATACATACATACATACATACATACATACATACATACATACATATATATATATATTTGTGTGTATGTAGATATACGCGGGGGAATCCGAGCTCGGATGCGGCCATCAACCTCATTGGCGGCGCCCGGAGCCTCGCCCGAGTTGCACCAAGTGCATTCCCGTCGGTAGACGTCGGAGTGTTAAAAGGAAAAGATGCGCACTTGTTTGTGTTTTTTACAACATGTGTGTGTGTGTGTGTGTGTGTGTGTGTGTGTGCGCGCGCGCGCGTGCGCGCAAACCCACTATCGACTCGATGTGCCCCCCCCCCCACACTGCTCCTTCTTCCTCCTCTTGGATTTATTTCTACATTTCTTCTCGGTTTTAAATCTCTCGCTGGGAGGATTCACGAGCGCTGTAGATCGCCGATCACGCCGGCGAAGCCTCGCGCTTTTCTCGAATCACAATCAGCTCGACGGTGCGGCGTCGCGAAGCGAGCCAGGATTAATTAGCGGACGTAGTTTCGTTAGGGAACAGCCGGAGGGTACATAGGGCTGCAAGTGGCTCGCCGAAGCGCGATAGCTATATGTCGTTTCGAGAATAATAACAATAAGAAAAATGAAAAATAAATGGATAAAAATAAAAATAATATATATATATATATATATATATATATATATATATATATATATATATATATATATATATATTTATAAATATTTACACACATATTTATTTATTTTCTTTTGAGAAAAGAGATAAGGGGTGAGGAAACAATTGTTGATTTTCATGAATTGTTTTTAAAAGATTTATTTCCCATTTTGGATGCGACTTAGGGTATGTTTTATTACTACTTTTGGCTGTTACGTGATATACTTTTCTAAACGGGTTGCGGCGGATGTTGCCAGACGGCGTGACACGCAGCGTGGGCGTGGTTAATATGAAAAAAAAACTAATGGAGATTTTTCTCTCATTAATACTCGTGCGCAGAATATGAACCAAGGAAAAGTGAGAAATGTTGAAAATCGATGAAATGGTACGCGAGGAAACAAAAAGATTGAATTTTCCGAACGAAATGGCTACATTATGCAAGAAAAAAATACTTTTGTTTATTTTTAAAAATATTTAGGTTCATGTTTTAGACAATAAAGTTCGAAATATTTATACCTAATTTCGTCAGAATCGGTAGGTTAGTTTCTCAACTATACGTCACACCAGTTTTAAAAATACAATTTAGAACAGCGGTTCCTAATCTTTTCAGTCTTGTCACCCCTATGGCCTATCGCGGAAACTTATTTCGACCCCCACGTACACACAAACGTCGCTACGCTTTTTAGGGTTTAGAAGATCGTGCCATACCTCCGCCATTTTAAACGATTAATAAAATAATCGCACGTGACGGCCAAAACTAGTAATAAAACATACCCTTAACCTTTTAAAAACGGGGAAATTTCCATTCAAATCGACTTTTTTTACATGAAAGATATCAATAAAATCGATGAATTTCTCAATTGGAGTCCCAAGCCTAAATGCTGGTCGATACATCGACCAGCCCCGTCCGCAACAAAAAGTCCAATTAAAAAAATGTATAAAAAAAAGTTTGAAAGCGTATTCCTACATCATTTGATGTGCCGAGTACGGGAAAAATAATTCAAAAAATGCTGGTGGCATCCTCGATCTTGAAAATCGCCATTTCGGGGTCATTTTTTTTCTCTGCTACTTTCGCCTCAAAATTTATATACTCACATTGCGGATGCACTGAGTACAACAAAATAGGCATATATGTTATAAATGTCATCCTGAAGAATATTTCAAGGATGCCAGTTATTATTCGTATTCAGCGTATCAACAACGGTAAGTAGGCCAACTTTTAGGCCGAAGAAAATGACCTTGAAATAGCAATTTTCAAAGTCAAAAAAACTTCCAGAGTTTTTCACAATATTTTGGGCATATTCAATATATGAAATTTTCCGTGAAAAATATTAAATATTATGTGCTCCCCTTGGTGGTCGATTTATCGACCATTCCCGTCCTTAAGGATGTTGAGTCCCAAATCGCAAATGATAATAAAATTCTGAAAATTTGGCACGTTTTTGTATGTAGTATTTCGGAGATCGTGTAAAAATTTCACGACAATTAGGAAGCTCGTTATTAAACAATTAACATTCACAAATTAAATGTCTTATAGAAACTGATGTAACTTTGCAATAAGTTTTTTTTTGACCTCTCAATTTTTTAATATCTACAAAATACCGAAAGCAACGGAAACAAAACGAAGTTTATTGATACATTTTTTTTTAATTTCTTTTAAAAATTGTTCTTAACAAAATGTTAATTTTTTAATAACGAGCTTCCTAATCGTCGTGAAATTTTAACACGACCTCTTAAATACTTCATACAAAACATACCAAATTTTCCGAATTTTCTTATCATTTTTTATTTCAACCCTTAAGGAGGTTGAAGTAATGATGATAGAATTCGGAAAATTTGGTATGTTTTTACATGAAATATTCAGGAGGTCGTGTAAACATTTCATGACGATCAAGAAGCTATTTATTGAACAATTAACATTAACATGTTTCATAGCGACTCAACATCCTTAAGGAAGCTTTCCAGTGTGACAGCCCGAAAAATCGCTGTTTTTCGCGATTTTTTTTTTTAAAGAAAAAATAATCTAATCGGTCTGGTTTTTTTTTGTATATTAATTGGGTATTGAAGAATACAAAACAATTTTTTAAAGATTGATTTATTTATTAATTAATATCTATAAAAATGATGAAACAATGGTTGCAGAAAATGCACTTGGATGTGGTGTGCACGTTGCGGGTCACAATTTTGATCTGAAACAAAAAACACAAAAAGATTATTGATCGGTATATAATTGGCTTTCGTGTTATGGAGGCTTTTTTTTTTTTTTTCGCAAAAATGGCGCCGGTTGGAACAAAAAGTATCGATTTTAGCATTTTTTTTGGCAGTTTTTTTTACAAAAAAATAGGAAGATGTCAAAAAAAAAAAGCTTCCATAGCACGATAAACAATGACGTTAAGAATATGGTGTAAAAAATTCAACTCGATAGCTTTAAAACTCTGCCCTCCAAGTTGGACACCGTTTTGAAAAATGCTGTTTCGAGAAAAACGCGTTCAAAGTTTCGCTGTAGCTGTAGCGTTCCGTTGCCTTCTTCCAAGAAATGCTGTACAGTAACCGAAATAATCTGAATTTCGGCATGAAAATTTCAGGGAATATTCGGAAGAGTGTATACTATTCGATAAAGCAAAAAAAAAAAATCGATTTTTTGAAAATTTCACACTGGAAAGCTCCCTTAAGAAATGAACTTTCCGTGAAAAATTTCGTTATAACTGCTCATAAAGTACTCACAAAATGAAAAGTTTTCGATTAATCCGAAATTCCGTACTCTGTCAAATGCAATTAGGAACATAACTTTTAAATTTGAAATAAATGCAATTAGGAACATAACTTTTAAATTTGAAACAAATCGAGTGAAAATTGTTGAAGTCATTTGTCACGCCAATTGGAAAAAAGCTGTTTCGAGAAGTTTCGAGTAGTCGGCCATTTTGTACATCGGAAAAAAAAATCTAACAGCATGATATTCATACTAAATAGATGTTTAATTAATTTTACGAGTGGATCACTTTTTCATACGAAAAAAAAAATTGTCAAATTCGCACATGATTTTATACCCGTTGCTGTGGCCTAAGGCCTTA
Organism: Ophion costatus; assembly: GCA_951751655.1. Taxonomy (NCBI): domain Eukaryota; kingdom Metazoa; phylum Arthropoda; class Insecta; order Hymenoptera; family Ichneumonidae; genus Ophion; species Ophion costatus. The sequence goes on along the minus strand of OX632365.1, from coordinate 27,698,822 downwards.
ATGAAAAAAAAATGAACTTGTAAAAAGAAACGTTGAATTTCAATTTTCAATAATAATCCGAAAACATGGATTTCCATTCGGCGTTTTTATTTCTCCTTTCATTTTTCTATAACTTCACGTTCCAACATACACTTCGACATCTTGTGAAATCCCGCGTATCTTCGGTTGGTAAGAGCGTAGTTTTTTTTCTTCAACAAGGGCGATTGGAATCTTAACCCGGCGATTTTTGCTTTCGTCGCCCAGCTGTAGCTGTGTATATTTATTTATCGCGAAATACGCGTTCACTCGAAGGCACGAAAGACTCGTCGATAAAAAAAAAAACAGCGAGAAGAAAAAAAAACACCCAAAAAAGAACGAAAATTTATTCATCTTTGGTCCTCCATACCACGTAAAGATTAGAAAAGGAAACAATGCAAACGAGATCGAAAGAAAGAGGAAAAAAAAAAATATATATATATATATATATATGTCGTATATATTCGTATCGTATATATAACTGCGGCAAATAAATCGTCGTTATTAATATTACATGGATTACAATCGTCGTCGTTGTCGTCGTCATCAACTGCGGACGATACTCCGTTGCCCGTTGTCTTTTTTAATCTCTCGCGAGTGTAAGTAACACGTTTTCAAGTACATTGATTAAGGCGTAATGCACTATACACACGTTTATTCGATTGTTCGTTCGAAAAAGAAAGAAAAAAAAAATATATATATATATATATATATATGTACCGCCATAACATTTCGTTCTCGGATCAATCGACTAGAATAATAATTAAAAAAAAAAGAATATTAAAAATACAGGCACACTACACAACCGTTTTTTTCCGTATACTTTTTTCCTCCCTCGATCCTTAAGCTTATTTTCGTCGTTCTCTGACTTCTCGTGGCCCACGACACGAATTCGGTCGATTCGACGTTTACATGTGTGTGTGTTTTTTGTTGAGTGTACAAATGAGTTTATCGCTTTTTTTTGTAAGGATCGAAATTTGTTTCCCAAAGTGGGAAAACGATTTTATTCGTCAAAGTAGTTTTTATCGTTTTGAGACAATCAAGGTCATGGTCATCTATTTCATCGATGTCAAGGTCATCTATTTCATCGATTAAAAAAATACTATTTTATTGACCAAAATGTTTTTTGTACTCTTTTTTTTATATGAATTTTTAACTTGACAGAAATACGAACGATATTAATTTGTATCCCCAATATATGGATGTTCGATGAAATTGAATTCTCGCTTTTTTTGCGAGGGTCAACATTTATACGTCAAAGTGACAAAAAGATTTTCATCGATAAAGTAGTCTTCGTTGATTTTAAGACAATCGTAAATTATGACGACTATTTTATCGATTTAAAAGATCACCATTTTGGTGACCAAAATCTTTCTTATGTGTTGCTAAAAAAAACTCCACTCTACCAAAAAAGCAAGAATTTAATTTGGACCCCTCATATATATATATATATAATTTTTAAATATATATATATATATATATAGTAAGGGTCGAAATTAAATTCTTGCTTTTTTGGTACAGTGGACTTTTTTTTACAGTGGAGAGAAAATATAATATAGAGAATATAATATTAAATTTCACCCTATATATATATTATATATATATATAGGGTGAAATTTCACCCTAATATAATTAAATTTCACCCTATATATATATTATATATATATATAGGGTGAAATTGAATTCTCACTGTTTCGTAAAGCTCGACGTTTATTTGCAGCAGTGCGGGAAAGATTTAAATCGCTAAAATAGTCGCCAACATTTTCGATTCCTTTGATAATGACGAAGATAATTTTACTCACCAAAAGCGTTCTTGTTCGTTTCCAAATAAATTTAGAACTGTAGTAAAAATGCAAGAATTTTGCTTTATCACTAAAGTCATATTACGTAAAATGTTATTATTCTTTTTTTTGGAGTTCGACCATCCTTTGTCACAGTGCAAGAATGACTTTAATAGATAAAATAGTCCCATCACTGCGATTAGTTCGAAAACGACGATAATTTTATTGACCAAAATCTTTCTTGTTTTTTTAAATCAATAAACGTTGAACTTTACCCAAAAGTTGCGAATTTTATTTTTTCTCCAAATCTACGTATATATATTGAGTGAAATTGAATGATTCTTTTTTTCGGTGGAACTCGACGATTGGTCGTCGTAGTACAAGAAATATTTAAATTGATAAAATCGTCTCCCTAATTTTCGATTGGCTTAAACGTTTCAGAGACCATTTTGATGACCGAAATCTTTCTTATACTTTTATGAATTTATCGAGACTTAAAAAGAAAACGAAAAACTCATTTATACTTATAAACATGTGCATATATATATATATATATATATATATATGCACGTGTGTATAAAATGACTGTCATTACTTTACAATTCATACGAATAAGTTTTGGCCACGTTTCTTGGTCACCGAACACAATTATTTCCAGGCTGAGAATATCTCGAAGAGTTCGCAGCCATTACTAAGAAATTCAATACTAACATTTTCGCCTCTCTCGGCGAATTCGTTGCTTCGATCATTCAACAATCAACGAGTTCAACAACACGGTATAAATTTCGTAAATTTTTTTATCGCTCGCACGTCTTTTATTTCGAGAACAGCTTGGCACGTTGCAATTTGGCGAAAAAAAGATAAAAAAAAAAAAAAAACAACAACGAAAGGTCACGATGGTCTTTCGAAAATCATTTTATCGGGATTTGCTTGCCGCCGTGTCGTAACGTACCACGGCCAAAAGACTTTTCCGCGCGTTACAATTTTATTGCGCGGTACGCAAAATTCAGCGTCTGGACGCTGAAACGTAATTCACTTAACGGCCGCAACCGCGACCGGGTTATTGCATTGTTTTTATTAAGGGAAGAAAAAAAAATGTTTTTCTTTTTTTCATTTGGCAAAAATCCTTTGGTTTCATTCCAAATTTTTTGGATTCTCCCGCAACGTCTTGCCGCCTCGGGTTTCGGGCCTCTTCCGATTCTCGACGGGGTACTTTTTCGGGCGAACTTCCGGCCACCTGGCGGACGGTCGGATACTTAGGCTCGTCGCTCGTCTCTTTGGGAGAAACACTTCGAAACGAGAACGTGCAGGATCTGAAAAAAAATCGTTCGGACCGATCAACGCAGCAGTCAATTCTCGAGCATCGTGGGGAGCAATTTTTGTTTTTCTCTCAATACAATTCGTTAGGACTTTCGATTCTGTGCAGGGAGCTTGATCTCGTGCGGGAATTATGTTGATTTAGGGCTACGTCTACCTAGGTGGGTGAAAAATTGAATTTTCCGAAAAAAAATTTATTCGTGGTTGAAACAAGGAATAACACCACTGCGGAATGTCCAAAAAATTGATTTTCTTTTAAATTGGCTTAAGGCCTTAGGCTACAGTAACGGGTATAAAATCATGTGAGAATTGAACATTTTTTTTTCGTATGAAAAAGTGATTCACTCGTAAAATTGATTACACGTCTATTTAGTATGAATATCAAGCTGTCAGAAAATATTTTTTTTTTCTTCGATGTACAAAATGGCCAAAATGGAATTTCTGATTAATCGAAAACTTTTTATTCTATGAGCAGTTTATGAGCATTTCATTCAAAATATAAACCTAATAAAAGAATAATATTAAATATTAATGTTATTAAAATATTTGTTTCATTAGAATAATAAAGATATGAGGGGATTAATGGGAAAAAGATAATAATTTCAATATCAAAAATTAGGAAAATTAATCTAATTATATAAAATTGAATAGAAAATGGAAGACGTGAAGAGTTAAATGGATCAAATCCACATACGAATGGGGATATTTTTTCTCGGAGTATTTTTTTAGGGGGGGATAAATAATAATTTATAACTATCAAAAAAAAAATTATTAAAAGAATTATTAATATTAATAATATTAAAATTATTATTTAATCTATAAATTAGACTTTCTAATTGGAAATTAAATGTACTTATATACTAAATAAATAATAAGTTCATCGGTATAGAAATGTATAAACAAATAATCATACTACATCAACAAAATGTCAATATCAATCTCTGGCTTCAAAATAAAAATGATGAATATTTGAAAAGTGAAGTAAATAAAATCGATATAATGTAATAATAATAAATAAAGTTCCGATCAAAATATGAATACCATGGAAGCCAGTCAATAAAAAAAAAATTCTTCCATAGACAGAGTCTGCAAGTGTGAATCTAGCTTCTTTATATTCTTGATATTGAAGAGTAGTAAAATATAATCCTAAAATAATGGTTGATTTCACGGAAAATTCATTTCTTAAGGATGTTGAGTCCCTATGAAACATGTTAATGTTAATTGTTCAATAAATAGCTTCTTAATCGTCATGAAATTTTCACACGACCTCCTGAATACTTCATGTAAAAACATACCAAATTTTCCGAATTCTATCATCATTACTTCAACCTCCTTAAGGGTTGAAATAAAAAATGATAAGAAAATTCTGAAAATTTGGCATGTTTCTGTATGAAGTATTTAAGAGGTCGTGTTAAAATTTCACGACGATTAGGAAGCTCGTTATTAAAAAATTATCATTTTGTTGAGAACAATTTTTAAAGGAAATAAAAAAAAAATGTATCAATAAACTTCGTTTTGTTTCCGTTGCTTTCAGTATATTGTAGATATTGCAAAATTGAGAGGTAAAAAAAAAAACTTATTGCAAAGTTACATCAGTTTCCATAAGACAACATTTAATTTGTGAATGTTATTTATTCAATAACGAGCTTTCTAATTGTCGTGAAATTTTTACACGACCTCTGAAATACTTCGTACAAAAACGTACGAAATTTTCAGAATTTTATTATCATTTGCGATTTGGGACTCAACATCCTTAAGTTCAAATGCCTACAACTTTTGAATAAAGGAATATTTTTTAAATTCTTCGCGTACTTCTCTAGGTATTCTAATGCAGATTGACGAGAATTTTTGTTTTTTGTTCTAGGTAAAAAATTGTGGATGCTAAATGTCACGCCGCGGGGCGCCGAAAAAAAAGATTACAAAAGAAAATATTAGTAGACAGCCATTGTGTACGTCGAAAAAAAAGATATATTTTTTCTAGCAGCTTGATATTCGTACTAAATAGATGTGTAATTAAGGCAGTAGTCTGGTCTAGAGCGAGATTTTCGACGTCATTTTTCGGTTGGAACAACTTTTAAACCGTTGAAGTTGTCTTGATGAAATTTTACATATGTATTTATTGTTCCTTTGAGAATTCATCTACATAAAAAAAAATATTTTAAATATTTTCATGTAGTTTTTGATTTTTTTGAATGCTTTTTTCTCGAAACACTGGTTTCCAAGTCGGTGGACATGATGTCTCGAGAACCACTCGA
>OX632365.1:27548454-27688454 GCA_951751655.1 Ophion costatus | reverse complement strand
TTTTTCATTTCCCATGCTACGTGGCAGCATCGACGTTATTTTTCATCACGAACAATAATAGGCTATTGGAAGAAATTTTTTTTTACCCGTTAAAAAAATTCTCATTTTCAAATTTAAACATCGAAGGGCAAGAATTTTTTTTCGAAACTCACTTCCGAAGAAAAAAGTTTGCTCGTGAAAATGGCAGGGATACGTCGATTAGTCGGTAGAAATGTGGGCCGCCCACAGCGAGCCGAAAACGCGTGGGCAACACACTGCCGGTGGGCTCCTTGGAACTCCTTGGAACCGGAAGTAGCGAAGTTACTTCGTACGAAGGATCACGCGTGCAGTGAACAAAAAATGCTTACCAACGACATTGATAAAAGTGCTCACCCTGTACAACACAGTCAAGAGACTGAGAATGCCGAGAGCGAGAAACCAGAACCACAAGAAAACGTAGATCTTCTCGTTGACGACATTGAGGGGCAGTATGCAAACGGCGTCGTGGGTCTCGACTTCGCCGCTGACGCCGTACTTGTAGAAGGTGCACTTGGTCATTCTAGGAAAGACGTAGATCATGGGATCGACTCGATCCTCCTGGTCGGACTCGAGGAACCTCAGCACGTCGATGCCGAATGTGAGAAAGGCACCGTCGAAGAAACGATTCATCAGGAACATCTGGCCTGCGCGAGGGTCACAATGTTCAAGATTGAAAAAATAAACCAGCCTCCACCGTCGCACTGAAGTTCATTTTTTTTTGCAAGCGACTGGATAAACCTCCAGCGGAGTGAAACAAAAATCATCAAGGTCAAACGGATGATTATTTTTTTTTCGAGCAAAGTTCGTTTGAATCGAAATAAAAATCTCGAAAGTGTAAATCAAGGGTGTCCATTTGGTTTTACAAAAGCATTGCCATCTCGCGATTACTGACCGACGACGTTTATCAGCGCGAGTAGTTCGCAGATGTAGTATCTGTACGCCCACCAATTGTGAAAGCTAAGATTCTCCCACAGATAGTCGAGGAGCATTTTCTTCTTCTGCTTCTTCTCGACCTCGGAGCACAGTCCTATATCGAGGTCCATCATAAGCGCGTGAATTTTTCCGCCCTCCCAGCCTTTCCAGAGCCAGCGCGGGGTGTAAAACAGAATCGCCTGCGACAGAACAAAATCCGTTGCCAAAACTGACGAAACCCAAACGAACCTTCGACAATTGTCTTGTCGAAAAACAAAAAAAAACACTCGTACGATTTTCCAGCCCCAAAGTGCAATCGGCGATTGATTGTGACATGTCACTTTCGCTGCAAAATCAAACGTGAAGAGCTAATTCGACGCATAACCCTCTCCGTTTTAACGCGAAGCGAGATGTAACGCTCGTACCGATGAAAACCGATAAATTATGTTTATACTCGCGGATGCTATAAGCCCGTGTGCGCGCGAGTGTACAACGAATACGTTAGGACCGCGTCGGGATAATTTATTGCCTTATATATTTGCTTTAATGGAAGAGTAACGAGTGACCAGTGGCACTGACCAAACTATCGGACGAGCAATCACGAAGCCCGGTCGCTCTTAGAGAGTTACGTGCATCAATCGCTACAGATTATACAAACGTAAATGTAACTAGGTGTATATCATACGATAGAGATAAAAACGAACTTCCATATATATATATAAACAACCATAGTTTGTATTGAACTTTTACTCTTTTCCATTTTTATATTAACAAATATATATATACAACCGTATTTATCAAGTATAACATTTTTTTATTTGATTTTCGAAAGGAACCACCATTTTAAATATGAAACATATATATACGTATAGATGTTAATGAGGCATCATACGAATAATAATATTTACATAAGAACGCATTTATACATAAAAACAAGGCTTAATATTAATTTCAATTTTTATAAATTTATAAATTCCAAGGTATAATTCTTAAGCTGAAGTTCGAAGATCCATAGTTTCAATGTGAAAATAATAGATATATATACACCTTAATTTATAGTATTTATAAAATTTATTTATGATATAGAATTATAGAATTTATGGAAAATATTTATTTATAGAATTTGTAGTTATACTTATATAACTTTATTTATAGTTATATTTATAGTTATATTTATATAACAACGCATTTGCACATAAAAAAGAAGGGTAAGTGTTAATTTTTAATTCTATATAAATTCGTAAAGATATAACTTGATACGTACTATGTAAAATTTATAAAAGAAGGTTTTATAAGTTTTTAATAATTCTTATTTTTTTATAAATTTGTAAACTGAAAGGTGTAACTTTTAAGCTGAACTTCGAAGGTATATATTTTGACCTGAAAACAATATATGTATATATACAAATACACGCACACGTAGAGTTGTTAGTAAGGCATACCCATTATAATATTTATACAACAACGTATTTACACATAAAAAAGAACGGGAAGTATCGATTTCGACTTTTCTACATTCTTGAAGGTATTATAAATTCATACGAAAATTTACACACACTGAAGGATTTATGAACGAAATTCTCAATAATTCTTTATTTTTATAAATCTATCAAGTCAAATGTGGATAAAATGTGTTACTTTCCGATAAAAATATATATCTTCGAAGTTTGGATTAAGAATTATACCTTTGACTTGATAAATTTCTAACAAATAAAGAATTATTATGAGAATTATTATGAGATTGAGAAGAAACACACAGCAATATAATCTCATTAGAAATGAAAATTATATGGGTGTGTGTATGAATAAAAGTGGTTTACTTTTTACTTTAATTTATCTTTTCCTCTATAAAAAATACGTAATATTTCAGAACTAATTCATGTATATTTATATTTTATTTCCTGAGTTCCAACGTATTTTCTTGCGAGTTTTCACGTATTATTCTGTCCAATTGATCCCTCTCCTATCACTCCCTACCCGCACTTCACTAATCTAGCCTAACGTTCCGTTGCGTCCACAGCCGTTTTAAGGATGTTGAGTCCCTATGAAACATGTTAATGTTAATTGTTCAATAAATAGCTTCTTAATCGTCATGAAATTTTTACACGACCTCCTGAATACTTCATGTAAAAACATACCAAATTTTCAGAATTCTATCATCCTTCATTCAACCTCCTCAAGGGTTGAAATAAAAAATGATAAGAAAATTCTGAAAATTTGGTATGTTTTTGTATGAATTATTTAAGAGGTCGTGTTAAAATTTCACGACGATTAGGAAGCTCGTTATTAAAAAATTAACATTTTGTTAAGAACAATTTTTAAAAGAAATAAAAAAAAAATTATCAATAAACTTCGTTTTGTTTCCGTTGTTTTCAGTATATTGTAGATATTATAAAATTGAGAGGTAAAAAAAAAACTTATTGCAAAGTTACATCAGTTTCCATAAAACAACATTTAATTTGTGAATGTTAATTGTTCAATAACGAGCTTCCTAATTGTCGTGCAATTTTTACACGACCTCTGAAATACTTCGTGCAAAAACATACCAAATTTTCAGAATTTTATCATCATTTGCGATTTGGGACTCAACATCCTTAACCTAAGGGGACAGTGTCTTTTCTCCCACAAAGGAAGGAGGAGAAAGTATAACTGATTAGCGATAGCCGAAAAACAGTATTGGTATGATAGAAAAGGTACATTGGGGTATCCTGGATTGGCTAATAAGCCGTATAGGCAGCTGCCTAGGAGCGGCCGATTTTGAGGGGGCGGCGGATTTTAGAGGCACCTAAAAAGGCCTAGATAGATATACAAGTGATTAAGATAAGAGGGGCGGCGCAAAGTCAAGTGGCCTATACTCAAAAAAAGTATAAATTCGGCACCGGCCGCGTGTCTCCGAATTTGCCGATGAGCGTTCTATCCACGAGTACATCTCTAGTATTTCCGGAATAAAATGTACATCGAATATATGAGCACGAATGACAGAAAAAACGAGAAAAAAGCATAATGCTGTTGCAAGCTGTAAAAATACAAGAGTTACGATACTTCGAAGTTAAACGGCTGTTTTGACTTGCGCAAAGTGCCATAACTCGTTTGTTCGCTGTAACCCCTCGCAATTTTTATCTTATTTTTTATTTATTTTTTTCCTTTTCGCACTAAGCCTCGGCGACAAAGATAAATGCGCAAAACGTTCCGCGCTGGACTATCGTTCGGCCGAGGTAATCAATCCGGACGATTAATATTTCCGATCAAAATGTTGTCAAATGGAGTTAATCAAGTTTTGCGCCGAAACGTTTTCTTCGGCCAAATTTCACGACGAATGCACCGGCTAATTGTGGCTGAAAAATTATTTTCGAAATGCCCGATTCCGATAATAATTTTCGGGAGGGGGGAGAAACGTTGAAGCTTCAGTTTTTCCCTTAAGGACGTCCGTGGGCTTTTACAGCGCGATCGTTCCATGTTGAAAGTATCTTGGCATCTCGCCCATCACGCTTTTTGAATTTCGTGGGAATTCGACGGGATCTGTAAGGCCGCGCGATTGCTCCACCCGCGCACGACCCGAACGAATTGACACGTGTGGATCGTAGCGTGCGGTTGCCAAACGTACGTGCATCGCGAGCATTGCATTGAACCGATCCACAACGAGCGTCCACACGCCCGTTGGCTCTACCGTAGCTGACCTATCGATCGATTGCCGAACATGATTGTCGATTATGATTGCCGATCATCATTGTCGATTATGATTACCGATCATGAATGCCGATTATGATTGCCGATCACGAATGCCGATTATGATCCTAGATCATGATTGCCGTTCATAATTGCCGATCATGATTGCCGTTCATGAATGCCGATCATGATTGCCGAGCATGAATACCGATTATGATTGCCGATCACGAATGCCGATTATGATTCCCGATCATGATTGCCGAGCATGAATGCCGATCATGATTGCCGTTCATGAATGCCGATCATGATTGCCGGTCATAAATGCCGATCATGATTGCCGAGCATGAATGCCGAGCAGGATTGCCGATCATCATTGTCGATTATCATTACCGATCATGAATGCCGATTATGATTGCCGATCACGTATGCCGATTATGATCTGCGTTCATGATTGTCGATCATGATTGCCGTTCATGAATGCCGACCATGATTGCCAATCATGATTGCCGAGCATGAATGCCGATTATGATTGCCGATCACGAATGCCGATTATGATTCCCGATCATGATTGCCGAGCACGAATGCCGATCATGATTGCCGTTCATGATTGTCGGTCATAAATGCCGATCATGATTGCCGTTCATGATTGCCGAGCATTAATGCCGAGCATGATTGCTGAGGATGATTGCCGATTACGATTGCCGATCATGAATGCCAATCATGAACGCCGATCATGATTGCCGATCATAAATGCCGATCATGATTGCCGATCATAAATGCCGACTATGATTGCCGATCATGAATGCCGATTATGATTGCCGATTATGATTGCCGATCATGAACGCCGATCATGAATGCCGATCATGATTGCCGATCATAAATGCCGTTCATGATTGCCGAGCATGAATGCCGATTATGAATGCCGATCATGATTGCCGTTCATGATCGCCGAGCATCATTGCCGATCGTAATTGCTGATTATGATTGCCGATCAAGATTCGGTATGATCGATCCAAGGCTATCCCGTGATAACTGAATCATCGACACTTTCACAGCCAAGAAATAATACGAACATCGACAAATCGGCATTGCCGATCACATCTTTCGTGAGAACGTCTCGCGGATCGCAGAGCAGGAGTCACAGACTGCCGGCACGAAGATGAATCGTTCCCCGGGCCTATCCGTAAAAATCTTTTTGTAAAAATAAAATCTTAACGCGATAAATCACGGGGCTTCCTCCCCCGCGACTAAATCACACTTGTCGCGCTCTCAAACTACGACAAAATAAAAAATACTGAAGAATAACGTTTTCCGAGCGATATTTCGTAACAAGACGAGCAAACGGACGAAGACGAAGGAAAAAATGTAAATGAACGGTTGTCATCGATCTCCGTGGCGACGGTGAACGAGCGGACGTTGATAAAAACGAAAAGACGAAGAGAGAGTCTCACGCGAATTTGCGGAGAAACAGGAAACGTATATATATGGATGAAGTGGGTTGTAAACCCGTTATGTCAAGGTAATGTTGGCTATCAGCACAGCAGACTGTTTTAAGAAAGGTCCTCAAGGTTTTCCTTTTATGAACCCGAATATTTAACAATAAACTAATTTTCGTCCATAATCAAGTATAAATACATTCCAGTACACTGGTAAGGTTTCAAACCAAGTTACCGAACTTTTAACGAAAAATGACGATTCTAAAAATCGTCTGATTTATACGGAGTTTTATGGAGAAGATCCCGCTGGCCACATTTCTATCTAATAATTAATACATTAAATAAATCTAGATTCCGCATATTAACTGCCTACACGTCTAAAAATGGGGGTCACTGAATGTGAAAAAAAAATATCAATGATAAAACTTAGAAAAACGTGACTAGCAAAAGAATTTTCGTAGCCGCGGATATTTAGAGAAAATGTAAAAATGTTTAAATCTACTAAATTTGTGCGAAATCTTTTATTCCCGTATATCGTTGGGTATAATAATTGATTGTGACTTCTTTTCATTAAACGCCACTGGTATTTACCAATGATTCAGAGGGCCCTCTCATGCCCCCCACAAAATACGACCCTCCGCGAAAGGAACACCTTAAAGCTGTTTGTGTATGAGTATGGTTATATTCATGCAAGGGTGATTTTGAAGACATTGAAGTTTGGGTTGAGTGTCGGGGCCATTGGCTACTACGAGAACGGTTCTCCAAGGCTAATGTCTTCAGATTTAACTTTCGCCACATGTTTACGAGATGTCGTCAATTATCTGGCTACTGTTGGAGGCAGTCATTTTCCCTGAGACTGGACATGCATCCCTTCATTGCTGAAATCTCTATATGTCTCTCTCTCTCTCTCTCTCTCTCTCTCGGTCTCTCTCTCTCTTTCTCTTCCTCTCTATGACGGAGAAATTACCAAGATAAAATATATTTTCAGTCCAGTAAGACAGCATGCCTGGCCTCTCAACCTCCACGCCAAAAATAGGACCCTCCATCTCGTACGATAGAGATTCATGACGCCATTTTTTCACCTGACAAAATGATTCAATTGATCTGATTCACGGAGAAATAAATTTGCCGTTATTGCCGAGACTGTCGTGATGGATGGTGGTCGTGGAGGCGACTCGAGCTACGCTACAATCCAAACGATGGGATAGATTGCAAAAATGGAAAACCAGTCATTCTTGGGATGATCTGGCTCACGGTAACGTGATCATCTTTCTCTAGCCTGAGAAAAGTCTTTGCAAAAGATGAATGTGGTGGTTCCGTTGTGATTACCATCATCATCATCATCATCATCATCATCATCATCATCATCATCATCATCATCATCATCATCATCATCATCATCATCATCATCATCGTCATCGTCATCGTCATCGTCATTGTCATCGTCATCGTCATCGTCATCGTCATCGTCATCGTCATCGTCATCGTCATCGTCATCGTCATCGTCATCGTCATCGTCATCGTTATCGTCATCGTCATCGTCATCCCCATCGTCATCGTCATCGTCATCGTCATCGTCATCGTCATCGTCATCGTCATCGTCATCGTCGTCGTCGTCATCGTCATCGTCATCGTCGTCGTCATCGTCATCGTCATCGTCATCGTCATCATCATCATCATCATCATCGTCATCATCATCATCATCATCATCATCATCATCATCATCATCATCATCACCATCATCATCATCATCATCACCACCATCATCAACATCATCGTCATCATCATCATTATCAGTCGAAATAGGTACTCGGTGCAGAAAACAATAAGAAGATGGATGTTTTTGGGGAATGGTTGGGTACCTAGTGTGGATTGGCAAGCGTAGTGAGTGATTTTGAGAGCATGCTGTTTGCGCGCGCACACGTGTGAAGAGAGTTTTGGGGTCCGTGTCAACGAACCTATCGAGTACAAGACGTACATCACCCGCCATCACCCTCTCTCGCTCTTTGGCTTTCTCCCTGTCCTTGTTTTCTCGTCTTGCTCGCTCAACGCGGGAATAGTTCTGGTGGGTAAGTTTGCTGGCGATGGGCCAGTATTCACCGATACGAGGATCGTAGATTCCGCTCCTTTACATTTGAGTGCTCCCGTGCATACGGAAATTCGCAAAGCTTCACCCTCTCCCCGTGCCTCCCTTCGCGAATGCATCAACGCGCGCACGCATTCACACTGAGTTCTCATCTCCGACACGCCTATTCTTCGCAGTATGCGAAGCACTAAACGTGCGTCCAGAAAATATGGCCGTTCAACCGCCTCTGTGCCATTTCGGTGCAAAGATACGCGCGTGGAGAATACCGAGCTAAGTGGAATTTATAATCAACGCCCGAGACTCACGAACAAACACGAGACGAGAGTGGACGACGAGAAGGACTGTATCAATTGATTGCAAACTCGGATACGAAGCATAGAAGCCTAGGAAGTCCAGGTGCCTCCATGATCGGTAACATTCGTACGGATCCTGCGTTTTCCTTTTTTGAGGTTGCTTTACCTGTGATCGCAAACCACGGTGAAGAAACGATGCTAACGAGGCCTGATGAACGAGCGGTTGATTTCAGTCGCGCATGGATCGCTGGTATCTATGTCTGATGGATCAGAGGATCGTTAAGCGAGACTGCGCACATGGATTCCTCTACCATTAAACGCCAGCACTCACGACAGGCTGACGTTGTTATGAATGCCTTTGCGCATTGGGGATACGTTTTTTGGTTCATTAGCGTCTTTCCGTCGACTCATCAGAGTGGAGGAAAGAAGTTGACGATTTCCGGTGCTTTGGTACGAGGGAAATGGAAAAGTCCAATGGGAAATCCCTGGCTAAGGGATGTGGAGAACGAGCTATTTCTTAGGGTGCATTGAGATTGGAAAGTGCGCCCTCCACTAGCATTGTCCATTGTAGGACTGGCTGGATGAACTTCTGGAGATCCAACTACAGCTAACGGATAGTTCTCCAGTTGTGTATGGATAATGGTTACTAGTGGATTTTGATTTTGTTGTCTCTACGTGTCAGGGGATGACTTCCCGTTGGATCGCCCGGGCGGATTTTAGACTTGCTTACTTGCAGCAACAGCGCGAAGATAACCCACTGATAATACTTGTGTTGTTTGACGAGCGGATGATTGCCATGGCCGTGTAGGTCGTTCTTGCTATTGCTGACACCCGGATAGGGAACTGCGAGACCTACGGTCATGTTGAAGGCGTGTATGAGGCTGTAGGTGGTGTGAAGCCAGCAGAAGGTCTCGAGAACGGCCTTGTCAACGGCCCCCGCGCCTTCGCAATGGATCGGCGAGCCCGAGATGCTCTTGCACGCCAAGGTCAGACAACAGCCCAACAGCAGTGCTACCGTAACGCGATAATGAAGACGAAATATGAACGTGTCTTCGGAGGCACGTTGAACCTTGAACAGGGATCTCAAAGACCCAAAGATGTCGATCATCTTTAGCATTATTGGCATTTTCTCCGATGTGCGCGTATCCTTCCGCCCGCGGCTACTGCTGACTGAGAGCGCTTCCGTTTTGACGAACTTATCCAACAATCCTTTCTCAATAAGCTGATCCGTCGCGTTCAATGAACGGACTGTCCTCCGATAACGCTAATCGCGTATTGGAACTCTGCGTTAACGAATCAACCAAGCACTTGTGACTTCCGGTCACCATATCCACTCGCGAAACTCTATCGATATTATTTTCTAATTGTAACTAATAAACGCGGTACTCCTGGATAATGAAAGTGTGATCGATCAAGGGAGCTACGTTCACCGCACCCCACGCGGTTCTCAAAGGCGTCTTTTCCCACCTCATTGTCGCCAATCGCGTCCACCAACTACCACTGTCCCTTCCGACAACATTCGATCGTCACAACCCCGGTTTTCACAAAACTTCCGGTACTGCAGACGCGCCTATCCTTCCAGTCTGCAATCGGGGTTCTTTTTCACTCCGTCATCATCACTATTCTCGAAATTCTGGACAAAATTGTATCAGCCACGATTGTCACACATTTTAATATCACTCGAATGTACGGGACGAGGTGCTATTGGAGTGTAATCACGTTTCCAACGAGTGCAACAGGAAGCGTAAGTAGCCAGACTAGAAAGACGCCCGAGAGACAAGCGTGGAACACAGAAGCAAGCAGCTAGAAGACTGATCGGACTTGAGGGGCATCCCTTGGCCTCGACCAACCCTCTCGGACACATAACTCATATCATCTGTACGGACTCGCGTTTTCCTATAATTTTGCTTCCTCCCTCCCTGTCATATTCCCAAGACGCTTTCCAATATCGTCGTCTTAAGCCTGCGTGCGAACGAGAATGACGGCTACGGTCAGAGAGTCTTAGTCGCGCGCTAAGTGTGTCAAAGCCCTTCACGTTTCAGCTGTGCGGTTTATCCGAATCGCGAAGGTACAGCGAACGGAAAAATAATTGGCAATCCCAGGAACGGATTATACTTTCAACAAAGAATGGAACGGGATGATCGAAATTAATGCCTGCCTTGGGCTGCTTCTCCAAATGATCGAAAAATCCATTTCTGATAGCTACTAGATGAGAACCCTAAACGACCAGTTGGGAAATCATTTCCTGGCAATTACAAACCGTAAATTTGAACAAACGCAGACAATAGCAAACTTGCGTCGGTGGCCTTTCCAATAACGCCGTATCGAATGCCAACGCTCGTCTGCCCGTAGTATTTTCGTTTGAGGTCAGACCCTCCGCTCCACTCAGGCTCATCAAGGAGGATCTGGATTCTGTCATAATTGGGCGATAATTCATTGGTAACGAGTTTCCATACGGGTGCCTGCCAGGACTAATATTAATTATAATCAGAAAGATCGTAAAGGTGTCTGGTTTGCTGAATACACACACACATGCCACGAGCCGTTCGCCTCATCAGCTCCTGGCGCTTTGAAGCGGTGGCGAGTGTTTCGCTGCTGCTGGCCTTTGGCCCAAGGCCTGCATGCCACGAGCATTCGTTCACGAAACAAGATCTCTCTGTCTCGAGTTAATGGGAAAACGAATAAAAAGACCGTAAGACCTAGGAAAAAAGAACAGACTATTCATGATTTAGGGGCTTGCTTGGGAGAGATGTTTCTTGAATAAAAATGGGGTTGATGGTGGAATGAAAAATGTGACACGTGAATCACGTGACACCGTGAAAGAAATCTGGGTCATTGTCAAACTATAGTTGAGCTGTGCATCTCTTGTTCTTCTCTCTTTGCTCTCTCTGGCGCGCTCTCTGTATATAACTCGGTCCTGTTTCTCTTCTTTAGCTGTTGGCCACTGTGCGCGATATTCCGCCATGGATGAGTACGAGAGCTCGGATAATATTCCGGGAAGACCTTATTATGACCTCGACCGATTAACCTGTTCTTCGGTGACTACCTCCTACTTTCGTTGCCTTTCTCATTCGTCGTACGTCCCAATTTATAAATAAACATAAATGAACGACAAAAATGAAAGGGGGCAAATCTACGTGAATCTTGACGCTCTTAGGAGGGATGGAGAACATTTTTAGCCGGTGACCCGGGACTGTCGGAAAGAAACGGTTTACCTGAGGTTGCTGCAAATTAGCACAAGTGCTTTTGAAAAGTATCCGCAAGGGTTAATTCCCAGAAAAGAAGATACGTCGATGAACAAGACTATGGCCAAAGGAGCTAGTGGTCTTTGCAGTTTGAACCTTGTCAAAAGATCAACTGCCTCAAGGCAAAGGTGCCACCCCCTTGCCCCCCGATTGAACGTCCCCGACCCTCAGCCTATGTACCACCACTGCACGACAAGCTAATCTGCTTAGGGTTTCCTTCTTGGCAATGAACTAGATATAAGCCTTTGTATGCAGGGAAGTAAGTTTCTATCGTCCGAGTGCCGCGATCAAAATCGATTCTCGGCTTCGCGCCACGGCATGATGAATGACACGCAATAAGGACAACATTTGTCATTGGCTGAAACGTTTTTGCGACACTAGGGGAAAAGCCTGACAATTGTCACGTAATCAGTTATAAATGACATCGGTTCGTTGGTACTGAAATAATCATGTTGGCAGCGAGCAAGGTAGATCATCTTCTGGGTTAGGAACTTTGTACAGCTTCCGGATTTGGAATTCACTTGTGCTTGGTTTCGGGGAAAGATTATTTTAGATGGCGTTTTCTGCATAATCGGAGAGGTGGAGAGAGAACAGATATAAGTATAGTCTGCCGTGGGATACGATGCTATAGAGGTAACTATTATAGACCAGATTTTGAACAAGGCACAAGTGTAATCCAAGTTCGATGTAAATAGAGCAACCTGGCTAGATATATACATCAAAGCGGAGCAGCGTTCCACGTAAGCTTCGAAGACTCAGAGATAAAAGGCTTGCAACGTTGGAAAGCCGTGCGTCCGTTCGAAAAGCCCGATAAGTCAAAGCGAAAATGGATAAATCTTTGAAAAATGAAAAACAAAGATCTCCATCAAGATCTCAGCAGACGTTTTTTCGGTCATTCTAGTTTCTGATGGACGTATATCCTTCCGGGCTTTTGCAAACCCATATCCTTAACTTTTAGCCACCACTCGTCACTTTATCATTTGCAGTTCCTTGGGGACGCCCCGGCGCGTTGCTCCCTGTCGTTCCTCAACGCGCTGCTCGATCGCGTCAACGCGAGGCCACAGAAAAATTGCGAAAATTCTCTGCCGATACAGGCCATATTTTCACTGATTTGTCAAAATGAAAACGGCAGACGTACCGCTTGGATGGGTGACCGGCCCATCCGAGTATTGGCCAAAGCTCAAAACGGTGGAGAGTCTTGAACGAAGTCAACGACCCGAGATCCCTCGAATCTCAGGGGGGGATCTCGTATTGGCGGGAAGTCAGCCAGGGCCGAGGGAACAAGACACAAGTGGACCAAAGACAAGAGACATCCGGTTCTTTTCCGCTGAAAGATGAAAAAGAGGATACCGCGCTCGTCGGATATACGTGCCTGGATGTAACGAAACGGAAACGTGAGACCTGTAGGCCGGATTCATCGCTTGTGTTTATCCTATAGCAGGGAGCTTGTAACGTGTCGTGTATAGAGCGCATATAGAGGAGAAGAGGAAGAAGGGAGCGAAGATATCGAAGCTACGAAGCTTGGACGGAAGATGTGTGTGGGTGTTGCGAAAGATAAATCCACTCTGGAACACTCACATGTCCGTTAAATCCCTCGGAAACGATCGTCATGCTCGTTCGAGATAATCGGATGTACTCCTTAAGGCATATATATATATACCAGGTGTAGAAGTATAAAACCGATTTTTTTTGTGAAAATTACACGTCTGTTGTTTGAAAATGATAAAAACGAATAGAGACGACTTTCTGCGTCACATTCAATTGATCCGCGAGTTCTTCTTGACTTTGAATATCATCTTCATCCAATAAGGCTTGCAATTCGTTGTCTGTGAACTTTTTCGGTGGTTTCCTACGCTCTTCGTTTTTCACGTAGAAATCACGACTTTTGAATTTTTTGAAGCCCTTGAAACACTGTGTTTTACCAAGAGCATGTTCACCGTAAGCTTCGACAAGCATTCGATGCGATTCTGCAGCGTTTTTTTTCAAATGATAACAGAAAACCAATGCTGTCCGCAAATCGTAGTTCGTAGGCACAAAAGTGGAAATGTTTAAGGTTATAGGGAAATATACCGGTGTAGGGAACCTGGGTTGTTGTGTGTTGAAAATCTTCGTCAGCTGTTAGAGGGAGATGATGGTGGTGCAGAAGCGGTCTTACGGTTTCTAAACTGATGACTAGCACCATCTATAGGGAAATCTCCGGTGTGGGTGCGTTTAAAAATCGGCTGTTGCTCAATATAAGTCCCTGCTACCATCACGACCCTCAAACGCAAGGGTTGATCACTTCGATGGACGAAAAAAAGTGAATCTTTGACAGCAGTAAAAAAATTGATTCTCGTATTTAAGCAGTTTCGGGACAATTGACAATATTTTCCAATTTGATTTAAGTTAATACAGTAAATTCTTCGTCATATACCGAATGCACCTTCCAAATTTTAAACCGATCGTCTAGACCGTTTCTACAAAATATAAAATTGAAGCAGTACTTTTCAACATAGGTAGCCTATGCTCATCATCGAACGGCAGTTTTACGCACGGAATGGTGGAAAAAAATGTTTAAAATGTTAGGAAAACTGTCGACTCATTCAGTACATTATGACACTGATGACGAAATTGTCATAATGTACTGATTGTGAGTGAAAAACTGTCAAAACACTCACAACGAAAGGCTGCGATGTCGATGTCTCCGGTTTCGATGAAATTTGGCATGCTTGTAGAATGGGTAAAAATAGGCGATACGTATTTTTTTATATCTGCGGAATCCGATTTTGAAGGGTTGAAACGCAACCTCGAAAATTGGGGTTTTGCGTTTTTCGTCGATAACGTTATCGTTCTCATCTCCAATGTATAGTACACGAAAAAAGAAATATTGTTGCAATTGGAATTTTTTTCGTATCTCGTGCCGTTAAAACATTATCGACGAAAAACGAAAAACACCCCAATTTTCGAGGGTAGATTTCAACCCTTAAAACTCGCGTTTTACAGATATAAAAAAATACGTGTCGCCTTTTTTTAACCATTCTACAAGCATGCCAAATTTCATCGAAATCGGAGAGATCGACCTCGCAACCGATCCTTGTCAGTACATTGTGGCAATTTCATCTCCCCTTTACATTGTGACAACTGGGCAGCCCCTATGGTAAAAAGTGTTCCTTCAATTTAACATTTTATAGCAACGGTGTTGATCGATTAAACATTTAGAGTGTACATTCAGTACGCGATAAAGAATTTACTGTATAAATTTGAATAAAATAGTAACATATTGTCAATTGTCACTCCTTAAAGCCCGATCGCATAATTCCCGGAAGTGCCAAATTCGAATAAAAGATATATTAGTTCTTTGAAGTTCACAATTCAGGAGCCTGCGTAAGGTTGAAATTTGATAAATACAATCTTTCAAAATTCAAGTTTTTTTGTGGTTAAAAATCGACATTTCTGACGCTCGTCATTTTTGTAATGTTCAAAACTCAAAAAACTATCCGGTTGTACGAAGGTTTGATTATTATACCAAAAATACATTTCCCAGTTTTTCATTTCCGATGACCCTATTTGCCTGAACAACCTACGCCGATTGGCCATGCAGCAACGGCGGCACTTTGTTTGAACAATAATAACGTCGTTGTTTATCAATGTTTCCCAACGAAAAAAAAACTGAAATTTGGCAAGACTATGTATCAAATCTGTGTAAAATCCCGACCTCGTCACTCCAATACTTTCATCAAAAAAAAAAATATCGAAAATTGACCGGTTTTTTGGGCTTCTATGGAGGCCCGATCGGTGTCCTTCATGCCGATCGGATTCATCAGTAAAGCTCGACGGCTTCCCCGTCAAATCAGAAATTTCGAGTCTAGATCCAACAGCATCAAATTCACATCCCCCTTCCGTCATCGGAATTGCGCAAAAAGTGCGGGGGGGGGGGGGGGGGTCCGACTAGCCTAGCTAACGGGTGACTAGTCCAGCTCTTCAACTTCCGGGGCTGATCGGCAAGGACCATACCGATCGCCCCTCCGTGCGTTATGCAGAAAAGCGTTATATCTTTCGTCACAATGGCTTACAACGACAAGAATTGGCGTTGGTGTTTTTGATAGATTCGATTTACCTGGAAGAACAGCATGAAGCAGACCCACTGATAGTACCTGTACTCCTTCCTCTCGGTGGCCGGATGTAGTTTGGAATTGTCGATGCCCGGAAACGGCACCTCGGAGCCTTCTTTCTTCCTGTACGCGGCAGTGATGGTGTAAGTGCTGTGTATCCAACAGTAGGTGTTCAATACGTCCTCGGGTAGATCCTTGCTGTGTATGCAGTCGATTGGATTACCGACGTACTGCCTGGTGGTGACGATCAGCGAGAAAGCGACTAGGATTATCACGGTGAAGCTGTAGTGCAAACGAAATACGGCAGTGTCGATGTGCACGTGAGAGATCTTAATCAGGCTCTTGAGGCCGCGGAATATGTCCAACATCTTGCGACGGACTCAAGCCGTCGTATCGTCCTTCCGGTCTCGTCCCCCTTGCTGGCCGATTGAGGCGACTCAGCGGCCCTGTCCCTGGGGTCCCTGGGGCCGATCTTTGGGTGCCCCTTGGCAAAACTTTCGGCAACAAAGCTCCCCAATGGATTCCCGATCATCTGCCCTTCCCTGAACCAGGATCTTCCGCATCCCGTTAACGGCCCGTCGAATCGGCAAACGCTAACGGCCCCCGAAAGAAGCTTCTTCGCCGTTGTGGCGCGCTCTTCTGCGCCCAACTTTCGCCAAATGCGCGTGATTTTTTCTCGCTTCCACTAATAATAAAGAATACGTCACCGTTCGTTGCTTCTCTCTCTTCCTTCTTGTCTCTCCTTATGTCAGTCCTAAACGAATGATCTTTCGTTTCGTTATTATTCTGTTCGGATCACCGGGTCCTCGACGTGATTCACCAGACCTTTGCAGCCTCCTAGCCCTGTACATTATTCCCTCGGTGATGACGTTCGAACGATCGCGAGTCTCCAACTTCGCCCACGCACAGGCGTATGAAAAAGCGATTTTCACTTGGCAAACTTGACTCCTCTTGTCCTGATACCTATTTCCCTCCTGATCGAATGATGCCCGCCAGTCCTCGTATGCCTCTTCATTTGTGGCGGCACGTCCTTCTGCCTCTCACTCTCGCTCTTTCGCACTGCCACCCACGCACACGCACGCTCGTTCGTATATGCACCCCCGATAAGTAACGGCCGATGCAGCCGTACGGCGAGCGAGATACTACGAAATGTCGCGACTACTGTCCACCAGATAAAACTTGGCCCTCCCGTCGTAGTGGCGAGGCTTCCCGGAGACGGCAACGACGTGTCGGACTGCGACGACCACGACGACGAATCCGACGAATCCGATGGGCTTAGTCATCCTCGCTCGTCGTCGTGATCGCATATATGTATATTTCAGGCTCCCGTCTATATATACATCCCTATAAGCTGCATAAACTTTACGTGTGAACTTGCACATCCCTCCACATACGTCCGCATATGTGGACGGTGACAATGGTGACTTTGAAGACATTGGACTTTTCGAGGACCTCCCCGCGAGCCAATTGGCTTCGCACTGAACGTTGTGCAAACCTCGGTGTCTTCAAAATCACCTTCAGATTCGTTCGCGCGTATTTCGACACGGGCAATTTCGAGCAGCGTCCTCGAAACAGCCAGATGTCCTTATAGGCGACGATAGGTAGACGAAGAGGATTCGTAATATCCTTTTCTCGTATACTGCGAGTACTATCCGGACAATCAAGGATTCGTGGGAAAAAAGTTTATGGACTGTCCTCGAAACAGCCGTATGTGCTCATAGGCGACGTTTCATAGACATAGCGGATTCAAAACAACGGTTTTTTTAATGTGTGCTTTTTCAATTTCCATCCTGCAATCGGTCAATGATTCGTGGGAAAAGAAATTACGAACTGTCCTCGAAACAGCCGGATGTGCTGATAGGCGACATTAGATATATATAGCTAATTGAAAATTACTTTTTCCCGAATATATATTTTGTTAAATTTCCATTCTACACCGAAAATCACCGACTGGTGTAAAAAAAATTGACACCGTCCCCGAAACAGGCAGATATGCTGATAGCCGACGTTACATAGATATAGCGGCTTCAAAATAACTGTATTCCCAAATATATATTCTTTGATTTATATCCTGCACTTAAAATCAATGATGCGTGTAAAAAAATGCATAACTGTCCTCGAAACAGCCGGATGTGCTGATAGGCGACATTAGATATATACAGCTAATTGAAAATTACTTTTTCCCGAGTATATATTTTGTTAAATTTCCATTCTACACCGAAAATCACCGACTGGTGTAAAAAAAATTGACACCGTCCCCGAAACAGCCAGATGTGCTGATAGCCGACGTTACATAGATATAGCGGCTTCAAAATAACTGTATTCCCAAATATATATTCTTTGATTTATATCCTGCACTTAAAATCAATGATGCGTGTAAAAAAAATGCATAACTGTCCTCGAAACAGCCGGATGTGCTGATAGGCGACATTTTGAATATATATATGGGGAAGGAACACTTTGAATCCGCTATATCTATCTAATGTCGCCTATCAGCACATCCGGCTGTTTCGAGGACAGTTATGAATTTTTTTTACACGTATATATATATATATTGTATATATGCACATATGCACATAAATATATATATACATACACATATATATATGTATCTATGTATGTATGTATGTATGTATATAAATTTATACGCGTGTACATAGGGAGTTGCACAAGTTTATATATATACTTTCCGGTGCTTGCAGCAGCTACCGAAGAAAATGCAAAACCGCGGGACTCGTCGCGAAAACGAATGAGAAAAGAAAGCTTTTCTTGAAACGTATAAACTCTTGGCAATGCTGGAGAACGCGTTGTCCCCGAATAAGCGAGATATAACGCGATGATGCAAAAAGAGCCGTGCACTACAATAATATTCAACGTTGCTCTGAGCAATCGAGTAATAACCACTCCCTAAATATACAGGGCAACAACGGTGAGGTGGCCATGCATTATTTAAGCGTCTCGCGTTTTTCAAGTCTCGTTCGAAAACAAATGTTGCGTATTTTTTGTGAACAGTCGTATTCGTCAAAAAAGAAAATGTAGCACTCTGGAAAAAAATAATAAAAGCTTCCTCCACAGTGCAGCAGGATAAACATTTATTGAACTCCGAATACGAAATACTCTTGGAAAACTTTTTTTTGATGGAATTGAATTCCATCGGTCCGCTGTGCATCTTTTATCATTTTTTTCACGATAGGGGTATGCGCCGGTAAAGTTTTTCAGGGGTTTTGAGTATTCGGAAATTAGTTATCTCAATTGGGCTGTACTTAAAATAGAATTTTGTTTGTTTTTTTTCAGAATGCTCTATTTTTTTAAAAAGGAATTGGAAAACCATTAACTATCGCATTTTCCTCGTTCGCATAATCTGTATATACATATACTTATTACTGTGTAGTATATATATGCATATACAAAAATAGAATCACGAGAAGGATATTTCAGTTTAGCAAGAGTCCCACGGTTTTCGAGATGAAAATCATCTGCTTTTGGTTTTTCGCATGCCATTTCTACAAATGAGAACTGCTTTAAAGCGGTTAAAAAAATACTCTTGGGATTTGCTTTATCTACAAAAGTCTTCTTTTTAAATTTAAATGGTAAGGAAACTATGAAAAAGGATCGTAGGCGGAATTTTTATACAAACCAATTCGAACATCTGACTTTGATAGCCGGCGGTGTAAAAAAAAAAGTACTACGCATATCGTGCAGATTACTTTAAAAAGTTGCTTAGTTATTGTCGATTCATATCATTTGTAGAAATGGCATGCGAAAAACCAAAAGTAGATGATTTTTTAAATTTTTTCATAAAGCCCAAAATCGCGAAAACCGTGGGACTTTCACTAAACTGAAATTCCAGAATATAGTTGAACATGACCTATCGACAGTTGCAGGATTATCCACTCATAACAGAACACCCTGTACATATATATATATATTAGACTGATTCAATTTTTTTTCCTTCTGGATTCTCGTGTTATTGTTGAGCACTAATGAAAGAAAATTTCTCTAAAAAAATGGGCGCGGTCACTCAATTTTTAGAGGTGGCTATCTCGACTTTTTTGTATTCGAATTTTTTTTAATGAACGTGTTGCATTTAAGTATAGTCATGGCTTCGGATTACGGATGAAAACTACATCCAGCAGCTATTTCGTAACAAAAATAAACTCTAACAAATTGAAAAGATTGCAATATTCACTATTCAAATCCAGGTAGATCAATAATGGCGTCTATACTACTCTCGTTATTCATGTAGATTTATTTATACGCATTAACATTTCGCACTTGTTACGAAAAATCAAATTATAAGCTTTTATTCATAAATCATGTATTTACATTTTCAATATGCTACACTTATATTATATTTTTATTAGTTAGTTCATTATTATTATTAGTTTTTGTTAAATTATCGATGATAAAACAAGTCGTCATAGTAATAAGTTATTATGTTTTATTAAACAGCGTTCGAAATATTGTTTGGGCTCAATTTATTTACCGATTCATAATAATATTTTCCATTTTGTTTTCTGAGGATTCAATGTGTGTGCGATATACTTTTCTTCGTCGCAAAACAGCTGTGAAACATACTATTTCCTTTATTTCTTCTATTTCCGGTATAATCTAATACCATGATCATATTTATTAAGTAAAATCATGAAAAAAATAACAAAAAATCGAGATGGCCACCTCTAAAAATTGAGTGACCGCGCCCATTTATTTAGGGAAATTTTCTTGTATTAGTGCCCATTAGTAGCACAAAAATTCAGTAGGAACATTTTTTTTCTTTTTTTTTTAATCAGTCTAATATATATATATATATATCATTCTGCTGTACTTAAATAGAATTTAAAATTTTTTTCAGAATGTTCAATTTTTTTGCAGGTACTACTCTTTACAAAACACACTAGATTTTTTTTTAAGAGGACTTGAAAAATCATTAAATATCGTATTTTTCTCGATTGCAAAATCTATATATATATATTAGGGTGGCACAAATATGCGCTTTATTTTTTTCTCTCTCTCTCTCTCGCCATACAATTATCTTCTTTAATAAAAAAAAAAAAAATTGTATCGAAAGCTGCGAGCAGTCGAAAAATATTTAGAGGTCGTTCAAGCTTCCCAAAAAATCAAATTTTCATTAAAGAATCAATTTTTTTTTTCGCTCACTTCTTACCCATGAATTTTACGCTTTATAATGTTTAAATTAACGTCGCGAAAGCTCTAGCCGGTTAATGAATATTTAGTGGTCATATGTATAGTGGCAATATTTCAACGCTCTTGAGCGACCACTATTTCATTGGCCGGCTACAGCTTCATGGTTGAGAAGTGGATGGAAAAAATCGAATTTGGATGAAAATTTGCATTTTTAGGAGGCTTGCGCGACCTCTAAATATTTTTTGACTGCTCGCAGCTTTCGCAACAATTTTTTTTTCTTTAGAGTAGATAGTGAGAAAAAAGGACAAAAATAGGGCTTAAATTTGTGCCACCCTAATATATATATAATTTTATTGTAATTTTATTGTATTTTATATATAAAAATATTATTTATGAATATATATATATATATGCTCTAAACTCGATTGAAATCTCTTTCGCGGTAAATGCGTGTACACGCGGTTGCTAATATCTCTTCTCACCCCCAGGCCATTCGAGAATCCCCCGTGGGCGCGGTACGTCGCGACACTCGGTTACGACGAACAATTTTTCGGCATCATTTTTCCGACGGATTTAGAGCACCGCGACGAGAGATTTACAGGGTGCAATGTACGAGACCTTGGTACTTTGCCTCGCGCAGCCTCGCGAATTAAGGGGTAAGGCCACTGTAACGGCCCAAAAAAAAAGGTTTTTTCACTAATTTTTTGCTCCCGAAATTGAAGGTATTTGAAAAAAAAACTTTTAATCGTGTTGTCGGGCATACATTAAACTTTATTATAAAATTTTTTTACAGTAAAAAAAAAACAAAATGGCGGTTCCACAGCTATCTTCCCGGGACATGTTTTGCTTCCAGGGCTCCGCGGCACGCAGCACCACTGGTGCACTTTTGAATCTAGAACAAAAAAAAAAAAAACCATTAATCTAGAGGGCTATAGCTAGAGAATGTCGATCGGATTTTAAAAAGTATCAATTTTTGTGGATTTGGCGTGCGTTTGAAAAAAAAAATTGATTTTTGACGAAAAAAACGGCAAGTTTTTTGTTAATAAAAAATCAATAAATAAAGTTCTTGAAAATTCCGATCGACATTCTCAAGATAATGTAAATGTTCACATCTGGTTAAAATTTCAAGTAAAAAAAATGAAAATTGTTCGAGTTATGCTGCGTGCCATTTTGAAAAACCATGTTTCGAGAAAAACGCGTTTAAAGTTTTGCGAATAGTTTTCTTTAAGCCAATAAAAAAAAAACGATTTTTCAAAAAATTTACAGTGGCCTTACCCCTTAAGAGAGTCATCCACGGGCTAGAGCCTCTTCCGACACTTGCACGAGACATGCCCGAGACTCCTGTTGGTTCGGCACGTTTATTCGTGAAGCGCAAACTTCGCAACGATCGTCGGGTCGCTCGTAATGGTCGCTGAGGGTGCACGTGTATCGCTCGGAACGTACATACGATAGGGAAAAAAATCGGTTTGCGATTTGGCGCGCGAGAGCATTCGCGAGCTTCGAATTTTTCGGACGCTTCGGACGCAAGTGGAGGGCTCGAGTTTCTGGCGCGATCGACACACGGAGGGACGCGAGAAACACCTGTTGCACACACGCGTTTTACGTTTCGTCAACCCAAAGCCGCTTTATACTACTTCGCACCGGGGGAATTACGCGATCGACTTTGCAACGAGGGCCGATTTGCGGAATATACGAACGTGTGCGAATTCGAGTTTTGTGAAATTTTGCAAATTCCGGAACGATGCTCGAGAGTAATGCCGGAATTTAATAATCCGATTTAATAATCGGAATAGTTGGGCTGATCGTCAATACGACAGAAATGTTGGGAAAAAAATCAGTCTGAGTCGGGGGAATATTTGAGAATCATCGGAAAATTCGAAAAAAATCGGAACATCGTGGGAAAATTTTTGTTATCTTTGGAAAAGATGGTTATTTTTGGAAAATATTTTCACTAATCTGCGAAAGTCATTTAATTTTTGTGATTGACATTCAAAAATCATTTTGAAATGTTGATGAATCTTCGTGAAGCATTCAACTTGTTTATTCGCCTTGGAAGATCGTTCAATTTTTTTTATTGATGTTCGAAAATCAGTAATGGTTTTTTCTATTAATTTTCGAAAATTGTCGAATTTTTAAAACTTATCTTTGCAGATTATTTAATTTTATTTCATTGATGTTTGAAAATCATTGATGATTTTTTTGTCATTTTTCGAAAATCATTGAATTTTTAAAACTAATCTTTGAAGATCATTCGGTTTTTTGAAATAACGTTCGAGAATCATTCAATTTTTTTAAATAATGGTCGAGAATCATTCAATTTTCTAAAATAATGTTCGAGAATCATTCAATTTTTTAAAATAATGTTCGAGAATCATTCAATTTTTTAAAATAATGTTCGAGAAAAATTTTATTTTTGAAAATGAATCTTTGAAGATCATTATAATGCTTTTATGAATTTTTGAAGATCATTATAATGCTTTTATGAATGTTCGAAAATCATTCAATTCTTGAAAATTAATCTTCGAAGATGATTATCATGCTTTCATTAATGTTCGAAAATCATTCAACTTGTTAAATTAAGCTTTGAACATCATTGAATTTTTTTTATTAACATTAAAAAATCATCACTGTTTTTTTAAATTGATATTCGAAAATCATTGCATTTTTTCGATTAATCGTTGAAAATCATTTAAAAATTCATCGATCTTTAAAAATCATTGGAAAATTCACTGATCATTGAAAATCATTCAGAGATTCGCTGCTCTTTAAAAATCATTGAAAATTTCATTGATCTTAAAAACTCATCGGAAGATTCACTGATCTTTAAAAATAGTTGAAAAATTCACTGATCTTTAATAATCATTAAAAAATTCACTTATCTTTCAAAATCATTAAAAAATTCACCAACCTTCGAAAATCATTGCGAAATTTAATAAACTCCGATTTTTCGTTTGCATATAACGATCTTCGAGAATAATCGACAAATTTGACAATCGTCACGAACCATCGAATAGCGAAATAAACTCGACGAAAAATGGTCGACAAATTTAAGTCTTCGCAGATCATCGAGATATTCAATACTCTCCAAAAACATCCAAAATATTCAATAATTTCGTAATTTCCTCAAATTCCCAAATACCGGACTGAATACTATTCCGCAATCACCAATAGACGATCGGGATGGAATATCCTACCACCCGGAACTCCGCATTTTTCTAAATTATGAATTTCCACAAAACGCAGTAAACCCAAACAAATTTTGCCATATCGGATTATTTTACCCACCCAGATGAATCACCACAGAAAGGGGTGCGGAAAAAAGATCGCGCAGACTGAAAACTTTCACGCCGATTCCTCGCCACCTTATTTCGTTCTCGGGGTTCCTTCCCCGAGTTGCGATCGCCGAAAAAAAAAAACGACTCGCTCATCGGAGGAACGAGCGAAATAAACGAAAACGAAGAAAGTTTCTAAATTGCACTTTTCTTTTTTCTCTTTACACACCCCCACACACGCACGCCTAAATATCTATCTATCGAGAGATGGGTGAGCGTTAAGAGAAATTCTTTTTTTATGCTCATTGCGCGCTATAACTGACAGCTCAAAAAAAAAACCTCGGCTTGTTTGGATAAAAGGTTCAAACAGATAAGCAGCGGGTTTCACATTCCGTGTAAACTTCTACTCCCCTTCTTCGGTTCTCGAGATATCGGATTGCTCCGCGATCCGTGAGGACGTTACACCCAAGGTTTTGTTTTCTTTCCGATCACACATTTGGCTTGTGTGCCGCGTGAAAAAAAAAAGAAAAAGAAAAAGGGGAGCTCATTTTCTCCCGAGCTCGATTTTTTCTCATTTTTCTCCGAGTTAACACGATCTTTTGCCGTGGTGTTGAGCACGTGCGACACGTGCTCGCGCGCATCGGCATTTTTCGGCCCGAAGGCGAAAGACGACGAGAGAAAGAGTCGATTCTTTCCCTTGTTCTGGTTTCGAGACACGGTAAATACGAGGGCTTTGCGAGAAGGTTTATTCTTTTAATTTTGTTTAATGTATATGCTATTCTATTTCGGAGTTGACGCTGTAGAACTGCACTTTGCTACCAGAAAAACGGCGTCAACGTGACGGCCTCGAGGCAGGGGCGCGCAAACCCGACGTTACGGAAAACCCACTCGAAGTTCTCTCTTTCATCCTTCTTCCTTCTGAGAGAGAGAAAAGAAGAAAGAGGGATATAGGAGGAAGAAGTAGAAGAGAGTGTGTGAGAGAGAGAGAGAGAAGTGAAGTTGCGTTTATATCGTTTCGAAACATGTTCTCTTCATGATATTGTCAGAGAGAACTGGAAGGTATTTACTTACTGTTAATTTTGCCCCAAAGTTAGAAACTAGGGCATAATAAAACAATCAATCAATCAGTCAATCTCCCTGCTCTCTTCCTCTCTCTCTCTCTCTCTCTCTCTCTCTCTCTCTCTCTCTCTCTCTCTCTCTCTCTCACTCACTCACTCACTCACTCACTCACTCACTCACTCACTCACTCACTCACTCACTCACTCACTCACTCACTCACTCACTCACTCACTCACTCACTCACTCACTCACTCACTCACTCACTCACTCACTCACTCACTCACTCACTCACTCACTCACTCACTCACTCACTCACTCACTCACTCACTCACTCACTCACTCACTCACTCACTCACTCACTCACTCACTCACTCACTCACTCACTCACTCACTCACTCACTCACTCACTCACTCACTCACTCACTCACTCACTCACTCACTCACTCACTCACTCACTCACTCACTCACTCACTCACTCACTCACTCACTCACTCACTCACTCACTCACTCACTCACTCACTCACTCACTCACTCACTCACTCACTCACTCACTCACTCACTCACTCACTCACTCACTCACTCACTCACTCACTCACTCACTCACTCACTCACTCACTCACTCACTCACTCACTCACTCACTCACTCACTCACTCACTCACTCACTCACTCACTCACTCACTCACTCACTCACTCACTCACTCACTCACTCACTCACTCACTCACTCACTCACTCACACTCACTCACTCACTCACTCACTCACTCACACTCACTCACTCACTCACTCACTCACTCACTCACTCACTCACTCACTCACTCACTCACTCACTCACTCACTCACACTCACTCACTCACACTCACTCACTCACTCACTCACTCACTCACTCACTCACTCACTCACTCACTCACTCACTCACTCTCTCTCTCTCTCTCTCTCTCTCTCTCTCTCTCTCCCCCGCTCCAGCTAAGAAAACTTGAAGTAGGGGAAAGGAACGAGTGAACGAGGGATAGGCTCGCGTGCGAGAAGAGAGACGAGAGAGAGAAAGAGAGATGCGATCCCGCGTCTGTACGCCCGCGGAAATGTGTGAGGACAAACTACAGAAATAGAGAGGAACTATAACCGATCTCTCTCTCTCTCTCTCTCTCTCTCTCTCTCTCTCTCTCTCTCTCTCTCTCTCCCCTCCCTCTCTAATCGACACTCTCTCTCTTTTTCTCTCTCTCTCGTTTCTCTCTTTCTATTTTTCAATGTAACTGAATTTTTCACGAATTTCTCGCTGTCACTCACGCTTTTGCTCCTTCGCCCTCGACATGTACGTTTCTTCCCTGAATGCTACATTCACATTGGACAAACACAGTGATTTATCCAACTTTTGTTTTCTTTTCTATCCCGCTACACGTAGGTATCGAATTTAAAGAGCTCGTGTCTCTCGAGCACGGGCGAGGTGTTAATTGTGGGACGAACGAATCGTTGCTGCCAAATAATTTACTTGCTAGCCGGCGATTTGTCAATTTGAAGGGTTCTGTGTTCAATGACAGCATCGATTTGGGTTTGCGCATACTTTTTGCACGTACTCCAGGGACCATTTTTCAACAGTCAGAGAAACATCTGTACACTGCTATAATTTTAGAGATGCTTTTTAACGCTTCTAATTATGTGACAGTTAAATGACATAGTATCAGTGATTATTATATAATAGAAGAAAAAAAAAGTTCGCCAATGACAAATCTAATTTTACGACTATATTATTGGCAATAGTATAGATTAATTGTACTTTTTAGCTGCATTGCTAAATTGGTTTCAATTGCCCTGTTTTTCTAATATCATTGAATTAAGTAAAATTAGATAAAATAACAAATCAAGATAAATATCTATACACGAATTTAATTTTCTACTTATATTTTGGTAGTTTTTGTTTTATTTTTTCATTTTCTATATATAATTGCTACGCTTTTAATTCGGCGCAATGTTGAATTTTTCTTTTTAGCTCCCGTCGACGCTCAGTTCATTTTAATTAGTCCGCAATTATATTGTAATATTCGCAACAAAACAATAGTAAAAAAAATGTTTGAGAAATTCACATTAACGGCAAACGTAATTTTGCAGCTGCATTAGCCACACTAGTATGATTAATCGTTTATTTATAAGCTCCCAACAACGCTGAATTAATTGTAACTAGTCTTTGAGTATATAACTTGCTACATAATGATAATTAATTTGAATTTATTACCATTTAAATTAATTACCAGTATGTTTCACAAATTTTCTAAACGAACAAAAGAAAATTGAAAAAATTCGGATCCCTTTCGCAAATTGATTGGGAATAACTTGAAAGAAAGGAATTAACATAAAATATAACACTATAGTTATACTCTTGCGATCAGGGTCGATTAATTATGTTTTTCACAAGCTCCCGTGGGTGTAAATTTGGTTTTTTTTACGCCCTCAATGGCCCCCACAACTAACAACGAGCCCTGAACGTTCAAAAGTTTCTCCACCCCGTTAAACCTTTTTCCACACGAATCAGTCAATCGTACGTCTCTCTTACTCTCCCTCTCTCTCACTGCATTCCTCCCAGTGTTTTATCCCACCTCGCAGTCAGCATTTGTCGGCACGCGGTGCATTAAAAAACACTATTATCGATACGACCCGTCACCACAGTCCATGTAGCACCAAGTCCGGAAGTAAAAACGTTGTAGTTGTGGCACGTTGGCCTTCCCCGTCCCGGAAAGTTAAACAAATGTAAGCCCGCGTTACGATGCGAGCGAGACCGAAATGAGAGAAATCCCGAGCGGATAACTTTCGTCATACATCGGTCCGACTACCTTTTCGACTGCACGCTGTCTCATCAGGCGTGTTCTTCAACCAAAAAAGAACCGCTCCTCGATAGAATAAAGTCAGAGCGCGGACGTAAAAAAAATTGTAGACAAAAAATTCAAAAAAATATTTAAAATTCGGAAAAAAAGTTTAAAAATTCGAAAAATTCCAGAAATTCGAAGAAACAAATTTAAAAAAATCACAAAATTAAAAGAAATCGAAAAAAAAAACAAATTCGAAAAAATTCAAACTACGCGAGAATTTTTTTTGTTTCAACAAAAAAGAAATAAAAAAGTTTCGTTTACAAACGTTAAATTAAAAAAAGCAAAAAAAAAACGAGCCGCACTTCTTTCCAACCAGCATTGCATGAAAAATGCTCCCTCTCTCTCAGCAAAAATTCCAACGATTCCGCCCGTACCCGAATCACTGACAATCGAATTCTCCCTCTCCCTCCCCGGTATACACGAAGCCATACGATCACCCACAGTCAGCGAAACTTCGAGCGCGATCGAACGACGATCCCTCGATCGATCGTTACTTCCGATTTCTTCTCGCTTCCGTTTTGCCTCGATCTTTTTTCGAACTTTTTTTTTTCGTCTCCTTCGTCGGGGTATGGGCGAAAGGGGGGGACAGGGAGAGGCAGATGCTTCGAGCCGAGAACCGGCAAGACGCTCATTCACTCGCGCACTACAACTCTCGGCACACGCCACAACTCCGCGCACTCGACTCGACTCACAAATCGCTACCGCCGTCGCGGAGCACGCTTAGGCAGCGCGCTTCACGAACTCGAGGAGGAGTCAAAATGCTCCAGGAATAGAAAACCAAACGCCGAACGAGCTCATGAGCTTGCGAACTGAACGAAACATAACATGGGCCACAATACGTGTGTATATATATATATATATATATATATATATATATATCTATATATATATGTGTATGTAAATTGAGAAAAGTGATTTTGAAGACACTCGACTTCGAGGACCGTCCTCAAAATATATATATATATATATATATATATATATATATATATATATATATATATATATATTTTGAGGACGGTATATATATATATACCGGTATAGGACGGTATATATATATATATATATATATATATATATATATATATATTTTGAGGACGGTCCTCGAAGTCGAGATATAATATATATATATATATATTTTGAGGACGGTCCTCGAAGTCGAGTCTTCAAAATCACTTCTCTAATTTCTGTAAATCGAGAAAAGTAATTTTGAAGACACTCGACTTCGAGGACCGTCCTCAAAATATGTATATATATATATATATATTTTGTTTTTTTTGGACACTCGACTTTGAGGACCGTCCTCAAAATATCTATGTATATATATTTTTTTTTGAGGACGGTCCTCGAAGTTGAGTGTCCTCAAAATACCGTCCTCAATATATATATATACATATTTTGAAGACGGTCCTCGAAGCCTAGTGTCTTCAAAATCACTTTTCTCTTTCTACATACATATGTATGTATGTAAATACATATATATACATATGCATATATATACATATATATATACACACATGTATATATATATATGTGTATGTAAATCGAGAAAAGTGATTTTGAAGACACTCGACTTCGAGGACCGTCCTCAAAATAGCCAGCAGAGCCAACAGCCAACAAAGCCTTCTTAATTCTTCTTGTTCACGCTCCAGCTACTATACACTACCATACGGTAGTAGCCAAAACGGCGGATCCCCACGCCGCGGCGCGCCGATTGAACGACGAGTAAAAAAGTGGCAGACGCATTTTCCGCGCGAGACCGTATAGTACACGCTCGGCCGGTACGTCCAATATCCTCGATACCGAATTGACTTTCGACTGGCTTATTGTAATGTGAAGATTGAGTGGAATTTTTCATGATTTGTTTAAATCCCGATGGAACTGAGTAATTAATTAGTTGACGCTAATTAATCAACTGGTACGTGTCGATATTTGGTGATTGAGTAATTAATCATCCAGGAATTTAAATTTACTCGTTTAGATAAAGTTTCTATGGATCCTAAGGGTTCGCCTTGAATTTGTTTTCCAAGGCGCACTGCGGAAGTTTTTGTCGTAGTAAATGGTCTGGTTTTCAGTTAATTTTTCGAAATTTTTTTATGTGTTTGATTTGCTAGTTTATCATTTTTGTAGTTTTTCAAGATTCTAGTTTGGGATTTTTCATGTTTTTTTTATTCTTCTTATTCTCTATCTATTGTTTTTGTTTTCTTATTTTATAATGTGCTAACTTTTGCATTTCTCGTTTTTTCTTCTTCTCATGGACCTATAAGTTTTTCGATTTGTAGCATTCCGATAATTTTTGGTATTTTTCTTGTTTCTAATTTGCTTATAATCGGGTACGTCTTCTATGTGCAAAATCATATTTTATTTTTCTTTATTTTTCATGATGATTTTCTTATTTAATGATGTGCTTATTTTTCTATTTCTCCTTCAATTCTTATAATCGACTAATTTATAATTTTGTAGTTCCCAATGTTCTGATAATTTTCGTAACTTTTTTTATTTTAAATTTCTTATAATTTATTGCGTCTTCAATATGCCAATGTATTGTTTTTCAATTTTTCCAATTTGCTAATTTTTTATTTTCTTTATTTATTAATGTGCTAGTTTTTTTTTATTCTCATTTTTTTCTTGTCATTAACTACTTGATAAGATTCGTAATTTTTAATACGCTTATAATTTGCGTTACTTTCCTCGTTGCTAAACTCATTATCATTTCTCACTGTTTCAATATGCTGATTTATTATTTTCGTTTTTTTCTTTCATTTGCCTACTAAGTAACATATTCATATTTTTTAATATTATCATCTCTTCATTTCTCATTTTCTTCTTTTTATCGACTAATTGATAACTTTGTAATTTTTTACAGTCCGATTAATTGAATTACTCCCTCGTAAGCCGAAATGTCAATTTTCGATTTAACAACAAAATTGGGCAGCAGACATTACTTTTGTAATTTCATTACCCGTAAATTACAATTACTGTAAATAACTGCAATATTTATTCACTAATTGCAATTACGGGATACAATTATAAATTTTTATTTATCAATTACAGTTACTATAAACAATTGTAATTTTGTGATTATCAACTACAATTACTCGAAATAATTGTAATTTTTTGCTGTTAATTACAATTACTTAGAAGAATTGTAATTTTTCCGTTATCAATTACAGTTACTGGAAAAATAGTATTTTTTGTATTATTCATTACAATTACTTGGGAAAATTGTTACTTTTTTATATCAATTACAATTTTCTTACGATTAACCTTAAATTCTTACGATTAACCTTAAAAAATAAACTTAAAATTATTTTTTATACAATATTTTTGCAAAATATTGTATAAAGAAGCTTCGTTTTTACGAGAAAGAAAAACGAGATATTCATTTCGATGCATAGAATTCTCTCAAGCAAAAAAAATTTAATGAAACCACATTGCGTGGTTTACTATTACCGAAAGTAATTTTGATCATTTCAGATTTAATTACAGTCACTCAAAATAATTGTAATGATTTCTGATTCAATTACAATGACTAAAAGTAATTTTACTGAACTTCGATTTAATTAAAATGACTCAATGTAATTTTAATTAACTCCAATTCAATTACAATTACTGAAAATAATTGCAATGGACTCTAATTCAACTGCAATTATCGAAAGTAATTTTAACGAACTTCGATTCAATTATTATTACTAAAAGTAATTTTAATGGAATACGATATAATTACAAATTACCTTTAGTAGTTTTTAATTGTTAATTTTTTATTACAATTTTGCCCAGCACTGTTTCACAATTCACGTGGATGCGAGGATGCGTCCGGAGATGCGCGCCTGCGAGAGAGCACGTGCGTGCGTACGTGCTCGCGGGCGTGCCTGCCTACAGGCGCGTCCTCAAGATAAGGTTCGAAAAATGAAAGTTTCGAGGCCGCTCGAATCGCATTATTTTCAACTTGTTTTTCACGTCGTGATGATTTACCTGAAAAACGAGACAGTAGGCAACCCACTGGTAGTACTTGACGTGCTTCGTGGGTGGATTTGGATCATTGCCGTCCCTTTGACGAGTGGTCCGGTGCTCCTGCCCATCCTGGTGGAACGAGCGATGTCTCGGGTAGAAAGCGAAGGACGGAGCAACGCCGGGAAAGGCCACGTTCACTCCCGCGACACCCAGCATCGCCCGAGACACGAAATACGTGCTGTGGATCCAGCAGTAAGCGTTGAACGCCTCCACGGGAATGTCTCTGCGGGATGCAAATATGACGAATGCGTCGATCGACATGATCTTGGGTGACATACGGGAGAAGGTGGAAAAAGGATGGTGTTGAAGTATGCATTGTTGGAATGCAATGAAATTTTTTTCTTCGTTTTTTCATTTTTTCACTTTTATTATTATTGTTAATTATTATTGTGAATGAATTATTATTTCAATTGAATTATTATTCTTATTATTGTTTATTATTATTCTTACTGTGTTTTATAATACAATACAATATTATATAATACTATTATTTACATACTACATTTTTTTATATACTATTATAAACATACTATTTACGTAATACTATTTTAATACAATACGATATTATATAATAATATATATTATATAATACAATACAATATTATATAATAAAATGTATTATATAATACAATACAATACAATGCAATATTATTATTGTATTGTATAATAATAATTATTATTATTGTTCATTATATTTATTATTATTGTGAATCTTTTTTTTGCAGCTTTTGGCTGTTTTGCAGCGTTGGAATGGAACGAATTTTTTAAATTACTTTATTTTTTTTATCATGTGAAATCTTCTTTTTTTGCAGCTTCTGGGTATTTCGCATCGTTGAAATGCAACGAAAATTCTTCTCGATTTTTTCGTTTCTTTATTTCAAGAAAGGGTTAATAATAATTTACTTTTTTTGCAGCTTCTGGGTATTTTGCATCGTTGGAATGCATCGAACATTCTTCTTGGTTTTTTTTCCTATTTTCATTTTTAGTATTACTTGAAATCTTTTTTTTGGCAGCTCTTGGGTATTTTGCATCGCTGGAATGCAATAGAATTTTTCCTTAATTTTCTTCTTTCTTTGTTTTTATTACTATTTTTAATCTTTTTTTGCAACTTTTGGATATTTTGTATCGTTAGAATGCAACGAAAATTATTTTTGATTTTTTTAAATTTCTTTACTTTTATTGTTATAAAAAAAAACTTGCAGCTTTTGGGTATTTTACATCGTTAGAAGGCGACAGAATTTTACCTTAATTTTTTCATCCGTTTGTCTTTATTATTATTTTAAATCTTTTTTTGCACCTTTCGGGTATTATGCATCGTTGAAATGCAACGAAAATTCTTTTTAATTTTTCCATTTCTTTATTTTTATTGTTATACAAACAAATTTTTAGCTTTTGGGTATTTTGCATCGTCGAAATGCAACACATTTTGTTCTTACTTTTTTCATTTCTTTATCGTTGATCATTATTGTAAATCTCCTTTTGTAGCTGTTGGGTATTTTGCATCGTCGGAATGCAACGAAAATTCGTCTTGATTTTTAATTGTTTTTATTTTTATCATAATGAAAGAAAAATTTGCAGCTTTTGGGTATTTTGCATCGTTGGAATGCAAAATTCTTCTTGTTTTTTGTCATTTCTTCATTTTTATTTTAGGCATTTAAACGTTTTTTTTCGCAACTTTTGGGTATAAATTTTCAATAAGAACCCACAAATATATTTCAGTGACTTCTGTACCCTAAATGTGCCAAAAAAAAGGTGGGAGTACGAAAAAAAGGATATACTTTTGTTTCATTCCAAAGATGCAAACTTCGCGACCACGAAAAAGGAGCTTTTTCCGCTAATGAGCTGCCTGCCGAACTCACTTTGTGTGGATGCAGTCTATGGGATTGCCAATGGATTGCTTCGCGGAGACGATCACGGAGAAGGTCAGCATGAGGGCAGCCGTGAGTACGTGGAGCCTGAGCAATAGACCCTCGCTTCTTACCCTGCTCACCTGAATCAGTACTCGACCTGAAGATTCGTTCTTTCCGGGATGTCGAAGAAGTGACAATGAGGCCGGAAGAGAGACCGGGCACTTCCGGTTCTCCGTAGTGTACCGGAAGTTTATTGTCGAGGGAAACGGACCGATCGGGGATAATGTAAACTTAAGGCGTCTTCTCACTTTGCAATTTTCAAAAAATTGACGTTTTTCAAAAAAAATTTCAAAAGTATAAGGAGTACAACTTTGCAGTGACCGTTTTTTTCAAAAGTTTAAGGCTTTATTATAAAAAAGTGATTACATATTTTTTAATCAAAGTACTGCCCGTCGCTAGCTACGACCTCGGCCCATCTTTCAGGTAGCATTCGAATCCCGCGTCGATAAAAGTCTTGGTCCTTGGAGGCAATCCAGGAATCGACCCAATTTTTGACTTCTTCGTAAGTACCGAAGTGCTGGTCAGCCAAATCGTGTGCCATTGACCGGAACAAGTGATAGTCGGAAGGGGCAATGTCTGGAGAGTACGGCGGGTGGGATAAAACCTCCCATTTCAGCGTTTCCAAGTACTTTTTCACGACATTTGCAACATGGGGTCGGGCATTGTCATGCTGCAATATCACCTTGTCATGTCTTCCGTCGAATTGTGGCCGTTTCTCTTTGAGTGCCTTACTCAAGCGCATCAACTGACGTCGGTAGAGTTCCCCTGTGATGGTTTCGGATGGTTTGAGCAGCTCATAGTACACAACGCCCAGCTGGTCCCACCAGATACACAGCATCACTTTGGATCCGTGAATATTCGGTTTGGGCGTCGATGACGGAATATGACCAGGCAGTCCCCATGATTTTCGGCGTTTAGGATTATCGTAGTGAACCCACTTTTCATCTCCAGTCACAATCCGGTGCAAAAATCCCTTCCTTTGTTGTCTTTGGAGCAGTTGTTCACAGGTAAAAAATCGGCGCTCGATGTCTCTCGGCTTCAACTCATGCGGGACCCAGTTTCCTTGCTTTTGGATCATACCCATATCCCGGAGACGTTTTGAAACTGCTTGCTGGGTTACTCCTAACGTCTCGGCGAGTTCCTCTTGAGTTTGGCACGAATCCTGGTCCAGCAAGGTCTCCAATTCTGCGTCTTCAAAAACTTTCTGCCTTCCGCCACCATGCTTGTTCTCGACCGCAAAATCTCCACTTTTGAAGCGTTGAAACCACCGCCGACACGCTTTCTCACTAATAGAATCCTCCCCGTAAGCATCTACAAGCAAACGGTGGGCCTCAGCCGCAGATTTCTTGATGTTGAAGAAGTAAATCATAACCTCCCGCAAATGCTGAGAATTCGGTTCGTAGGTTGCCATGTTTGAGTGCCTATAACTTTATAATGCATACACGTATCCGTTAGCTTTTTTAAATGGTTTACATTGGCAGAGCCTCTAGTTTAAAATGCCACTTTTTTTATTGAGCTAGGGCCACTACTTCGGCCGCAGTGGCTCTCTAAGTAAAACGGTCACTGCAAAGTTGTACTCCTAATATAAATATCCAAAAATACGATACTAAATTTTTTTCAACGGCTTGTTGATAAAATCTTCGAAATTACTGAACCGATCCTTATGAAATTTCAACCACACATTCTTTACAACTATAGCTATATCGCATATCAAAGATTTTTTTAAATTTCGATATTTACTAATTTTTTTACCAAAAACGGTAAAAAGACGCGTTTTTTTTCGAAAAATGTCCGTCATTTTGTTATTTTTGCATATATCAAAAATCGTATGTGCGTTATAGCTATGAATCTAAAACTGTTTGATTTTGTCGGTTCGGATGATCCATCTCCGAGATTTCATCAACAGCGCAGACCTACAATTTTTTTTAAGGGGTTACCCCCACTTGCGATTTTGAAAAAATCGACTTTTTTATTGCATTTTTCTGAAGTATAAGTATCTGAGAATATGTCCTGAAAATTTCAAGTCGATCCGAACAAAATTGACTGAGATATGTGCATTGAAAGAGAAGAATCCGTGAATTGAAGAACTGAAATTGAAACTTCAAACGCGTTTTTTTCAAAATGGCATTTCTGAAGTCGGTGACCAAGATTACTCGAACACTAATGAACCGATCTTCTTGAAATTTTGCAGGCTTATTTAATACATAAAAATGTAGTCTTTAATCGTTCGATTTTTTTTTTCGAAAAAAAAATGGCCGTTTTATAGCCAAAAAACGGCCGTTTTTTCGTTAAAATCGAACCATTAACTTTGACTGTCCGCCATTTTGTGAAAAATGAATATTTTTTGAAATCCTTCGATGCACGACTAGTTTATACTTATATTTGACTAAATCCATCCGCATTTTTTTTCAGATGATCCACTTCGCCGCAATGTTGGTCACCGCAAACCGTGTATATGAAAACTTTATTTCATTGACGGCCATTTGCCACTAAACAATGTAATATTTTTCAATAAAAAAATTACTGAAAGTTCTTCAAGATGTGTTCTTTAAGATGGTATATTGATCGATTAAAAAAGTTTTGTAGTTTTCTTTAAAAAAATTCCTGAAAAAGGCCTTTTTTTTGCGCTACAAGTGGGGGTAACGCGTTAAGACATTTTTTCACTACCATTTCCGTCTGTAAATAGTGACTTGAAAAAATAAAAATAATTTTTTTACGTATTTCGAAAGTGTATTTATTAAGTATAATTCATTTATTAATATCTATTTATAAGTGTTTGTTTAATAAATCTTTTGTAAATCTATTTATAAGTGTAATTTATAAATCTTTATTAAGTATAATTTATAAGTGTATTACTTATGTAATTTATGTGTATTTATTAAGTGTAACAACTCTGACATCAATATCTAAAATATAAACCTATCAAAAAAATGCATGAAAATAGCCTTTTCAGCGTCTAAAGTGAGAAGACCCCTCAAGGGGTCTGCGTAAGCCTACAACTTCGACGACACGATTTTCATTGCATTTTTATAGGCTAGAATCTTCATTTTAATCAGCAATAAGGATCCGGTATACCCTTTAAACATTTCTCAACACGTCTGCGTAATTAAACTTCGCAAGCTGTAAAATTCAATTGTAAAAAATTATCCCAAAATTCCAACATGGGAAAGTGAGCATATCATTACAAATTCGTCCGGGTCAAAATGACCCAGTGTGACAATGAAGGGTTAAGAGTAAATTTTCAAAATCAACTTCGTAATTCCAAAAATTCAAATACGCGGCGTTTTTTGGGAAATTAGGTCCCGGAAATGGCACCTCGCGTCAGGGACGTTCAAAGAGACAAAGAAGAGCACCCGACTGATCATCGATTCCCGTATCGAGAGCGAAAAAAAAAAAAAAATCCGTGGCGATGCAGAGGCGAGAGGAAGAAAAAGAAATATACTCACGTGAAACAGAAAAAAGAGACCACCTATCGCATCCATTATTTTTCTCCCCTCGCGCTTCGCGGCCCGCTTTGACAATCGGGCGCCGTTTTTTGTCCCGTTCGGACGAGTTTTAACGGCGGGACGCGGTCTCAACTTGTTCTTTGTTCCGTGATTGGCGTTATTCGGGCCGTTCGGTAGCCCGTCACCAGCGTCGGACCGCACTGTTTCCTCGCTTCTTTCTGTGCCTCGGGGACTTTTCATACTTCAACTTTACGCGACGTGCGCGCGTGTGTACAACGGAGTCCGAGCATCGACATCGAGCCGTCTCATCCACGTCTCGTACCCTTGGACTCGTTTCGTATTCCGCACGACCGAGCTTTCGCTCGTTGATACAACCCGCGAGCTCCTCCTCGTCAAACTCGTCACAGCCTCGACCATATTGTCTCCATTCGCGATTACAGCGAGGAGAAATTCTCAATCGTCCCTTCCATCGATCCTTCCCTCCGAAGACGTCACGGAGAACAGGATCCACGCCCCGTCGATCCTTGCATGCGCGACGATTCGATCTCGCGGAGACCACCGAACATTTTGCCGAAATTAACGATTGAGGGGATTTTTCGCCCAGGGCCTATTCGCTATTCTTTTGTGGGTGACTCGAAGGCTCTAGGCCACTCCGCAGGCCGAAAAAACAGGCTTTTTGAGGATTTTTTTTTTTCAGAAAAACTACACAATAAATCGAGATAACAAAATGAGTGTTTATCACACATATCAGTGACTGTGTACAATAATTTTTTTGAAGCGATTAAATTCAAAATGGCGGCTGTGCAGCGTTTTTGCGATGACGTCTCCGTTTGACCTCGGACAATTTTCGACCGATTCACTCGAAATGTTGAATGTATCTTGAAAAATACATTGTCTATGGAAGTACGTAGGATTTTTTTTTTTCATATTGCATAGATCATTTGTTATTAACAGTTATCTGACGATTTTTTCGGCAAATTTTTTACTTTCCACTTTAGAAGTGCGCCATTTGGCGAAAAATATATCGAAAAAATCCTACGTACTTGTATAGCAGTTATTATATATAAATGAAGAAAAGTCATTGGCTTATTATAATTCAAAAACTACAGGAGCTGTTTGTCCGGCCTTGGAACGTGGAAAAACGGAGACGTCATCGCAAAAACGCTGCACAGCAGCCATTTTGAATTTAATCGCTTCAAAAAAATTATTGTATACAGTCACTGATATGTATGATAAACATCCTTTTTTGTAATCGCGATTTATTTTGTAGTTTTTCTGAACCCCAAAAGCCTATTTTTTCGGCCTCTACAGTGGCCTAAGGCCTTAATGAGGCGTGCTGTTGATTTAGACAAGTGCAAATAAATGAATGGATAGATAAATGGATAAACGTATAAATAAATGAATGTACGAATGAATAAATGAATAATGAATCAGTTTGAAAAAGAATGATGCATAAATCAATAAATCAATAAACGAATAAATAAATGAATAAATGAGTAAACAAATGAATTAATAAATGAACAAGCAAACAAACGGATAAACAAGTAAATAAATAAATAAAACCTTCAAGTGTCAGAGTCATAAACGTCAATTTTATCGTATTCAAAAAAATCCTTAATTTCGAATAGGGATCAAAATCAATCCAACCAATTAAAAATCCAAAAACGCCA
Organism: Ophion costatus; assembly: GCA_951751655.1. Classification (NCBI taxonomy): domain Eukaryota; kingdom Metazoa; phylum Arthropoda; class Insecta; order Hymenoptera; family Ichneumonidae; genus Ophion; species Ophion costatus. The sequence continues at coordinate 27,649,336 of OX632365.1, read as the reverse complement.
ATTACGAGTAGAGATTACAATCAATATATTTTTTTGTTTTTAAATTAAACATACTTCTTCTCTCGCTGTGCAATCTCGAGTTTGCGGTTTTTTACGGTCACTCTGTGGATGCTCAGCTGTTTCCGAATCGCCTGGACTACGTTAAGTGCTTCAAACAATAATCGATGAATCGATGCGCATCGACAGAACAATTAATTGAGTCGATCAACCATCGGGACAATGCGCGGCCTTCGTTAGTGAGGCATTTTTTTTCTTTCACAAATCACGCGCACGCTGCAGATATAAATATACATGTATGTACGTATGTATATATAGGACTGTAGAATTTGTTTTAATTCGGTTCGTGAAGAGTTCCGCGGGCTTTTTCGAGCCCCTGTGTGTTCCCTGTCGTTCGTGTATCGCCGGCGATGTTTTCGACAAAGCAACGAATTTTTCGTCGTCCCGTGCGCGGGATGGTTCCCAAGAAACTAAAACAGAGTATAGTGACTGACCTACTACCGAGGCCCGTGCACGAAACTTCGCAGCGAAGCGAGAGAGACAGACAGCGGAGCATCGAAAGAGACGCGGACGAGTAAAAGGAACCGGCGGCATCAGCAACAGACACGGGATGAAATACGGAGTGCGAGAGAGAACGAGAGCTCGCGGGGGAGGAGGAGGAGAGAGAGAGGACAATTCGCGTGTAGCCGAAAACTCGAGGCTTCAACACAAATATACCGCAATTCCACGCGGATCGGTTCGCGGGGGAACTCGAGGAGGAAAGAAATCTTTATTTTTACATTGACATCAACGCGCCCTTGTCATCCAGCGGCTCTTTTGCGCTCTTTCGTATCGCATTTTATCGCTCTAAACTGTAAAGCTCGTTTTGCCTCTCTCTCTCTCTCTCTCTCTCTCTCTCTCTCTCTTTGTTTGTTACTTTTATCGTTTTTTTACGTTACACTTTAGTTTGCTACATTTACGTTTATTGGCTTCGCTGCTATTAATGGACAATTTTAAGATGCCCGGAGGCCTTTGTCTGAAATTCATAAATAAATAAAAGGGTTTTTGCGGAATTAAATTTTTTGTTAGCAGCAGGTTCACTATTATTATTATTATTGGTATTTTTTTATTATTATTTTTTTTTTAATTACATTTAAATATATTAGTATTTTTTAAATTCTTGTTGGTATTTTATTATTATTATTATTATTATTATTATTATTATTATTATTATTATTATTATTATTATTATTATTATTATTATATTATCGTCTTTATTGTTATTATTATTGTGCGATGCTAATTTAAATTTCATTTATCTTTTCTTTTCTTGTAATTTATTTAACCATTCTTGCCTCTCGGGCTTAAGAATATTCCATCGAGTTAGAGCGGTTACATACTTTTCTCTTATCCTACCCTTAAGTCTAGATATAATCTTTCGTTTCCTTCGCTCTTTTCCTTCATTACTCCATTTCTATTATGACTTATCGTCTTGTACCCTTTTTTTTACTTCTTGTTTTCTTTTTTCTTGTAATTAACTTATTCATAAGTTTCATAATTTCTAACACTCCGATAATTTTCGTTACGGATCTTTTTTTAAATTTCTTATAAATTCTTAATTTTCCTATACGCTTTTTTGTAATTCTTAATTTTTTTTTGCTAATCTATCATATTCTTATTTTTCAATATCCTCATCTGATTTGTCATTTTTTTTTCTTAAGGAGGTACGATCATTACTGCGAATCCAACTTTCGGATTTGAAATTTTTATACGATTTTGGCGAATACTTTATGCGGTTATTGACAAAATTTGAGCTATTTCGACCGTTTAGTTTTTTCGCAATAAAACTGCAAAGTCGAGCACTTTGAGTCACCGAAGCACGTCGTCTTATGGGGACGGTCAACCGGAAGTGCGGTGGTCGTGGTTTTCCTGCTCACGTATCCAACTAAACCCGTTGGAAAACTGAAATTCGATAGGTCAGATGTAATAGATATTGTCAAAAATAAGAAAATCAATCTTCACCGTGCAGTTAAAGCACTACATTACAAGAAAGTTTCAATTTCCGGTTGTAAATGGTCAGAACGACGAAATAGCACCCACAGACTTAGCAACGTCGCGAGTAACAGCTGATGCGTTTGGCGAACATAACCCAGCTTTGTTTTGAAATTAATTTGAATAGAAGCCGCCACAAAATATGCAAACAACAATTTATGGAGTTTTATCATTTATCACGTATCAATAATATGTATAATTATATTCTGCCTATCGTTTTAATTCCGCTGAGGTAATTCAAGCCTATTTTGATAGGTTTCCGGCTGACTTATTTTTTGTCTTTTTAGTCCGTTTTTATGGTGGATATGTTAATATTATTATTACGAAGATTACTACCGAGTCGTTGACAATCTAATTTTCCAGTTTTCATTAGTTCACGTGCAATAAATTCACCATTTACCACAACATTTGGCACACTATAATCGATAATACGAATAATTAACACAAGTAAACATCAATCAGAGCAGCTGCGGATAAAATAAATTTAGACTCTTTTTTAATCCCGTGGAAGTGATCGTACCTCCTTAACGGGGTATCCCTCTCTGGAAGCCTAATTTGAAGGGTCAGAATGATGAATTATTTTCTAGTGACACATTGGTTGGAATACATTTATTTTCTCCCAGCATATGGTACACATATTTGTGGTTACAATGTAATTTTTTCGGAAGAAAATCTTTCAAAGTGTCCGTGGTGCCGCAGCTGGCGTTGCAGTCCTCCAGCGGCGAGGCCCGAAACGGCGGGATCCCTAGCAGGCTCAAATGTAATTTGAAACGAAAACAAAAAATGTTTTCTTCAAATATATCCAACTGGTTATGGGTTCACGATCCACGTTTCGAAATTTCGAACAGTACGAAAAATGACAGCTTCTCCAAGGAAAACCTCATTTTTGTCTTGAAAAACAGCTAGTCAGCGATTCCGGCACTATATAAGTGTCCTTTCTCATCATCGAGATCGTGTTGGGCACCTAATGTATGCAATCTGCGGGCAGCTCAGACCTCTTTTGAGGGTTCTTGTCCTTTGATGTCCCCTTTCGTTACACTCAATTATCCTTAAGGAATTACGTGGGTTTTGAACCCAAAAACAAGCATATTTTCTCTATTTAAAAATAAATATTATATATAAATTATTTTATTCGAAATGTTAAGCACATAAAAGAGCAACAATTCAATATTTTTTTAAAATTTCATCCAAAAATTTGGGAAATTCCGCCGATGGGGCCTGGTTTCCGGAGACCCCTAAAAAAAGTGTCCTCGTGGTGGTCAAGATAACTCACGATAGCTTTATCTGAAATTTAAAAAACCAAATTTTTTCTGTTAGTAGATAAGTATAGCTCGTGATTGAACGAAGGATTTTTGAAAAATTGAAATTTGAACTTTTGGCAGAGTTGTATGCAAAATAGTTCCATTTTTGGTACAATTTACACTACGTATAGCCTTGTAAAATTAATTGTAATCGAGAAAAAAAACCGTCGTTCAATCACTAGTCAAGGTTATTTCGAAGAAGTGTGCAAAATTTCCAAGGTGCATTCGTTTTTGAGAAATCGTGTCCACCGGCATCAAAAATAGTGTTTTGAGAAAAATGCGATATACCTGCGTCGCTTCCGGCCGGTCTTTCCCAACGGGGGGAATTCCCAAAGGCTCTCTCTCTCTCTCCTAGACTTTTACTCTCCGATTGACTTAAAACTTTGGGAGAATATTCTAGACATATTGTACTATTAGGTAATAAAATTTGAAAAAATGGATTTTTTGACATTTTCAAATCCACGTAACCCCTTATGAAGGAAAGCCTTGCCGAGGTTGAGTTTTTTATTGAAGAATATTGATAAGCAGTGAAGTTAATATTATTTAAACAAAGAACCGCACTTGCTGCATGGTCAATCGATGTAGGTGGTTCTGGCCACTAGGCTCGTCCGAAATGAAAAAATAATAAATTTACTTTTAGTATGATAATAAAACCTTCGAACGACCGGATACTTTTTTGGAATTTTGAAGATTACGAAAATGACAAGCTCGAGAAAAAAGCTCGACTTTAGACTTAAAAAAAAAGAACTTTAATCCTTTGGTACCCCTAGACTTAAAATCCTAGACTTAAAAAAAAAGAACTTTAATAAATGGATAAGCATATTAAAAAGTCATCTAGCCATACGCTAGAAAATGTTATAGGCCATGCTCTTTCTGCATTAGAAAACTGCCTTAGCCCACTGCTGTCAGAAAACAAATGAATGAATCGATTTTCGGTGAAAAAATTGCTCTATTTTTATGGAGAAAAAATTTACTTTGAATCGATAAAAATATTTCTTTGTTTAAGTGGTGCTTTTCGATATGTAAAAGAAGCTTGTAAAATTTGAAGTTGATCGAGGAAGTGTTTTTTAAGATATCGTGGTCACGGATTTAAAAAAAGTCATTTTGGGAAAAACGCATTTCGAGTTCGCCAGTTCGCGGAACCTACCTATAAACGCCCATAACTCTTTCCATTTTTAACGGATCGACTTAAGCAGCGAATATTTTTAAAATGTTATTTTTAAAATCCGTCGAAATTGCAAAATCCAATATCTTCAAAAATGTCAACTAGATGTAAGGATGCCCTTAAGGTCCCAGGCTATGAAACTACGTGAAAACTCGAATTTCCAACATTTCAAGCATATACAGACCCACAATACGTAATAATCCATATATTAAAAACTAACACAACACAATAGTATGTCACGAAAATATAAATTTGATATAACATTGAACTATATATAAAGGAAATTCTAATAGATTGTTACACGTAACATAAAGGAGGTTGGAGCGGTCCAAACTAGTGAAAACGCGGTTTATGATTTTCTATCCAATTAACCTCAAAAAATGCGTACGAGTTATAGATTTATGCTGCAAATGCGACTTTTTCATAAAATATATATCTAGAGGGCAAAATTATGCAGTTTTATATTTTCATTTCGTATATAAGAAAAACTTTCGTGCCACTACCAACTTGAAAAAGTATAACATCATCGATGATGATTATAAAAAAAAAACTGCATCGCGAATGTTTAATGCAACCCAGAATAAAATTTTGAGTAATTTATAATTATGCCTATTTATATTTATGTCACGAGATTATTTATCATTAGCATTAATTAATATTAAGTATTGCCGAAGTACGGCAACTTCGCCGATATTGAGGTTAGCAGCAATGCTCCCCAACCGCCAGCCAAGATTCGTAATCTTTCATCAAACCTTGACGGTTCAATATTCAACGGTATATTCAATATATACAATATATGGTTTACGATCGGCAAGATGGGGGTTTTCTTTACCTAAATGCTTCCAAACGTTAACTTTCCTTTAATCCTTCGTTAGAAATGGTTTATCTTGGTGCGAAACAGCCAAAAGAATACATCACCTGTAGCGTAAACGTCTTCCCTATCTAACCGCACGTCCAATTAAGTACATTAACCTATTTTTTTTCTCTGGTGTTTTGTGGTGAAAAAACTTCAAAAAATTCTTAAAAACTCAGTATATTGTAGACAATAGCATATATTTAAAAAAAAATTAATCTTGGATTGTGGCTAACGCTCGAACCTCCTTAATATTGAGCAGCGAACTAAAACGTTAGACACTAATTTTGACAGCGGCAACATTAAACCACAAATTGTCATTAAATTTATATTTTTACACACACACGCAAAACTACACTATTCCTTTGATACTTAATACGCGGAGAAACACAAAGGCAGAGATGCCGACCGCCCACGCCGTCCCTCATCCCCTCATAGAAGAAAACACGAAGGCGACTTTTAGACGAAGCGCTTGCCGCCGTAAGAATCTCGTGTATCCGCGATCTTTCGTCACCGCGCGACGAAACATTTGCGACATTCGCAGGCGTACGCTTGTTCCGCGATCGTGGGGCACATGTCGCACGACCACGATAGAAAGAGAGAGAGCCGGCAGATTTTCAATTTTTTTGCCCGTTGTGCACGAAAAGCTACGGCCGGCCGTCGTCCATATTCATAGGAGAGACGAGCGTCATCGCGGCGCCTCGTAGGGGTCATCGCGCACGTGTGTTTTCGTCATCGGACGAAAACGTCACTGTACGCGCGCGCGATAGACAGGGATGGAGGGACTACTTGGCAGACCCGTATCAAGGTCTATCAATAGAGAAACTATCCACGCACGAGAACGTACACGCACTCGAAGCACACACGACGCGGGAAAGCGAGGGAAGAAGCCTCTTGGAACGATAAATCTTCGACGGCGTACAGGAGATGCGATGTACGATTTTCTACAGGCGTGTATATTTATATCGAGCGATGTGTGTTGGACAAACCGTCCCAGTTAATTGGTCGACGGTCCTGTCGAGCGGGGACCCTTTTTTTTTTGTTGGACGGCATGATTCTGGTGGATTTCCGAAATAGGCGCGAAAAGGAGCATTCGATCTTTCGAAACACAGTCTTGACATTGTCTTATGTATATGAAGGGTGTCTCAAAACGACCTGACATTTTTGTTGAATAATAAAACGTAATATTTATTCGCAACGTACGAATATTTTTATTTCAATGTGAGGTACAAACATGGAGGTTACGTGCGAAACACAATATCGGCTAGATGGCATAAACGGCATGGACTTGGAAGACATATTCTTTCAACAAGGTGGCGCAACCTGCCACACTGCGGGCGAAACAATGCAGTTATCGCAGACGAAGCTGCATGGTCGTATTATCCCGCACCGCGGCGCTGTGTGTCGGCCACCAAGATCGTGCGATTTGACGCCATCGGACTTCTTTCGTTGGGCTTTTCTGAAAGGAAAAGTGTATGTTAATAATCCACGGATCATTCCGGAGCTCAAGGAAGCAATTGGACGCATCATTAATGAAATTAGTCCGCAAAATGTTATTGAACATTTCACCAAAAGAGTGAACGTTTGCAAACAGAGACGAGGCGGCCACTTATTGAATATTGTGTTCCACACATAACCTCTATGTTTGTACCTTATATTAAAATGAAAAAATGCGTACTTTTCAAATAAACAATACGTTTTATTGATAAATTAAAATATAAGGTCATTTTGACACACACTATCCTGGCTTTTCGCTGGCGGCTTCGTTCGCGTAGATTTGTGTTGAATGCTGCTTAATGAAATGTGCTTCTGAAATGTTTCATCAAGGAACACGTAGAATTGTGTTGGAGAGCATTAAGGCGTGAGATGCAGTCAGAGGCGTGAAAAAACGAGCATTTTCAATAATTTTTTTTTACAGTAATTAAGTTTGTTTTACAAAAGTGGTTACACAGACTTTTTATGTTATATTTCAACTCGACTTGTACAAATTTTCAAAGAAAAATATTGATTATTTATGAAAATATCGCCATCTTTGTCCGACCACCTTCTGCATGTAGTGCTTTGCGGTGATGATCATACAATTTTACTGGATCAGCTGAAATCAAAAAACCAAAAAAATCATTGGTTTAATAATAAATCTAGTCCTTAATGGAACTTTTTTTTACCTTAAAAATTAACAAAATGGCGATTTCCGACAGATAACTTCGATTTTCGTCCAAAAAATCGCTCGTTTATTGTTGCAAAAAAATAGAAATTTTCAAAAAATGAAAATCCTCCGATTAAGGACTAGTTTTTAATGCTATGAATAAGCACACCAAATTTTCATCAACATCCATCGAGTGGTTTTTGAATTATATTGATCACCGACTTGAAAAACATAGTTTTTCACTTTTTTTATATATTTTGATCCGCTGATTCCGACTATCATTCCGACATTCAATTGTTTATAGCCAAGTGTTAAAACAATTTTTCAAAGAATTAAAGTTTTTCGGGATGAATTCTTTTTTAAAACATTTTGGGCAAATTTAAAACGAAAGCATTCTTTTTAAAATTTTGTTGGAGTTCATAGTTTTTGAGTAATACATTTTTGAAAATTTCTGAAAAAGTTTTCAATTTTACACTTGATTTATGTATAGAAATACTAATTAAAAAATTACATCGAATCATCAATTTCTGGCCCACACAATAGGGCTTCTGCCGATGTGGAAGCTTCCAAAATATCAATTTGTTGTTGTCTTCGGATCATTCTGCCTTCCCGGGTCGGAACCGGTTGCTTGCAGCTGCCGTCCGCTCGCTGCCATGGGGGCCCAACGTCCCTTTACTAATTGTTGGATATCCCGGAAACTATTCATCGGATTGACTTGAAATTTTCAGGGAATATTTTCAAAACATCATACTTCCAGAAAATGTAATAAAAATCGATTTTCTGAAAATGTTGACTGTATCTCACCCCTTAATATTGTTTCAAGTAAATCTGACCACATATTTCTTTTACCATACAAACTTCGCCTCTTTTCTCATTACGGATTGAATTTTTTTTAACGCTGAAAATTCATTAATTGTCTCTAGGTGCAATTATACAAAGTTTCAAGTAAATTTGACTCGATTTTGTTTATTTTCCGTACAAACTTTGCCACCCCCTTTCACTTAGGGGTTGAATTTCGAAAAACACTGAAATACTTATTTTGTTAATTGTGTTGAAGAGCGTTAAGACTAAGTTCCAAGTAAATCTTCTAAACAGACTTTTTTAACTTTCCACACAAACTTTGCCGCCCCTTTTCTCACCTTAGGGGTTGGATTTCTTAAAATCCAGTGTTCTAAAAACGCTGAAATACGTGTTTCACTAAATGTGTCACGTAGCTCAAATACAAAATCTCAAGTAAATCCGATGAGACTACAAAAAAATTATATAAAAATCTTCCATTAAAAAAGAGCATGAAATTCGGCAAACTGTTTCCTCGCCTCTAGGTATCTTGCCCTTAACCTCCATCACACAATTATCAATCAATCAAATCGAATTTTATGTGCACAACGTTTTAAAAAGTTTCTTACAAAACCGTAACTTTCCGCTTACATATGCCTTCACTCATTTACCACGCTACACATTCTTACAGGTCGTACTACCCAAAAGTTCTTTGTTTTTCTTCATGTATTCCTCCAGTCTATCTCTGTCTCCTCCCCCTCCCTCCCCTCCCTCCTTATTACTCTTTTTGCCTATTTCCCCAAACTACTCACGTATCCCTTTCTGCATTTTCCCACCCAACGTATTTATAATTTTTCCCTTTATTGTCAAATCATCTATTCCTTCGTTGGAAACAATTAATTATTTAATGTAAGAAACCTGAAGGCATTTATAAATCTTAAATCTTCGAGGTATTGTTTTATTTGAGAAATGAGGAATCGTCAATGTCAAAAATTGTAACCAATTAATTTACAGATTTGAGATAATTATTGAGTTATTTAATGAAAAAGATCGGAAATAATTCATTGAGGAATCGAAAATAAGCAATGGATTCCGAAATCGGCGTATACAAATATATATGAATTCACCGATTTCTATATATATATATATAAATATGGATATAGATGTGAAGCATCTCAGAACGGCGGACGGGGAAGAATGCTTAAAAGAACTATTATTCCATTGATTTATGCTCAATAAAAACTTCGTATTTGCTTCGTCTAATTGACGTCTGAACTTTTCACTGATTGACTTGGTTTCTAAAAAACAAAAAATGAGACTTACCGACCGAGCAATTCTCGACCTCATACCGACGGATCCCGGTTGCACGAATTTCGCGACGAAATTGCTCGCCGCACCGGAATCACAACTAGCGCCACCTGCCGTACCGGCCGAGTCGCGCGTCGTGATATTGAAGATGCGCCAGCCGCGGAAAAGCGCCACCTCGGGAGGGCTGCTCGAACCGACCCGCTGGCGGATATTCCTACGTATCGTTAGCATTCCTATTTGCCGGCACTTGTGGCGACATCTGTTGTGTCCCTATCGAACTATACCCCCTCTCGTCTCGACGTCAAGAATTGCATTTCCGAAACAAATTTTTATTCGAAACTACCACTTTTTAGCTATAATACTTCAAATTTCATTGAAATATTCCCAGAACTGCATAAGCTACACAGGAGATACGATGAGGAACATTTGAAGGTCGTTGACGATCTCACTTTTCCAAAATCGATCTTCATATTTGAATAGGTACGTAAAAATAACGCCTTTTTTCATAGATTTCGTATGCTCGAGTTTCGATGCGTCGCCACGTTGTTAAAAAAATGATTTTGAAAATCGACGATCGTCAACGACGTTTATTTACCGTTAACTCGAATAACCTGTTTGGTCTGTAGACTTCAGATGGACCGTTTAAGGCCATGTGTCACACCGACCGAACAGCTACTAGTGCGAGAGCGATAGCTGATTTACAGATTCCTAATGTTCTCCTGAACAGTTGACTTTTTGAAGAAAAAAAAGAAAAGAAACACCTTCCACTCTGTTGAACGACGAACGTCTTTCTCTTCGTTTGCCCGAAATGTGGTCTTTTTGATGGAGAACTTGGCAGTAGGATTTTTACCGACTGGACGTGCGGGCCATGGTGTCCACCGCCAAAGGTGACGAAAAAAATTTTATCATCTGCCAACGGCCATGTTTCTATCTTTCTGTATTTTTCAATTTCTTCTAAAGGCTCTCAATAATGTACTGAACACAAGTACAATGTACTGAACACAAGTACAATACACATTTTCCAACACAAGTACAATAATGTACTTGTGTTGAAAAAATGCGTTTCTTTTTCACCAACCGTATCCCGGAAAAAAAGAATCGAAACGTGGCCATTTTTTCTGGCCTCTAGGTAGATATAGTCCCATAATCTTCGTGCCAACTTCGCGAATGCGCGCAGAGAAAAAGACGATTCGACACAATACTACATCGCTATAAATTTAATACATCTTTATTTTCGCCTACGAAACTACGAATACATAGTGTTAATATTTTTATTCTTTTTTTTCACGAGGTGTGAAACGATGACATAAAAATAATCGGTGTACATGTTTCTCCTCTGAACAGAGTAAAACCAGGCGTAGTTGTAACATATATGCTTTAAATATTTAAACGCACGTCTCCATAAATTCGACCCCACGATCCGTGGACCTCGAGAAAACAAAGGCGTAAAAGTATCGGACGTGAATGTCCGTTTCTCATCCTCCGAATACACTTGCCTTTTTCTTCTCTCTCAATCGTTACCTACTCCCGCGTAACTCAATATCATATCACAAATCGCAAAATCGTCTCGAGTTTTTTCGAATCGTAATACGTAGAAAATGGAAGAAGAAAAAACGATAAAAAAAGGAGCTACAGCGCGTCTGCGATTTGCGACTCGTCGAATTATCGATACTCGCAATTGCGAGTATTCTTCACGATTTGTCAATCGCAATTCCCTCCAATACGAGAGTACGATAAAATAATCCAAGAATAAAAAAGAAACATTAAGATGCAATAATTGTTTATCATTGTCAAGTTGTGCTCTATCTCGCCCCACTCTCTGCGTGACGGCGAAGAAAGCCTCTGTGCAAATATATTTAATATCAACTGCGAGTCAACCTTGACGAGTAATGGAAAGAACAAAATGACAGCCGTAAACTCATCCGCTTTACGAATATGAATCTCATGATAGGAAGAAAAAGTGTTTTCTGATATCCCGATTTTCCTTTTTTTCGCCTTTTCTTTCATCTCAAACTCGTTCAGTCTTTGTATGGGCGATCGAAGAAACGGGAATATCGGTCAAAACCGCAGCGGACGTTTTGCCCTAAACTTTTTGGGACGAAGTAGTATGTAGATGTGTATATATATATATATATATATATATATAACGCAACAATGATAACGAAAGGGAAATCAAAGTAGAAAAAAACAACCAAATGAAAGTGAAGGCTTGAGCAGAGTCGCGAAGTTCCTTTTCGCGACCATCTTAAACTGAGCCACGACGTCGTATTAGACATTGGAAATTTGGACGCAAGATTGAAGTAAGCGCCGTAAGGTCGCTTTGTCCACTGTCTATATATATATATTAGAGTGGCCCAGAAGGAACTCTCCAATTCGGGTTCTCGACCCTCGAAATATTACTCGATAACGAAACAAAGAAGCTCATGAAAGGGACAGCATCTAGGTTAATTCTAGCGGGTGATTCATGAGATTTTTTTATTCTCCATTCGATTAACACGTGATAAATTAACGTTTTCTTTTCCAATGCAAACCATTTTCGACAGATACAATCAGTGAGTGGTCCGGACCACCGATGGAATTTATATATATAGTAGACGGATCTATAACCCCCGATTTAAGCCTTTGTAATCTGCATCCTTTCTTTTCAATCTTCGAAACTTGTTGATCAAGATTGAAAAGAAAGGATGCACGATTGCAAAGGCTTTAATCTCGGGTTATAAGTCCGTTGACTATATATAATAATCACACTGATTGGTCCAGGCCACTCATTGATGGTACTTATCGAAAATAGTTTACACTGGAAAAAAAAACGTTAATTTATCACGTGTAAATCAAATGGAGAATAAAAAAACCCAATGGGTGGCCTGTTGGAATTAACCTACAGGCTGCGCCTTTCACGAGCTTCTTCGCTTCATTATCGAGGCATGATTCAAGGGGGCGAAAGGCCGAATCGGGAAGTTTTTTTGGCCAGTCTATATATATAGATATGTGTGATTATATTACATTATAAAAAATACATATTTATGGACGTCGAGTCCAAGCGACTCGTTCTAAATGGACAAAGTCCGTAAAAATGCAACGCCATCCCGTAGCTCGTATCGCTCTTCGTTATAATTATTGCAAGAGGAGATTGATGGAGCGCACGGCATTATTTTCGTTCCAAGGGCCGGAGCGACGCTCGGGTTCGAGTGCTCGACGTGCGAAAGGGACGAATGGTCTCCAGGGTGTTGCTGTCGGCGAGAGACAACAGCGGGATCTCGCGTGATCGCGTCACGACGAGCAAAAAGGCCAAAGCCCGAAACGCCTGGTGGCCTTCATTTTATTTCCTGTCGTCATCGTTGATCGCGGTGTACGACCGTCGGATCCGACGAGCGAAGGATCCTCGGCGGTCGAGGATGTCTATTAGGGGCTCGAGGACGTGCCGGATTGGCTTCGATAGCCGACTCTCTTGGTGAGTTCCTCGAGGAGATCGCGATAGAGTAGGGAGTCCATGTTGGACGAGAGGACGTAGAGTATCCACCAGTCGCCTATGTCGACCTTTTTGCTGATATTCGAGCACGTCTCGATCGACAGGAGTCTGGAGGTGAGGTGCAAGAGTCTCGGTCGTACGGCAGGCGCGAATATGATCGCGGCCCTGTACACGAGGAGGCAGACCAAGAGACCCGAGAGTATGATGTACCAGAACCATATGAATATGTAGGTCTTCTCGTTGACGATGTTCAACGGTAGGATGCAGAGAGAGTCGTGCTTCTGTATCGTTCCGGACGGGCCGTATTTGTGGAAGAGGCATTTCGTGACGCGGGGAAATACGTAGACCATCGGATCGACGCGTTCCTCCTGGGGCGAGTCGGAGAACTGGAGCACGCGGAGACCGTAGCTGAGGAACTCGCCGTCGAAGAAACGATTCATCAGGTACATCTGCACGAAGATGTTCAGCAGACAGAGGAACTCGCAGATGAAGTAACGATAGGCGTACGAGTTGTGATTCTGAAATTCATACGTAATATCATTATTTATACGTGGATGGAAGAATTGCACTGGTGGATTCGCAGTCGGGATAAGACTCCTTGTTAAGGGGTTACTCCCACTTGCGATTTTGAAAAAATCGATTTTTTTATTGCGTTTTTTGAAGTATCAAGTATCTGAGAATATGTCCTGAAAATTTCAAGTCGATCCGAACAAAATTGACTGAGATATGAGCGTTGAAAGAGAAGAATCCGTGAATTGAAGAACTGAAATTGAAACATTAAACGCGTTTTTCTCAAAATGGCATTTCTGAAGTCGGTGACCAAGATTACTCGAACACTAATGAACCGATCTTCTTGAAATTTTGCAGGCTTATTTAATACATAAAATTGTAGTCTTTAATCGTTCGATTTTTTTTTCGAAAAAAATGGCCGTTTTATAGCCAAAAAACGGCCGTTTTTTTCGTTAAAATCGAACCATTAACTTTGACTGTCCGCCATTTTGTGAAAAATGAATATTTTTTAAAATCCTTTGATTAAAGACTAGTTTATACTTATATTTGACTAAATCCATCCGCATTTTTTTTTCAGATGATCCACTTCGCCGCAATGTTGGTCACCGCAAACCGTGTATATAAAAACATTATTTCATTGACGGCCATTTGCCACTAAACAATGTAATATTTTTCAATAAAAAAATTACTGAAAGTTCTTCAAGATGTGTTCTTTAAGATGGTATATTGATCGATTAAAAAAGTTTTGTAGTTTTCTTCTAAAAAATTCATGAAAAAGGTCTTTTTTTGCGCTGCAAGTGGGGGTAACGCCTTAAGGGTTAATGCCACTGTAGAATTATCAAAATATTGATTCCATTCCAATTGGCTCAAAGGTACTTTGAAGCATCTAGATTAAGGGGGGAAAAAGTCTGGTGCGAGGCGTCGAGCGCTTTTCTCGGAACGCAATTTTTCAAAACGGCACGCAGCGTAACTCCAACGATTTTCATTCTTTTCACTTCAAATTTTGAGCACATCTTTGAAATAACATTTTGAAGTGAAATACGTACGGGATTTTCCATGAGTTCATCATAGCCTTAGCTATTATCAAATGATTGTCCTTTTTTCTGTCGAAAATTGAGGTTTTACGTTAGATGCTTGCCAATAACACAAAACTTCATATTTTCAAAATTCCTTTTGTATTTCACTAGCTATACTCGTGTCAATTAATAGAATTAAAAAATTGTTTTTTCCGAATTCAAATTTGCGTCAGTTACACCGCGTGCCGCAGCGCATCTCAAATTCAACATGCCTCGCGAGAATGTCGCCAGCGTCGCCATATTGTATAACTTTATAATATAATTTTCTTTTTCATTCCCTTGAACATATGACTAAAAACATCCTTGGATATTATTATCCGCTTGTCCTTCCACCAAAAAAAAAAATCGCGAAATATCACTTCATTTTCGTGGACCCATGTATTTTGACTCGCTGATTACGAATATCGTAGTGAAAATACCCGCAAACTTGATTTTCAAGGTCACCACTCACGAAAACTTTTTTTAACAGTTTTTCTGTTTTATTTTGGTAAATATTCATTTTGGAGAAAATGGTTTCGTATAAAAGTTATAGCCTATGAAAATATTGATCTTTTATGTTGTATACAGTTTTCATCTAAAACCATTACGTTTCGAGAAAAATGGGATAATAGTCCAATAAGTGAAAATTGCTTAGCTCCGTTAGTTTCGATATTGAAAGGTTGGAGTTTTGTTTGCATGTTGTTTTTGTTTTTTATTTGATTTTTGATTTTTTTCTTTTATTTTAATTTCTTTTTGTATTATATACTATTTTTGCATTTTTTGTGATTCAGTCAATTTTAACGTGCATGTTTTTTTTGTTTTTATTTATTTATTTCAGTTTCTTTTTGTATTATATACTATTTTTGCATTTTTTGTTTGGGTTTGGATTTTTTGTTGGCTTGTTTGGGCTTTTTTTTAATCTTGTTTTTTTCCTTTGGGTTTGGGTGGGCTAATGAACATTATCTACATTCTTGCTATTACCGATCGGTTACTATAGATAAGTAGATAATATCGAACCTAATGAAGCTAAGAAGGGGGCATTCCCTACTCGTCATCACCGATTTCGCTCAAATTTATAGGACACGCAGGGCTTGGCTGGAAATGAAAGTACACGAAGTGGGAACTCCAGATGGCGAAGCGTTTAGAAAATAAAAATGTTGACGCGGCTCACGCACCGTATAAGCCGTTTACGGTAGCATGTCGTTAGCATTCGATGGTCGTGGGTTCGACTCGCCGTGTGGAGACTTTTGTTTCTTTTTCTATCTTCTTCTCAATTTTTATATTATTCATTTTCCAATTAAGCAAAGAGGTGAATTATTTATTTATTTATACGCAAAAGGCACAGAAAAGATAAAAAATTGGGATTTCGGACTTTTCAACAAGGGATTGTAATTAAAGCGCATACGAAAAGACTTTGTAGCCGCGTCAACATTTTTATTTTCTAAACGCTTGGCCATCTGGAGTTCCCACTTCGGGTACTTTTATTTCTAGCCAAGCCCTGCATGCCCTATAAATTTGAGCGAAATCGGTGATGACGAGTAGGGAATGCTCCCTTGTAAGCAATTTTCACTTATTGGACCATTATCCCATTTTTCTCGAAACGGACTGGTTTTAGACAAAAATTGTAGGTAACATAAAAGATCAACATTTTCATGAGCTACAATTTTTGTAGGAAATATTTTTCTCTAAAATGAATAGTTACTAAAATAAAACAGAAAATCTGTTAAAAAATCAATTTTCGTGAGTGTTGACCTTGAAAATCAAATTTGTGAGTATTTTCAATATTACATTCGTGATCAGCGAGTCAAAATACATAGGTAAACGAAATTTCAAATTAATCAGATGTATGGGCTTGTCGGAATTTTATCCAATTTGATAAAATTGATATTTATTTATTTATTTTAACTGAAATTCGAAACTTTATTTAAACATTATAAAGTAAAAAAAAAGACATTGAAAGCAAATACAGAACCTGTTCTTCATTATAAACAAAAGTTTGTACGCCGGTAAAAATACACAAAGAATAAATATAAATACTTATCCATAATGATAAATACTTATCTATAATGACAATGATGTGGTTGTGTATCGACAGATCGAATGCAAATGTATTTTTGTAGCTTTACTTTTAATTTACATTAATTTACCGTAGCTTTACGGTATATTACTTTCAGTTTTTTAAATTCTCAATGTTTGGCACTGACATAACTTTCTTTTGTGTATAATGAGGAATAATATAAATATTAAAAATATACAAAAAAAAATTATTTTCATACTGTCCAGTTTTTTAGTATAGCTTTTTTCTCAAGTCAGTTTCATTTTTCGTAAGTTATTTCAAAAAGTAAATTGTGAGAAATATCCAGAGAATTTCCAAAATTCCCTGACGTTTCCCTGATTATTCCAGGAGGGAAGAAATTCCCTGAGCTTTCCCTGTTTTCCATATGCGCAACAACCCTGTAATAGATCCATCCATATGACGTTTTTCACCCTATTGCTGGTTTCCAGTGGGCTACTGAAAGTCGAATGCCTACGGAACGATCTCTCGACCGATGTTTATGTGTTCGGTATGTATGCGATTCAAAGTCGTAAGGTTCGTCCGAATGAGAAATAATTGAATTCAACGAGAGCGAATTGGACGTAACTCGAGGATTCTCCTCTGACCGTCTCGCCCATCTCTTATCCGGCTCCCTGATTTGGCCCTTCGTGTGCAACCCGCTCTCGCATTCTCTATCGTCCGGTCACGTGTTTATCTCTCGTTGGAACAACGCACGGACAAAGCATACGTTTTCTTCTTTTTCGTTCTCTCGAAGTTCGAGTCGTTGGAACTTTTGTTTCCTCCTGACTTTTGTAGGCACGACCGCAGCGAAGACTTTTCAATACTCGTTTCAAGGTCGTACACGGCCTTCGTTCGCACGCGTATACATCGCCCGTACGTCCTTTTGTTTACTAATAAAGCAACAAAAGCGTTCACCGAGCGTCAGTGATCTGCGTAACGTCTTACGTGAGCCTGCGAGGCCTGGGAGTCTTTGGGCAGCCGTTCGCTCATCGATAGCGATCAAGTGCGCGGAGCAGTGGGTCTCCCGAGTGCACAGAGTGTGTCCCCACAATCTTCTGCCCCGAGTGCCTTCGAGTGCCTTGCCACCCAAAGCCTCTCCGAATTATCCTAACAGCCCGTGAAAATTTTTCTCCCGTCACATGCCAGGGCCTCGAAGTGGCTTTCGGTGTCTGTTTAGTGTTCATTAGCCGGCAGTGTTATTTTATTATATCAGTCACGACCGTCCATTTTCAACATACTCTACCCTAGCCAGAAGCTGCACATATGTGACCTCAAAAGTAAATAGGAAAAAAAAACACTTTCACTGTGAAAATTGAAAACAAAAATAACGATATTGTAAAAATTATTCTGTTTATTTGTATTTTTTTTTTTTTTTATAGAAAATAGCCTTATCAAAGCTCGAAATTCCACGTGGAATTTCTTGATCCGAATAAAAATAAAGAATTTCTCTTGTTTTCTTACCCGTATGTGAGAGACCAGGTAGTCCATGAGGATTGTCTTCTTTTTCGCTATTTCGTCCCGCTCGTCGAGGCCCCGGTTCATGCCCATTACGAGAGTGCTGATCAGACCGCCTTCCCAAAGATTCCACAGCCATTGTGGCAAGTAGCATAGGATCGCCTGGTGATTGTGCCCGCGTAAGTGAAACAAGATACAAGCACAAGGCAAATGAGAACGTCGCCACAATTGTATCCGATAAACACAAACACACCATCAAATATATATGAGGCATTCCACGCCATTTCGCTCCGCCGTGAACCTGATCATTTCTTATTAAATTTTTTTTTTTTTTTAATAAAATAGTATGCTATGCAAGGAGTATTTTCACAATTTTTAAAATTATTATCGCATGTATTTCAGAAGTTACAATTTTTCGAAAAATCTGGATTTCAGAAAGTTCGGAAACGTTCTAACGCCGATGTCTCTTAAATTAATCGATATATCGAAAAATGTCTATAGATCGATTTTTTCATATTAGTTCACATTTTCATAAAAACAAAGGGGAAAAAATGTAAATCATCGTTGTCAACATTTTTCCAGCGTATAAAGTGAAAACTATTTTTTTTAAAGATGTTGGCCATTTTTTTGTTCTTTTTAGAAAGTCCTCTAAAATGATATGATGAATTATATGAATTTGAACGCTAGTCCCATTGTGGGCCCATTTTTCTGTGTATTTTTTTTTAATTCAATTTTTTTCACGAAAATTTCGAGTGTTTCGTATGAATTCCTAATGACTTTTTATTACTAATAATACTCGTAAGTAATAATGATTGCACTTATTTACAATTAGTAATTGTAGTGATAATTTTACAATTAGTAGCCCGATATAATATGTTGAAGAATTATTTTTCGCTTGCCAAGTGTAGGCGTGATTTTTCTTAGAAATGGTACAAAAGCGTTAAAAAAATATTGCAAATACGATAAATATGTTTCACACAAAACTCTCGAAATTTTCGTGAAAAAAATTGAATTTATTATAAATAAAAAAATACAAGGTAAAATGGGCCCACAAATGGGACTAGCGTTAAAATTCATATAATTCGTCGTATTTTAGATAATTTTTTGAAA
This sequence comes from Ophion costatus, assembly GCA_951751655.1. NCBI lineage: Eukaryota > Metazoa > Arthropoda > Insecta > Hymenoptera > Ichneumonidae > Ophion > Ophion costatus. The sequence continues at coordinate 27,630,103 of OX632365.1, read as the reverse complement.
AAAAAATGGCAATCATCTTTTAAAAAGATAGTTTTCACTTTACACGCTGAGAAAATGTCGACAACGATGATTTAAAATTTTTTCCTTTTTTTTATGAAAGTGTGAACTAATATGAAAAAAATCGATCTGTCGACATTTTTACGATGCTGAAGTTTGCATCGTTGGACTGCAACGAATTTAATTTATTTTCGCAGATGTCGCCTACAAAAATCCATCAACCATTGTTTAAGATATTTATTTTGCGATCTACATAAATATCTATCAAAAAAGATCTCCTATAATAATAATAATGTGGAAAACAAAATGTAAAACCGAACTTTCGTTGCGTTTCAACGATGCAAACTTCAGCGCCATACATTTTTCGATATATCGCTTAATTTAATTAAGAGATATCGGCGGTAGAACGTTTCCGAACTTTCTGAAATCCAGATTTTTCAAACGTTTGTAACTTCTGAAATACATGCGATAAAAATTACAAAATTTGTGAAAATACCCCTTGCGTAGCATACTATTTTATTTATAAAAAAATCAAAACAATTAAAAATGGTCAGAGTCACGACCGAGCGAAATGGCGTGGAATGCCATATATATATATATATATATATATATATATATATATATATATATATATATATATATATATATATATATATATATATATATATATAGTGTCGTTCGTACCGGTTCAATATATCGCGCTGATATGCGATATTAATAATTACAGTTATTGACACACACACACACACACAACACTGCTTATTTTTATCATATGCGGTGCGATATACTATAAAGCCGTTCACAGGGGCTTTATTTTTAGATCATAGGTAGTATATACTGTACATTGGACAAAATAAAGTAGGCACTGTTCCATCCATGCATACTTTATTTTGTTCAGTATTGTGCGCGTTACACTTTCTCTCTCTCTCTCTCTCTCTCTCTCTCTCTCTCTCTCTCTCTCTCTCTCTCTCTCTCTCTCTCTCTCTCTCTCTCTCTCTCTCATTATTTCCTCGCACTCTTACTTCCGTGGCTGCCCTGCCGTTTTCTACTTTTCATTTGCAACTTTTTGTACGACGTTAAAGTTCGCTTCATTGGAACGCAATATAAATTGTTTGTTAAATTTTATTTCTCCGCGTTTTTTTAAATTACATCATCCAAAATCTTATTCCGCAAATTTGTACTGTTGATTTCCGGAAAGGATTTCAAAAAACCCTCAAGTTTTATCTGGATCCAAAATTTATGAAAGAAAAAGTTCGGTCTGGTGAACGTTCGTTGCATTTCAACTATGCAAACTTCAATGGCATAGTTGTGGGTCGACAATATTGGAGGGTGTCAGTTTTGAGGTAATTTTAATGATCTTACCTTGGAAATTAATATACATAAATATGTATACATTAATGTATACCTACACATAGGACAAATAATGATATGTATGTGGAGATAGGTATATGTATATATCGACTGCACACTTTCATCATAAACTGACTACACGTGGGTCGATCAGACCCCAGACACTTTTCAGTTCGTTGTATTTCGGTAAATATGCATTTTCTTTTGTAGAGACGTTTTTTTTGCAGGCGATGATTTTTATGGCTGCAAATTTATTTTTTCAAGAAAAACAAAAATAGAGTGCCCAACATTCGTTGAAAATGGGGCGATATATTATTACTGATCAACTATTATTTATTACAGTACATATTTATTTCAGTACGTTGTACTATTGTGTGTTTATCGTATTTAGTATACTATTATACTATTTATTATATTATTATATTATATGTACTTTATTTCAAAATATTGTACGTACTCTTGTGTATTTAGTGTATTTGTTATAATACATATTTGACTTTATTATATTTGTTTATTTATTTACATTCTATATGAACGTGATTTCCTAAGGATGTTGTGTCCAAAATTGAAGATGGTGACAACATTTTTAAAATTTGATAGGCCATTATGTAAAACATTTGAAAGGTTGTGTAAAAATTTCACGACGATTAGGAAGCTGGCTACTGAGAAATTAGAATTCACAAATTGTACGCAGTCTTATGGAAACTGAAGTAACTTTGCAATTCTATCAGCACATAGCAAACTTTGCTATTTGTTTTCAAGAAATAGAAGAAATATTTATGAATGATCGTTTTTTTATTTCAAATATATAAAAAAAAAAGTGGTTTTATGGTGCAGGAAACGACGTCGTCCGTGAACGAAAATGAGGATTTAAATTTCCCGCTACCTTCGGTCTATGCAACGTTGCCGCTATATTTTTATATGTTTTTCCTCAAGTGTGATTTTTTTTGTACTTTTGGCATCTTTTTTTATAACAAAAAAAAATAATAATTTCAAAGTCACTTCAGTTTCCATAAGGCTGCGCGTAATTTGTGAATTATAATTTCTCAGTAGCCAGCGTCCTAATCGTCGTGAAATTTTTACACAATCTTTCAAATGTTTTACATAACGACCATTCAAATTTTTAAAAGTTTATTACCATTTTCAATTTTGGACACAACATCCTTAAAGCGGTTCAAAGATACTTCATTTTTGGATTCCTCGTCACGATTCAAGTAGCTCGTTACACGATACGTACAACGTTATCACCCGAGGTAAGACGAGCGGCGAAGAATTCCTCGCGTCACGGCAGACAAACGTCAAGATACCCTTCGGTTTAATTTGTCGTTTTTATTTTATCGTCGTCAAATAATCGTTTTTTCTTGCGCTCTTTTGCTCAATTTATTCGTGAAAAAGGAAACAATCTTTTCGTCGTGAATATTCGTTGCGTTAAGGGGTTTCAAAAAATCCATTTTTTTCACCGAAACTCGATACTTTCGTTTTCTAGCAGCAGTGGTCTAAGGCAGTTTTCTAACGCGGAAAGAGCATGGCTTATAACATTTTCTAGCGTATGGCTAGATGACTTTTTAATGTGCTCATCCATTTATTGGTAACGAAAAATTGAAGTTATTTTTTTTAGTCTAAAGTCGAGCTTTTTTCTCGATCTTGTCATTTTCGTAAACTTCAAAATTCCAAAAAAGTATCCGGTCGTATTTTTTTACCTGGAAGAAGAGGACGAAGCAAACCCACTGGTAGTAGGTGTAGTATTTTCTGGCATCGACGTCGCCGAAATCGTTGGCCACTCCGGGATGTGCGACTTCAACGCCAACCTGTGGGGACGAGAGAATTTCCTTTCGATAAAATTTAAAAAAAAAAACAAGAAAAAACTATGCGACCTTGTCGAGAGAATGGGGGGGGGGGGGGATGAAAAATGAAATAGCAACGGACGAAGAAAAAAATGAATTGTGTAAGTGTCGGAATAAGACGTTGGAAAAAAAATGGAAGTAGAAAAAATGCATTGGTTTGAAAGAAAAAATCATTTTTATGCTTGAAAAATTGAGCGCCTGACGTTCATAGAGCTCTTTCACGAGATTGTTCGTAACTTATTTAATTGTTCATATTTTTATGAAATTTGATACGCAACTATGCTAATGTACATACAAATAAATGTCCAAACGGTTTTTCAAACATTTTAATTATTCCTTTGAAATCAATTTTTCAAAATAGCCCTGGTTTTCGGGTCGTCACAGTAGCCTAAAACCTTAATTTTTTTTGAGGTTCCTTCGATGTTCCAATCCTCGAAGCCTTCTCTTTCCTTTCAATTACCAATATATATATATATATATTGACGTATACAAGTGGAAATAAAAGCTGGTGACTTATTAACGATTATTCTGATTTTCCTATAAAAATTAAAATAATCCTTTATAACTAATGTAATAAATATCTAATAGAATGGTACTGTTTGCATCGTTGGGGCAACGAATATATATATACATACACACACACACACACAAACACACACATATTCCCGGATTTTTCCGGCACATCTAGGCTGCGAAAGTCATTGAAGCATTTTCAAGAATTCTTATTAAAAATGTATAACCAAAAGCTGCAAAAAAATATTTTCAATAATAATAAAAATGAAGAAATGAAAAATCGAGAAGAGTTTTCGTTGCATTTCACAATGCCAACTTTAACACGATCTAATAGATATCTGATAAATATCCGATAACTAAGAAAATCTAATAAAACGACATGATAAATTTTTACATAAAAAATCGTCACAATAGTTTTTTTAAGTCTGCGCATAGGCAGACAATCTAATAAATATCTAATAAATATCTAATAAATATCTAATAAATATCTAATAACTATCTAATAAATATGTAATAAATATCTAATAACTATCTAATAAATATCTAACAAATATCTAATAACTATCTATGAAATATCTGATAAAGATCCAATACCTAACAAAATCCAATAAATAAAATCTAATAAAACGAAACTACGAATGTTCATATAAAAAATCGTCACAATCGTTCTTTCAAGTCTGCGCATGAGCGATCTCCCGTACACTTGCGAATTGCAACCGGCACATTGCACACGTACGTTATTTATTTCTCCAGTTGTCTCAATCGTGTCCCTGACGCACCGATTACACTCTCCCCGGGACAACATTCCTACGCGGTGATTTTTTTTTTCGCCATCGTTCAGATTTCGCTACGCGTTGCGCGACGTCTCGCGCCTCGTAGGCCAAACGGTGGGAAATAAAAATGAAACAATAAAAATCATAAGACAAATCCTAGCGCACAAAACAATCTCTGTAAACTCTCTCAGCATAGCAGTGCTACTACACTTTCCGTGGAGCGCAAGGGACGAGCAAGATTGGATAATCCGAAATATGACCTTGACCGCTCTACGGCTTTTGGGTGAGCTCCCGATTCCGGGCCTTCACACTCGATTGGGACCCTACAGAAGTCACGTAGACCTAGCGCTGGAGGAGAGAAGAAAATACGACTCTTCCTCCAACGATGATTAGTTGCGGCGACACGATTTCGTGCAACGGCTGTCGAAAAAAAAAACGTTGATAAACTTTCTTCTGCTTCTAATACCTTCGACGCTCTTGCGCGACCGTTAAGGGGGTTAAGGGGGGAGATTGTTTCAGGCGAGGAGAAAATGTGTCGATTTTCGTGATTTTTTTTTTTTACGAAAGATTTCTTCGGCATTTTATAGACTCGTGTTTTATTTCTACTTTTGGCTGTTACGTGGTATTTTTGGTAATTCATTTACGAGAAATGAGACTAAAATTTTTAGTCGGTATTTTCTCATTTATTCCTTAAACAAACCCAAGCAAACTTTTATATTAAAACCCTCACGCCTGAGAGGGTTGGTTTGGGTTTGTTTGTATTCAGGAAGGCTTCTTCTATAAAGTCGAAATGTTCAAAAATGCCCTACTTTATCACGTCTTTCCGCGAATTTCAAAACCCCATAACTTTTTACGGGGGAGGGAGTGTGAATTTCATCTTGAATATTCAGCCCCGACTGAATATTTATTTATATTCCGATAAATGAAAAAAATAGCACAACAAAATGTTAGCTTCATTTTTCGTATAGTCACTTATGTAAAGATTAGCAACTAATTGACCGATTCCCATGAATATCGGTATAAATTTTCCTACCCTTATGGTCAAAACCATCACCCTAAATGTTTTTGAAAAAAGCTATTTTTTTGCTACAAAATGTAGCCGATTTTTCGGAAAATTCAATCTTTTTGTTTCAAAGCGTATCGTTTCATCGATTTTCAACATTTTTCACTTCTTCTAGGTTTACATTCTGCGTGTGAATATTAACGAAAGAAAAATCTCCGTTCGTTCGTTTTCAGATCAATTAAATCCTGCCGACGCTGCGTGTTACGCCGTCCGACATCCGCCGCGCCCGTTTGGAAGACCGTGTCATACGGCCGCCTTTTTTCAAGACTAATTTTAAAAAATGCCATTCAACAACCACAAATAGCAATAAAACCTACCCTAAGTCTGAAAAAAGGTCAAGAAATTCTTCCTTTCAAAAAAATTATGAAAATCAGCAATTTTTTCCTCGCCTAAAGATATCTCCACCCTTAATGAGATTCAAATTGGCATTGTAGGAACGCAACAAAAGTTATATTCCAGAATTCCTGTAATTTTCTCAGGCAGATTATCCCCATACAATTTCTTCAACCATTTTTTTACGATATTCATTTACTGATCTACAAATATGAATCCATAAAACAAAAAATCTTTCATAAAAATCGAAATACGGAGAGTAAAATGTAGAAAAAGAACTCTCGTTGCCATCCAACGATGCAAACGTCGACTCCATTTGCGTTAATGCTTTTCAATAATTAATAAAACTAACATTTCATACTATTATTTTTTATACTATTTTGCTATTTCGTATTATTATTATTATTGTTGTTGTTGTTGTTGTTGTTGCTGTAGTTGTTGCTACTGTCGTTCTTATTATGGAGGTTGTTGCATTATTATTGCTATTGTATTATCGCCGAATCATCATAATCACCATTATTGCCATTGTTGCCATTATTATCATCATTGTGTTGCTGTTATTATTACTATTTATTGTTATTGCGTTATTATTACTATTTCTCTACTATTTTAGTATTATTTATTATTATTATATCAATATTAATAACACATAACATTTGTAATTAATAATTATAACTATTACCATCATTGATACTGCATAATTAGCATTATTATCATCATCTTCATCATCATCATCATCATCATAAAATTTTAGCAATCACTCGATTCGCTCGAAGGCTATCACCCCCTTAAGGCTTTGCATCTATCTTCTTAATGCCCTGTTTATATATACACAGGGTATTAAGAAGATAGATGCAAAGTCTTAAGGGGGTGATAGGCCACCTCACTAGGCACATATCTAACCTAGGTTGCCTCAGTCCAAAGTCTAAGGATTTCGAGTTATCATGGTAGGAATGATTTTTCCAAAATTTCCCAAAATTAGGTACTAACTCGTTCATAAAGTTCAAATAAGCAATAATTGGTAACTAAAAACTTATTCGCGTCTTAGCTTAATGTATATTCAATATATTCAATCGACGACCACCGATACAATCATCTGTATCCACACACCTAACTAAATGGGTCGTGTTGAATAATTAAAAACTTGTTAAAAAATAAAAATACCCCTTGTGTTAATGCTATTTGAAAAAAATATAACACCCTGTATATGTGCACGCACACACACACACGCGCACACACATCAGTTGCGAAGCAATGGAAGTAATGGACGCGAATGATAAAATGGTTTGAAAGGTTACGCGATTATGAGTTTGAGAATAATTGATGAATTATCGCGATCGAAATAACTGGGTTGCGCGGGATGCAGTCCTGCGTAATCGAAAAAATGTTTATCGCCGTCGGGCGGGGAAGGGGCGGGGAGGGGGGAGTGGGTGATTGGAGAGAAGGTACATCGAATAACGTTGGTGATCGCGTTCGCCGCTGCTACACAGTACGAGTGAGTTCAACGCGCGTAATATAGCCTGCGCGACCACCTGTGAAGGCGGCGAGAGGTGACAAAAACCCTTATCTCGCGCGTAAAATCATAGCGCGTTCTATTTCGCACGTTGAGGAACGAAAAACAAAGAGAATGTATTCTTAATGCTTCTCGCTTGGATTGTTCCATCGTCGACGAAGGTTTGTAGGGGTAAGATCGTGATGCAACTGACCTGACGATTGAAGGCGTCCGGCATCGTGAAGGTTGAGGTGATCCAGCAGTAGGTGTTTATCGGATGCTTTGGTAAGCCCTGGACGATGCACGTGATGGGATTGCCGACGTACTGGCTGGCGGTTATGATGATCGAGCACGTGAGCAACAACACTGTCGTGAAGCAATTGTGCATGCGAAAGACCATCGAGTCGGTCTTGATTTCCTGCCATTTTAGGTACTGACTCAAACTCCCGAGTAACTTATACATGATTGCAGTCTACGTGTCTCTTAATTCTAAAGTATTTTTTAAAAAGTCTTCGTATATCGTTCACTTTTCGTTTTTTCGCGGTTCAGCGGTCATCAATGTCGGTAGGAACGGCAAGCGGGTCGTGAAACATTGAAAAAGCGAGGGAAAGAGACGGAAAAGATCGGACGCACAAAACGAGTAACCAGCAGCGCGCACGGCACGCACATACAAACCGAAAAAGTATCGCGCGACGAACACAACCGGCTGTTACCAGCTGTGCGTGTCCCACGCGGTGAGCGCTCGTACTATTTCCCCCCCCCCCCTCCTCTCTGCCCTCTGGTGTGAGCAAGCGCTCGTGGCGACCTCGCGCGATCCACCGGAACTACGAGAGACAGAAGAGTCGACGATTGCGCACGCCGCACTAAACGCGCCCGAGCCTCGTCCGCGAGTCTTTACAGAGTCGAGTTTTAACGAGTGCGCTTGTTGCCCCCTTCCGGTTCGCCAACTTCCTGCTTTATTGCACTGTACTGTCAGGGCTCGTGGAAGCAAAAAAAGTGAGCTCGTTTCGCGTGATTGTAAAACGTTCGAAAATTGACGGCACTTTCTCACGATAATACGCGTGCATGGCAATAAACGCGTACGAAATGTATACGGTACGAGGGCGTGAGCAAAGTCCCTTGCAAGAGCGTCCCCAATCGGACTTCACTTAACGTTAACGGTGCACCGAAACGCGCGTATACGAAAAGCGAGAGAAGAAACAAACATGCCGATTTTTCTCATCTCTGTCTTTCCCTCTGGCCCTTTTCCCCTCTGCCTCACCCTTCGGTGAATCTCTCTTCCCATTCGTCGCTTCTCCTTGCTTGTTGATAGCCCCCCCGTGCGGTCTCGCCCCTCCGCTTCCTTCCTGCGTGCCCCCAACCGCGGCGTCCCGCGCGTGCGCGCGCTCTGACCGTGCTTCTCGCGCTCTGTACGCCAGTGCAGCCAGATCGCGCTCGAAAGTTACCCTCTCTCTAGTCCCTCGCGCGCCCATCACACAATCATAGTAGCGCGTGTCCGTGAGCGAGCGACGCTCGGACATCTTCGGAAAGAGCCGAGTGCCGTCGAACTATCCCGACCGCGCCTTCGGCAGCTACACCAACACATAGACACGCTGAGCACGTTCATGTGCGGCCAAGCCGAACGAACTGAACGAAGGTTTCGAGGGAAAAAGCAATCCGAGCACGGCCCGCGCGTGACGTCACGCGACGGCACGCGCGAGACTTTTAGATGATTTCAATGCTTATTTAGCTCTTGATTCTCTGCGTTATTAATGTATACCAAAAATGTATCGCACACTCTGATCGCTTATTTTTTTAGTTTATACGCTAATTTAAATATAATAATAAATCTAAATTACAACTTATTTCTCTTCTAAAAAATTGTTTACGCTTTACTCACACCCGTCCTTATGCCAAATAAATTATAATTCATAAAAGTAAGCGGAAATATATTTATCTCCGTATTATTATGTTAATTCTCATACTTTCATCAAGGGATAAAGCATTATCCACAAAAACAAACCAATCATCCATTCGACCGCGAATCGTCAGTACCAGAAAGTGCACAAATTCTACAAGCGATGAGATGGTCCTGTCGGTAGCGTTCCTGGCTTCGGTTCGCAGGGGCGCGGGATCGATCCCGCGCTCGGTGCTTTTTTTTTTTTTTAATTACTATTACTATTAATTCTTATTTGATTAGTTATGTTTATTAGTTATCATTATTATTTTAATTAGTTATCTTTTCGTGTCGAAAAATTTATTGCGCACTCCGACCGCTTATTTTATTAGTTTGTACGTTCATTTAAATGTAATAATAAATCTAAATTACAACTTATTTATCTTCTAAAAAATTGTTTGCGCTTTACGCATACCCGTCCCTATGCCAAATAAATTGTAATTCATAAAAGTCGTAAAACATCATGAGCTATTTCAGCCTATTTTCAGAATAATGTTCTTTCACTGGGCATGTTTCACGAATAAACAATTGGCCCCATACAAAAAGAAATTAATAATTTTAAAAAAAAACAGAAAAGTATTGAGCGCGGGGGACGATCCGGCGGCCCTGCGGACCGAAGCCACGAACGCTACCAACGGGACCATCTTATCGCTTGTGTTAAAAATTCACTTTCTGGCACTACCGATTCGCGGCCGGATAGATGAATGGCTTGTTTTTGGGAATAATGCTTCATCGCTTGATGAAAGTATATGAGAATGAACATAATAATACGAATATAAATATATTTCCGCTTACTTTTATGAATTACAATTTATTTGGCATAGGGACGGGTATGAGTAAAGCGCAAACAATTTTTTAGAAGATAAATAAGTTGTAATTTAGATTTATTATTACATTTAAATGAACGTACAAACTAATAAAATAAGCGGTCGGAGTGCGCAATAAATTTTTCGACACGAAAAGATAACTAATTAAAATAATAATGATAACTAATAAACATAACTAATCAAATAAGAATTAATAGTAATAGTAATTAAAAAAAAAAAGAAAAGCACTGAGCGCGGAACGATCCCGCGCCCCTGCGAACTGAAGCCAGGAACGCTACCGACGGGACCATCTCATCGCTTGTAGAATATGTGCACTTTCTGGCACTACCGATTCGCGGCCGGATAGATGAATGGCTTGTTTTTGGGAATAATGCTTTATCGCTTGATGAAAGTATATGAGAATGAACATAATAATACGAATATAAATATATTTCCGCTTACTTTTATGAGTTACAATTTATTTGGCATAGGGACGGGTATGAGTAAAGCGCAAACAATTTTTTAGAAGATAAATAAGTTGTAATTTAGATTTATTATTACATTTAAATGAACGTACAAACTAATAAAATAAGCGGTCGGAGTGCGCAATAAATTTTTCGACACGAAAAGATAACTAATTAAAATAATAATGATAACTAATAAACATAACTAATCAAATAAGAATTAATAGTAATAGTAATTAAAAAAAAAAAAAGCACCGAGCGCGGGATCGATCCCGCGCCCCTGCGAACCGAAGCCAAGAACGCTACCGACAGGACCATCTCATCGCTTGTAGAATTTGTGCACTTTCTGGTACTGACGATTCGCGGTCGAATGGATGATTGGTTTGTTTTTGTGGATAATGCTTTATCCCTTGATGAAAGTATGAGAATTAACATAATAATACGGAGATAAATATATTTCCGCTTACTTTTATGAATTATAATTTATTTGGCATAAGGACGGGTGTGAGTAAAGCGTAAACAATTTTTTAGAAGAGAAATAAGTTGTAATTTAGATTTATTATTATATTTAAATTAACGTATAAACTAAAAAAATAAGCGATCAGAGTGTGCGATACATTTTTGGTATACATAATAACGCAGAGAATCAAGAGCTAAATAAGCATTGAAATCATCTAAAAGTCTCGCGCGTGCCGTCGCGTGACGTCACGCGCGGGCCGTGCTCGGATTGCTTTTTCCCTCGAAGCCTTCGTTCAGTTCGTTCGGCTTGGCCGCACATGAACGTGCTCAGCGTGTCTATGTGTTGGTGTAGCTGCCGAAGGCGCGGTCGGGATAGTTCGACGGCACTCGGCTCTTTCCGAAGATGTCCGAGCGTCGCTCGCTCACGGACACGCGCTACTATGATTGTGTGATGGGCGCGCGAGGGACTAGAGAGAGGGTAACTTTCGAGCGCGATCTGGCTGCACTGCTGTACGCTCTCGTTCGCGGATAAGCCGCGTGTATCGCGAAGTTGCGTGTGCAGTGAGGAGCTGCGAGCGACGGTGGTAACAGTGGCAACGTGCCCGGCTACTGAATATCTACTCTCGATGCGCCTCGCGCTCGACGTACGTACTCTTGCCCGTCGACTAACGAGAAGTGCCACGGAGTCAAGCGTTGGACGGAGGGCGGGGGGGAGGGCACAGCGAAATGAAGGAAGGGGAAAGAACGCAATTGAGGGAGCGTAGTAAAAACTAAAGTTTCACCGGGCGGGGGCTTCGCTATGAAACCTCGACCCCTCGCGCCCCTCCGGCCACTTTTTTCAGCGTCTGTGCCTTCGGTGTCATGCACTGCCCCCCCCCTCCCTCCATCGAGGACGAGTCGACCGCTTCCCCCCCACACTTCTACGTACCCTTTCTCTCCGTCCTTCTCACTCCGTCGTTACTCTTTTCTGGCGCAACGCGGCGCGGTTTTCTCCCCGTGCAGCGCGTCTACTCGCCTCTGCCCCTGCCATACTCAAGCGCTGCGTCTCGCTCCTTCCTTGTTGCTCTCTTCACTCCGCGCACGTACCCTCGCTCGCGCGCGTACGCGCCGGAGTTGGGAAGAAAAACAAAACAAAAACACCGTTAGCGGTTGGGAGAGTTGGACGACCGTTTGACTCGGATTCTCGAAATCCTGCGAGCCTTTTGAGATGGAGAAGCTTCTCGCGTATCGGAGCCGCGTTACCGCCGCACATCTACCCCGCTGGGTAAGACGGGCAGCTTTTGTGACAGAAAGTAGTTTTATTGTTGCCGCGGAAAGGGGATGGGTCGCAGGGGCAGGTCGCCCCTGAGGTCAAGCTTTGACATTGGCCACAGGGGTGCTGCGTGATTTTCTTTCCTTAAGTAGTTTAGAGCAGTCCAATTGAGTCAAATGATGGTTTATGAAGCGAATGAACATAAAAAATGCAAACGATGTGTAGATTTATTCTGCGAGGGCTTTCATGAAATATATAATTAAAGGGCAAACTTATGCATTTTTATATTTTTATTAGGTTGATAGGAAAAACTGTTGTGTTACTACCAACTTGAAAAACTATAACATTATCGATTATTATTATTCAATAAAGTGCGTCAGCGAATGTTTTATACAACTCAGAATGAAATTTGGAGTCATTTATAATTACGCTATTTATATTTATGTCACGGGATTATTTATTATTAGCTTGAAGTAATATTAAGTGGTGCCGAAATACGGCAACTTCGCGGGCATTGAGATTGGCAGCAATGCTGTTAATTCGCCAGCCAAGATTCGTAATCTTTCCTCAAACCTTGATGGTTCAATATTGAATATATATGTTTTACAATCGGCAAAATGGGGTTTTTTTTCTTAATGCTTACAAAAGTTTAGTTTCCGTTAATCCGCTGTTAGAAATGGTTTATCGTAATGCTAAATAGCCAAAAAAATTACATCATCCGTAGTGTGAACGTGTTCACCATCTTGCCTCGCGTAAAATTACGTACATCAAGGGGTCTTCTCACTTTACACGCTAATAAGGGCTATTTTCATAATTTTCTGTGGCATTTTGTGGTGAAAAATTTTTTTATTCGTCATGATTGAACTATTTTGTGTCTGGCATTTGGTGGAGCAAAAATTCGCAAAGCCTCAGTATAGTCGAAATAATTAGATATATATTTTTCAAATTGAATCTTGAATTGTGGCTAACGCTCAAATCTAGTTAAGAGACTCGAGCCCCTGAGCGATGAACTTTTTAGCCTTTTTCTTTTCATCCGTTGTTTTTTGTTGCGAAAAAGATGCGGAGGAACGAAAACTTCGAAGTTGAACCGTCGTTCCACGTATGTGGATGCAGGAAAGAGTAGCCTTAAGGGGCTCATCCCTTTATAAGGCAAAAAAGAGTTTAAGCAAAAAATCAACTCCACGAGGAAGCCTGAAACTTTAAACGCGTTTTCCTAAAAACAAGTTTTTCATAAACCTCGTACAAGATAACTCAAAAACTGTCCCATAGATCACTTTGGAATGTTGCACATTTTTAGACAACATGATCAACGTCTATGTGAACCTGAAAGTTCCTGAAAAATTATTGAAAAAAAACTACTCTTTCATGAACAAAAAAATTTCATACACAAAATATGAACTTTCACGAACAAATAAATTTAATAAACAAAATATGAACTTTCATGAACAAAAAAATTTCATAAACAAAATATGAACTTTTACGAACAAATAAATTTAATAAACAAAATATGAACTTTCATAAACAAAAAAATTTCATAAACAAAATATGAACTTTTACGAACAAAAAAATTTCATAAACAAAATATGAACTTTCACGAACAAATAAATTCAATAAACAAAATATGAACTTTCATAAACAAAAAAATTTCATAAACAAAATATGAACTTTCACGGACCAAAAATTTCATAAAAAATACTTTGCTTTAAACACGTGCCATTTGTCGAATTTTCACTTTTCCTTGGACTTTTTAGGATCACACAGAGCGTGTGGATGTCATAAATCTTAAACTTCGCGGCTCCGATGTTTCAGTTCAATGCACCAGACGCTAGGTGGCACGCCGTGGAACAACTCAGGCGGCAGACATCTCCGAAGCAAGCTGCAGCCGTTATTCTTAAATATAAAAAAATTGTAAAACTAAAAAATGTAGCAAGATGTACATAAAAATTAATAAATAGTATCACCGCAAAAGAAGTCTTGAAAATTCGCTTATTTTCGGCTGTCCGAAGGGATCTCCTCCCTCCAGCGTTGGTCGCCGAAACTACCCCCCCCCCCCCAATTTGTTTTTCGTTTATTCGAAACGGATGCCAAGACGACAAAAATAAAGCAAAAGTCGTTGCTTTTTCGGCTCTCCACCGCGCTTCCCAAAGTGCATCCACGAAAATATGCTTCCGCTCCGGAACCCTCACATTTTTAGATCGAAATGAAAAATAGTTCGAAGATTTACGTCCCGATACGTCGCCTATCGAGGAAGCGATCTTCTCGCTCGCGACAGCGAGGAATCGCCGGGCGCGGTGAAAAAAAAATCTCTGTCGCGTTGATTGTGAAAAATAGTTCGAGACCGAAATAATCCCATTGGGCCGTAGATCCTGCTGCACTGCATTATTATATCCACTGCCGTGGGTATAAGCCGAGAATTTTTGGAAGATATTTTTCTCTCTGCTGGTGCCCTCTGCCGATGCGTGTAGATATAACGAAAGACGACGAACGAAGGCACTATGAGATAATGGTCTTTGAGACGGGTTCTTTCCATCCATCGAGAGAGCCAGGGGGAGAGAGAGAGAGAGAGAGAGAGAGAGAGAGAGAGAGAGAGAGAGAGAGAGCGAGTGAGTGGAGGGGGGCGGTGAAAGGTGTAGATCCTCGAGAACGTAATTTAGACTGACAGACCGAATCGAAAGGTTTTTAGAGTTCTCTTTTTCCTCGCTTGGCCGTCGAGAGTACAAAGATAAAAGAGCGGAGGGCAATGGACGCGGAGACCAACGCGGGCAACCCTCGAAAAGTCACGCGGCAAACGTGATCGTGCAATGGTCGGTTCTTTTTCCGTGATTATAGTTTCTCCCGCCCCCGATTGTTTTTTCCTCCCATCGACCAATATGCAAAGTAGGCGATATTCAGATGGAGAGAAATTCGACCTCGAGGAACGAAACGCAAAGGCGGCGTGCACATGCGTGAAAAAATTTCGTAGGGGGATCCTTCGAATCGGTTGAGTTTTACGTAGGCCCGAAGGGGGTCAGTGCTGTTTTTTTATCGGTGGAGATTAATTGAAAATATTTGGGTTCGGATTAGGGCAAAATTTAACTATTTTTCAAAAAGTCAATTCAATTTTTCAAAAAGTCCTTCGTTTAATCCCGAGATATATTTATCTACTCGCAAAAAAAAATGGTTTTTTCAATTTCAGATAAAGCAATCATGAGTTGTCGTGACCAGCACGAGGACACTTTTTTAAGGGGTTTCCGGAAACCAGGTCCCGCCGGCTGAATTTCCCAAAATTTTGGATGAAATTCTTTTTAAATATTGTTGAAATGTTGATCTTCTCTGCGATGGACATTTTTAATAAAATAATTTATCTGTTATTTATATATTTATTTTAATAGAGAAAATATGCTTGTTTTTGCCTTCGAAACGCACGTAACTCTTTAAACTATCACTCAATCAATGTCTCTCTTGTTCTCTATCTAATTAGCAGTGAATGCGTTAACCAAGAACTTGATTAGGGACCTGAAAGCTGATTGAACCGCTGAGGTACACCGGTGACCATAATCCTACTTTTTCTAAATAAGTGGTTTATTGTTACTATTCTTATTGTTTGTTTTCAACTTGTTTTCATTTGTATTATTTTCGCATTAGTGTCGAGCGGCGGCTGACGAACTCAAGGGGTTAGGCTACTCCGACGATCCGAAAATGAGGATTATTGGAAAAAATTTATTTTAAAGGAATAAGTAAGATGATTGAAAAATCGTTTGGACATTTATTCGTATGTGTATTAACAAAGATGTGTACCGAATTTCATTGAAAAAATCTGAATAATCCGGGAAGTTATGAACAATTTCGTGAAGGACCTTTGAACGCGAGGCGCTCAATGGTGTACTCGATTTTGGCCACCCGGTCGATCTGAAACAGAAGAAACGAGAGTTTTCTCAAAATATACAATATTGGCTAAAACTTGACCGAGATTTTTCCTCTTATCGTGTTTTAATCATCGAAAAATAGTGTTCATATTTGTTTTCCTTTCGTTTTTCCAGAAAAAATTACATTATTGTTAATAACTGGTGAAAAAAAGTGTAAATTTCTTTCAATTTTTCGAGAAAAAAATAGTTAAAAAAATGGTAGCGAGATCTTGACTTTAAAAAAAATTCACAAAAATCAGCAACTTTTTCCTCGCTCAAAGTTAAGGGAGCTTTCCAGTGTGAAATTTTCAAAAAATCGATTTTTTTTTTGCTTTATCGAATAGTATACACTCTTCCGAATATTCCCTGAAATTTTCATGCCGAAATTCAGATTATTTCGGTTACTGTACAGCATTTCTTGGAAGAAGGCAACGGAGCGCTACAGCTACAGCGAAACTTTGAACGCGTTTTTCTCGAAACAGCATTTTTCAAAACGGTGTCCAACTTGGAGGGCAGAGTTTTAAAGCTATCGAGTTGAATTTTTTACACAATATTCTTAACGTCATTGTTTATCGTGCTATGGAAGCTTTTTTTTTTTGACAGCTTCCTATTTTTTTGTAAAAAAAACTGCCAAAAAAAATGCTAAAATCGATACTTTTTGTTCAAACCGGCGCCATTTTTGCAAAAGAAAAAAAAAAGCCTCCATAGCACGAAAGCCAATTATATACCGATCAATAATCTTTTTGTGTTTTTTGTTTCAGATCAAAATTGTGACCCCCAACGTGGACACCACATCCAAGTGCATTTTCTGCAACAATTGTTTCATCATTTTTATAGATATTAATTAATAAATAAATCGATCTTTAAAAAATTGTTTTGTTTTCTTCAATACCCAATTAATATACAAAAAAAAAACCAGACCGATTAGATTATTTTTTCTTTAAAAAAAAAAATCGCGAAAAACAGCGATTTTTCGGGCTGTCACACTGGAACGCTTCCTTAAGGATGTCTCTATGAAATTTCGTGGTCATGAAATTTTTACACGACCTCCTGAATACTTCATGTAAAAACATACCAAATTATCAGAATTCTATCATCATTACTTCAACCTCCTTATGGGTTGAAATAAAAAATGATAAGAAAATTCGGGAAATTTGGTACGTTTTTGTATGAAGTATTCAAGTGGTCGTGTTAAAATTTCACGACGATTAGGAAGCTCGTTATTGAAAAATTAACATTTTGTTAAGAACAATTTTAAAAAGAAATTTAAAAAAATTTACCGATAAACTTCGTTTTGTTTGCGTTGCTTTCAGTATATTGTAGATGTTACAAAATCGAGAGGTCAAAAAGAAACTTATAGCAAAGTTACATCAGTTTCCACATAAGACTGATGCCTTATGGAAAGTTGCGGCCGAGTCGCTACGCCAATGGGCAGAGAAAGAGAAAAAAACATACCGGACAAAATTTGCATGCGACAACGTTGGTAGGCGGTGCGGTGGACGGAGCCGAGAGAGAGGGAGAGAGAGAGAGAGAGAGAGAGGCGTAAAAAAATTCGGGTTACAGATCAGTCACGAATTATTCTTAGAATGTCATGGCCGACTATAGAAAATCCGGTCCGTTCAGGGCCTATTGGCGGACTCGTCGCGTATGAAAATGTCCGCGAAATTGATCGCGAACGATTTCTCCACGATACAAGCGCAACCGATGATTTCACTCGGTCACGAGTACGCCGCTGTAAATTCCGCGGCTCGAGGGGCGCGGAACGGGAGGGGACGAAAAAAGTACACGCGGGTCTCGTCTCGCTGCCTCTCCGGGCGCATTCGCTCACGCGTGTGCATTATTATCGCGTAGGGGTGGCCGGGCATAATGCGATGCAGTTTTTTCGGCGCTTCCCGCGGGGGGTGGGACGGAGGGGGGGGTTGAATTCGGACGATCGAAAAAGAGGTTCATTCACTAGTGTATTCACCGGGTCGCGCTTTTGATGTGATGGCGGCGGGGTCGGGCAACAAAATCTCACCGCGAACAGTGGCGTGAGCTCGCGCAATTTTTAGTGGGGTCCCGAAGAGACTCCCTGTTGGAATTTTTTTATAATACCACCCCCCCCCCCCCGCCCTTTTTTCACTGTCCATTGTTGTAAACCATTCGGGCGGAAAATCGAAAATAATTCGCGAAAGCATTATATAAAATGACTGAGAAGTTTCGACCAAAATCATTGCAGCCGTTTTAGAGATTATTTTCAGAATTCGTTTCGGAATACTAAATTTCTTTTTGTTCAACTATTTTAGAAAAAACTATTTTACAAAAAACTACAAAAAACGTCTGAAAAAAGCCGTTCCAAAAAAAATATCAAGTCAAACTATCGAGGCACCGTGAAATTGTTAGATTTGGGGCAGACATATCGAAAAGGAAAAAAAACAAGCTTGTGTGGGTTTGTTTGGGTTTGGAACTAAAAATATGGGAAACGAATTAGGTTGGGTTTAGGCAAAATATCGAAAACCGGAAAAAGAGATTTGTTTGGGTCTGTTTGGGTTTGAAAAAAAGATCGAAGAACGAAAAAACGGGCTTGTTTGGGTTTAGGACAAAAAATATATAAAAACGAAAAAAAACAAGCTTGTTCGGGTTAGTTTGGGTTTGGGGCATAATTATCGAAAGTCACGAGCTTGTTTCGGGTTGCTTTAGGCTTGGGACGTAATTAGCGAAAAATGAGCTTGTTTGGGTTTGGGACAAAAAGATCGAACACCGGAAAAACGAGCTTGGCTAGGTTTATTTAGGTTTGGGACAAGATTTTTTTTAAACTTGTTTGCGTTTGTTTGGGTTTAGGAAAAAGATTAGAAAAAAAAGACGAAAAGAGCACAAGCTTGTTTGTCCGAGTTTTCGTTTGGGACAAAAATATCGAAAAAATCGAGCTTGTTCGGGTTTGGTTGGGTTTATTTAGGTTCGGGACAAAAATATCGAAAAAGCAAGCTTGTTTGGGTTCGTTTGGGCTGAGGAAAAAAATATTAAAAACAGAAAAATGAGCTTGTCGGGGTTTGGAACAAAGTACAAAAATAAAATAGAAAAACGAACTTGTTTGGGTTTGGGACAGAAATATCGGAAAAAGGAACTTGTTTGGGTTTAGGATAAAACTAGCTTATGTGGGTTTGGGAAAAAATATCGAAAAATAAGCTTGTTTGGGTTTGGGACACAAATATCGAGAAAAAAAAGTTTCTTTGGGTTTATCTGGGATTACGAAAAGCAAGGAAAAACGAGCTTAATTGGACTTGAAGAACAAATATCGAAAAAAGTATTTTATACGTTCAATATTGATAATCATCGGTATGTATAAAATCGTGTTTTTTGAATTTTTATTTGTCTTAATAAACGCATTGATTAGCGATGTTCTCACAATGTAACGCTATTTTAATTTGGTATATTTATAATATCCAACCCCCAAACTCTCTCTCTCTCTTTTTTTATTCCCCTAACTTTTTCCATCGAAAAGAGGGCGGCTCGCGGTTTTTTTTCTCGTCCCGTTAACCGGAACTTTGTCTCCGAAATTTCTGCGTCACGAATGCGCGGAACCCATTGATCGAGCCACAAATGGCGGATGCGATATTGCCCAAAGAAAGTCGACATGTGGTCCGGGCGATCCGAGGCGTGTTGCACATACAGGCGTATGTATATATCTGCACCAGCCACGTGTATAGTTACGCGACACCGACCGAGAGTCCAAAGAGGGATAAAATGTAAAGTTTATCTTCACTGGCATAAAACACGCACGTCGCTCTACTACGGCGCTCCTCGCGTACTATAATACATCGCGACACGTGCGCTCAAATGTCTTTTCTCCTTATTTTTTATTTTCATTACTTTTTACAAACACGTGCTCGTTCTGCGTATGCGACAAGTCGCACGCATCGTGCCGTCTTCGGAAACTACGAACTCCCCCCACCAGCCCCGCTTAGCTCCGCCACGTGATTCGCAGCTTATTACTTTTGCAGAGCATCGAACAGATGGTCCCCACGGAGTGTGTGATGCAACGCGTTCTTCTCTCGCCCTCTGCCTGTTGACATTGTATCGTTACTTTATTTCGCTTTGTGTACAGCCTCTCGCGCTCGATTCCAGCAATTTTCGTGTTTGTATACATCGACGACGATATCCTTCTCCCTCTCTCTTTCGTTTGCTACTGTCGCTCGCGCCACCTGCGTGACCGAGCGAACTAAAGGCCCGTGCATATGTGGCGTGATCCGAACGAACGCTCCTCATCTGTTATGTTACATTCTCCAAATTTAGAAAGTGTCGCTTGTATCTTTACGCCTACATATATGCATACACATAGCTGTAAGTGGATCTCTCAATATTCGTGCATGGTTCACACGACGCGTAGGCAAATATACAGAGGGAAGAACGCTCCATTTTTTTTAAATATACGTCTTGAATGATAGTTATCTTTACTAAGCGCACGTTCATCTCACCGTCTACTTTTTCGTTCGTATCGCGTGTACTGCAATATCCGAGAAAATTGTTTCGAATCGATTCATAATTCATTGCATATTCAGGATCGATGATAGTGAATAAATGATACTGGAATATAGCTTCTTAATTATATGGTCGGCCGTAGTTTTGCGATGACGATGAGTAATGTGTTGTTTTGGTGTACGAAAACAAAGGAAAAAAAATTGACGAAAAATCGAAGAAAAAAAATCTCAGTCGTTTGAGCATAACCCAAAATAATCTTTAGGCCAAATTTTGTATGAATGATTTTTTCATAACCTAGTAACATTTTCCGTTGAATGCCGCGAAAAAAAAAATTCTTTTGAACCATCCTAATGTATGTATGTATATACGAGGCCGTGATGGGTGCGGACGTATATAGCGCAGTGACAATAAAACGCGCACTGCGTGCAAAAGTCCGAAAGTCAGTCGTCCACGGGCACAATGAAATAATGATAGTTGCATATTAAATTAATAAACGTAGAGGAGCGCGCGGTCAGCCTCCGCGCGCGCTCACGAGATCGAATCGGCGTACGGCCACGGGAACGACTGATGAGCGGGGCGAACGTAAACGGTGCTCGTGGCCCCCGATACGTATTAGAAATGCTAATTTTCCAATGTCTATTTATACACGTTGATGGACAGTACGAGAGACGTGAGCACTCGGTTAAGGTGCATACGTATTTGCATACGGCGATTTTCCGCACACAACCCCCCCCCCCCCCCCCCTCGCCACGTGGCCGCTTCCCTTCGTCCTCCCACGTCGAGCCGTACGCCCTCGCGCTGTTGACTTCTATCCGGCCGCGCGGGATAATGGCCAGCTGACGTCGACATCCTCGTCGATCGCGGGAGCTGTATAGCTTTAGACACTGTGGCGAATCGTTCTTCGGCTAGACGAAGCCTTTCTCGTCCGTCTAATGTTACTTTTTAAGGGGGTTGGTTACAGTTAATTTGGGTATTAATTTGAAAAAATTAATTTTTTCGGAACAAGCGAGATTGGAAAGTCGTTTGGACATTTATTTGTATGTATATGAACCTGGGTCGTTTTGGTTCTGCCCAATATCATTTTTTTCGCAAGGTGCTTGATATTTGGTGAAAAAAATATATTAAGGATGTTGAGTCCCAAATCGCAAATGATGATAAAATTCTGAAAATTTGGTATGTTTTTGTATGAAGTATTTCAGAGGTCGTGTAAAAATTTCACGACAATTAGGAAGCTCGTTATTAAACAATTAACATTCACAAATTAAATGTTGTTTTATGGAAACTGATGTAACTTTGCAATAAGTTTTTTTTTGACCTCTCAATTTTATAATATCTACAATATACTGAAAGCAACGGAAACAAAACGAAGTTTATTGATACATTTTTTAAAATTTCTTTTAAAAATTGTTCTTAAGAAAATGTTAATTTTTTAACAACGAGCTTCCTAATCGTCGTGAAATTTTAACACGACCTCTTAAATACTTCATACAAAAACGTACCAAATTTTCAGAATTTTCTTATCATTTTTTATTTCAACCCTTAAGGAGGTTGAAGTAATGATGATAGAATTCTGAAAATTTGGTATGTTTTTACATGAAGTATTCAGGAGGTCGTGTAAAAAATTCATGACGATTAAGAAGCTATTTATTGAACAATTAACATTAACATGTTTCATAGGGACTCAACATCCTTAAGGGCCAGTCCACTTTGGAGCCACGAAAAAAGGCTATTTTCGCGATTTTTTTTGAGGATTTTACAAAAGATATGAATATAAAAGTTGTTAGGCTTGATGAATAGTCTTGAAATACATTTTAAAAAATTTAATTCATTTTTATTTATTTTTAAGTACAAAAACGATAGTTTAACGTAACGCATAACGGCTCGTCTGAAACAAAAAAATCAAAGTCCATTAGATTCAGTATGACACTAGCTACAAAATGACTCTCGGATATAAAGTTTTATCAAAGAATAAAAAAGTTTCAGATAAACTGATTTTGGCCACTCAGTTGATCGGAAACGAAAAAAACTAGTTGTTTCTTCAAATGGATAATACTGACTTAGACTTGACCGAGACTTATTGTGTTATCGTGTTTCAATAAACGAAAAAAAAAGTTTTAATTTTTTTTTCTCGATATTTCGAGGAAAAATGATATTATTGTTAATAACTAATGCAAAAGAAATGGCAAGAAAAAAAACGTCGGTCAAGACTAAACTACTATTGTACTAAATTAATGTACCAAATGTCAAGTCAATCCGTTTCTCTAGATGTCGAGAAATCGTGTACACCGCTTTGATAACCATAGTTTTGAGAAAGACGAGTTTGCAGTTTTACTATAGCAGTTCTATCCTTACAATCATGTTTACCTTCAATCTGCCATTCTTGCACCATACTTTGAACCTTCTTCTTCAATTTGAGTTGCCTCAAGCGACGAACGACTTTTCCTCATTCTCACAGTAGCCCAACCTCTTAAGGGGAGAGATACCTTTAGGCGAGGGAAAAAAATTGCCGACTTGCATGATTTTTTTTTAAAGGAAAGATTTCTTCACCATTTTTGAGGCTTAGGGTACGTGTTGTTATTACTTTTGGCTGTTACATGGTATTTTTTTTAAATTAGTCTTTAAAAAGGGCAAAGGTATGGCCCGAATTTCTAAATTGCATTTTTTTAAATGGCGTGACGAATAGCTAAAAAACTAATCGACTGATTCGGATGAAATTTGGCATAAATCTTTCTAACCTTATTGTCTCAACCATGAACCTAAATTTTCTTCAAAATTAAATAAAAGTACTTTCTAATTGCAAAATGATACCATTTTTTGGAAAATTTAACTTTCAGTTTCAAAAGTGTACCATTTCGTCAATTTTCAACAATTCTTCCTTTTTCTTGGTTCATATTCTGCGTATGAGTGTTAATAAAAGAAAAATCTTACTCCCTTATTTTTCAGATTCATCTTTTCCACGCTACGTGTCACGCCGTCTGACAGCATCCGCGACCCATCTAGAAGACCGTCCCATACCTCTGTCATTTAGAAAAATTAATGAAAAATTTAAAAAAATACCATGTAACAGCCAAAAGTAGTAACAAAATATACCCTAAGTCACAAAAATGGTTAAGAAATCTTTCCTTTCCAATGAAATTCTGAAAACCAGCAATTTTTTCCTCCCCCTTTAATAGTACGTATACTTCCAAACGCGCCGTCTCAATATTTGTGTCGAAAAAAAAATATTGGGCATCGACCTGTTTTCTGGGCCCCCCAAGCTTATGCAGGAAGTCTGCCCACAGTTCCGACGATGCAAACTTCAACCTCATGTTCAACCACATGTGTACGTGTTACGTCTACCTTCATTTAAAAAGGTATCTACAGAGAGTACGACTGAGCGAATCAATCTACATGTAATACTTCGTAACTGGCAGCAGCGTTTAACCGCTCAATTCAAGCACACGCATGCTTTATGCATATACCTATGGAGAGTACGCTACGAGAGCACAATTAGCGTAATCAGGCCAAGCTCTCGCTGTGACAAAGGGTCACTTGTACATCTGAATGCACGAGGCACGTACTGAAAAAAAAAGATTTTATTTGACGTTAATAAACTTTTAATCGTAAATAAATAAATACATACATACATACATATATACATATATATATATATATATATATATATATCGGACAAAAAATATATACAAAAAATGGACACATTAAAAACTTAAAAAAAAAAATTAAATCAAAAACAATTTTTTTACTTCATTTATATATAAATTAAGTAAAAAAAATTAAGTATTAAATCAAATTAACTTTACAAAAATTAAGTTTAAAAACTTTAAAAAAAGTTTAAAAAATTAAGTTTTAAATCAAAAACTTAATTTTTTTACTTCATTTATTAAGTTTTAAGTTTTACAATTAAGTTTTTGATTTATTTTTATTAAATTAAATAAAAAATTTTTTCTTTTCAGTTCGTTTAGTACTTAAGCCAGTACTTAAGCCAGGTTATTTAAAAAAATGGACACCTTAAAACCTTAAATAAAATAAAATTAAATCAAAAACTTAATTTTATTTTATTTAAAACCTTGAAACCTTAAATAAAATAAAATTAAATCAAAAACTTAATTTTATTTTATTTAAGGTTTTAGGTGTCCATTTTTTAAAATAATTTGACGCAGAAATTCTGCAACCAAAAATATTTAATATTAAGTGGCTTCTTCAGTCTTTTTTGACAAAACCCACATATTTTTGTGACGTCGAGTATTTCTTCGAAAAAATAGAACATTTTCGAGAAAAAAAATCGAAATTCCGTTTCGAGTTCGGCAGCATACAGAAAATTAAATTCTAAAACCGAAACGCTCCTAAAAGAACTTCCTTCAAAGAGATTTAAATACCATTTATCCACTTCGAAATGCATCTTTGATCATTTTTGACTTCATGACGGGATGCACAAAAAAGTTTGTTCAGGAGTGTTTCGTATTCGGAATTTAATTATGTTCATTCTTCTGCAGCCGAAATGGAATTTTTATTTTTATTGGGAGTGCTCAATTTTTTATGGCAAATACTACTCGTCACAAAAATACGCCATGACAATCATACTTTTCTCAGTTGCAACATGTTCGCACGAGACGCTTGAAAAGCGGATGAACATTTTTTATTGTCTCCCTGTGTGTGCGTCGACGATTAGAGGGCATGATGTTTTGGTTTCTTCATAATAGGGACGAGAGAAAAATAGATCCATGGAAAATGTCGCTAAGTAGAGTCAATTATAGTTAAAATTTATTGTGTGTCTATAATACATTTTTGTATTAAATAAATATATAAAAACTAGCATCTGTAATATTATTAGATACGTGTAGGAGTGTTACAATCCTATAATTTTTCTATACATATTCAATTACATGAACAAGTTTTTATCATTTTTGAAAATTAATTTAAGACAAAAATGGGTCAATATTCGGAAGCAGGGCTCCTGCCAGAATCAGGCTAATTTTTGTTTGGGTTTGGTTGGGTTTGTTTGAGGCCTTGAAGAAAATGAACTTGATCCTCGCAAGACCCCAGCTTCCAAATATTTACCCAAAAATCTAATAAATTCGACAAATTTATCAAAGTTATAAAAACTTGTATATATAATATGTAATATTATTAAATATATATAGGAATACTACATATTACATACCCAAGTTTTTACAAAGTTATTTAATACAAAAAGTTCTCAAATATATGTATATAGACAATAGATTTTCACTATAATCAACTCTAATTAGCGACATTTTCCATTGATCTATTTTGCACTCTTTTTTTCTCTAATGAAGCAAATATGTTATTCTCTCCTCGTACGATCATTTCATTTCTCTCCACAAATAAGCATCGGGCTTACTTGATCTCCCGTTATCCGCGTACACTTTTATTGCAACACGAATACATCGATCGAGCATGTGGAAAATATTGCGCGGACGGTTTGGAACGTTCACTGTTAGTCCTCGTTGTGCGACGATGAAAAAATGAAAGATGATGATATGCGCAAAACTCGATGGAAATCAGCATTTCTATCGCAGCAAGTCTTGTTGAAATGGATAATCGTATGATGAACTGACGGTTCATTCTTTGCAGAATGATCGCGACTGTGCATACATGATTACGTTTGCTATATCATTTCTCTCTTTCGCTCTCTCACGGACGAGGCGCGTGATTGCGGCCTTCGAATCATTCAAATCAAATGATTCAATTCGACTGATCGCGCATCGAATTTCTTTCACCAGTCATCATCGGTATTCCGTTGTATCATTGGGCACTCCAGGTAAGTCACTCCCTAAGAAAATTCCGAATCGACCACTACGCAAAACCAAAATTCCTGAGAACAGGATAACATTCGTTGAATTTAATTTTCAGGTTAATTCTTTTTTTTTTAATCGACGTTTTATCCTCTTTAACCTAAGTTTGATTATTTCGATCCATGTTTTATTCTTACATTTATCGCAATTTAATTATTTTTATTCGAATTCAGAAGAGGACACCAATGTGACGGGTAAAAAAACGTTCTTTAAACATTATTTCAAAATATAAAATAAAATAAATATAAAAAATATATATATATATATACATATTTTATATATGTATATATGTATGTATGTATACATATATATATGCGTGTGTATATATATTATATACCCATAAATAAAAAACATGTGAAAAAGTTTTCAAGTAAAAATATTGAAATTTCCATACGATTTAGCGCAAAAAGTTCCAGACGATTTAGCGCAACGATTTACGTATACTCAAACTTTCAATCGCGTTTTTTTTCCGAAAGGACTTTTCCCGACCCCGTCGGAATCACAACTTCGCCTATAATTATGCGATTTTCAATTTTGAAAAATCAAAATTTCCGTAATTGCAGTATCCTTGCGCGTAGCCATTTTTTTATTTAGTATTTTTCAACCTCCCGAATACGGGTACAATGATCATCAAAATTGCAATTTTTTGCAAAATATTTTTTCGAAAAATGGCTACATGCAACGAGGACTGCATTTATATAGATTATGAAACATTATTATTTTTATTTCTCAGACTAACAATTGTCAAGTTATCGATCCGGCCGTTGGATCACATTTCTCACGAAAATTTTCACGAAACAAGTTCAATGTATGCTCAATAATCAACCTTTTTTCCAAATCTCAAATGAATAATCTAGTAGACAAAAAAAAATCGCAAAAACGGCCTGTTTTAGGATATTTTTAATATCCTTTCCAAAATTCATCTCGCCGACAAAAAAACATAAATATTCGAGAAAAAAAATCAAAATCAATTTCGCATCCAACCGAGAAATGCGCAGGCACTGTTTCTCCAACTTTGTCTCAGTTGTCACCCTGAACTGTGTGGTTCCAAAAAATCTCGTGATCCAGCGATTATAACTTCTCACATGGCTGATGAATGAGATTCTTCAGTAATTATTTTTCATCGGGCAGCAAGATAACTTGTGGGATTCGTGGGATACTCGAGATGGCTTGTGACTTCGTCGTTGACCACCTCTGTGGGTCAATCGTGTCAATTGTGATGAATGTCAGCGTCACGAGTCCCTCTGCTCGTGGTCTCGTTTGACTGCATCTGTCGTCGTTGGGACATGCCCAACGAGACCGTAGAAGGGAATTCGCCCTTTTCCCTTTTTTCAATATTAACAATAGTAACGATAATCATAAAAAAATCGACAAAATTAAAAATAACCCAATCGATAATAATAAAAGTAATAAGAATGCGCAGAATGACAATAACATTAACAATGATGCTGATTAAGGCCTTAGGCCACATTAACGGGTATAAAATCATGTGCGACTTTAACAATTTTTTTTCGTATGAAAAAGTGATTCGCTCATGAAATTAATTACACATCTATTTAGTATGAATATCAAGCTGTTAGAAAATATACATATATTTTTTTCGATGTACGAAATGGCCGACTACTAATATTTTCCTGTGTTATCTTTTTTTTGGCACTCCGCGGCGTGACATTTAGCATCCACAATTTTTTACCTAGAACAAAAAACAAAAATTCTCGTCAATGTACATTAGAATACCTAGACACGTACGTACGGAATTAAAAAAATATTCTTTAATTCAAGAGTTGTAGGTATTTGAACTTAAGAAATTAATTTTCAGTGGAAAATTTCGTGATTTTTTTTGAAAAAAAAATATATATATTTTCCAACAGCTTGATATTCATACTAAATAGATGAGTGATTTTATGAGTGAATCTGTCATTCATACGAAAACAATTGATAAATTCGCACTTGATTTTATACCCGTTACTGTGGCCTAAGGCCTTAATATTATTATTATATTATAGCATAGTATATTATATTATAGTATAGTATAGTATAGTTTTTATTCCAGGTATACCCTTTCAGGGTGTTTACACAGACATCCCCCCGCTACATATTCATTCCCCTTTTACATAATGCTCTTAAAAACTACTTATATTCTATTTCTATTTATATTTATATTTATACATTTCTATTTCCATTTCTATTTGTCTATGTTCATTTTCTCGACTTGTCTTATATATACACATAGTGATGCTACCGGCTCCTTTTTTAATGCCATTTCTATTTTTCTATTCGTCTCTTCTCCTCCCCCGTTGCCCATCCATTTTTCAAGGTCATCTACTATCTCTTTTTTAATTTTTCCTTTGATTTCCCCGCACCTACATATGTGGACCAGGTTTTCGAATTCTTTTTTGCAGACCCTGCACTTATTGTCGCTATATCCCTTATTACCTTCTTTCCCCACATTCCCACATATATTTTAGTATATTATATTATATTATATTATATTATATTATATTATATTATATTACGTTATATTACATTATATTACATTATTTTACATTATATTATATTATATTACATTATATTACATTATATTACATTATATTATATTATATTATATTATATTATATTATATTATATTATATTATATTATAATATATTATAATATATTACATTTTATCATATTTTTATTGTAACAACAACAACAACAACAACAACAATAATAATCATAATAATAATAATTAGCAACATATCGGTAAGGGCTGCAACAGCAGCCTGTTTTCTGTACAAGGGTAGACGTGCGCCTGACAAAAGGATCCCTCGCGGCTTTTCCAACTGGCTACGCGGCAAAAGTCACGTATCACGTTGCCGAGAGAAATTCTTCGGTAAATATTCCTGGGAATTCCGGGAACGTTGTCTGACAACCGATTTCTCCCTAATGGCTCGGAGTCCGTGTAAAAGGGAAAATCTCGCACCCCCACGAGGTTCCCAGATCTTTTCGTTCATACACGTTGGAAAAATATGGCGCCCAGCACGAGGGTGACGGGACGAGCATTTACGAAAGGCTCTTTCATTGCCAGATGCATTCCAGACGCGTTTCCAACTCCGACTTATATTCCGGTTTTTATTGTCATCGCTTGACCCACGATATACGCCCCTCGCCGGTCCCTAGGCCCAAACGTTCGACAAATCATTACCCGAAGAATTGTTCAACGATTGGGCTGGATAATAAACGGTTTTTGGATGAAAGGGGTTGGATCGAACTGTCTGCTGACTCACCTCTAAAGTTACTTTTGATTTTCGGTTTTTTTGAAAATTCTGCAATGTTTCTTTGATTTCCAAAAGTAGTGAGAATTCTTCGGTGGAAATAAATCAGAAAGGGAATACAATTTAGAATTACATAGATAGGAGCTGCGGAGAGAGTGGTACCTGTATAGATACATTGATTTTATTTTATTTATTAAGGAAAGATTTTGTTCACCATTTTCGAGACTTGGGGTATGTTTTATTACTACTTTTGGCTGTGACATGGTTTAAGGATGTTGAGTCCCTGTGAAACATGTTAATGTTAATTGTTCAATAAATAGCTTCTTAATCGTCATGAAATTTTCACACGACCTCCTGAATACTTCATGTAAAAACATACCAAATTTTCAGAATTCTATCATCATTACTTCAACCTCCTTAAGGGTTGAAATAAAAAATGATAAGAAAATTCGGAAAATTTGGTATGTTTTTGTATGAAGTATTTAAGAGGTCGTGTTAAAATTTCACGACGATTAGGAAGCTCGTTATTAAAAAATCAACATTTTGTTAAGAACAATTTATAAAAGAAATAAAAAAAAATTTATCAATAAACTTCGTTTTGTTTCCGTTCCTTTCAGTATATTGTAGATATTATAAAATTGAGAGGTTAAAAAAAACCTATTACAAAGTTACATCAGTTTCCATAAAACAACATTTAATTTGTGAATGTTAATCGTTCAATAACGAGCTTCCTAATTATCGTGAAATTTTTACACGACCACTGAAATACTTCATACAAAAACATACCAAATTTTCAGAATTTGATCATCATTTGCGATTTCATCATCGTGGTGGTGTCCTCCGACAATCAGATAAAAAAGTGGAATAATAATGATAGTAACCACGTAATGATATATTGATGTATTATGTATTAATTATTACTATTGCTGCTACTATCGTATCGATAACAGCAGATAACACTAATAATAATAATAATTAATAATAATATAATAATATTTTTAATACTTATTTAACAATAATAATAATAACAACAACAGCAATAACAAAGTTATCTGTATTTATTTATTGTATTCATTCGTTACATAATGATTTGCTAATAATTATTCACGTCAATTGTTCAAAAGTACTGAAAAATGCCGAAGCTCTGCCGGAGAATTCCATCGAATTTGAGAAATGCATTTGTTTTTCTGAAACTATCCACTAATGAAATGATAAACGAAATTCTGTTTCTTCAATAGTCGCGAAAAAATTCCATACTCCATGACTAAAGTTTCAAGAATTTCTCGTTCCAATTTTACGATGCAGAATACCAAGTTTTTTTTAAAATTCGGTCCACAGCTGATTCAACAATGATCCAACTACGGGAAAAAGTGTTAGACCCGACGGGGAAACCCATAACGATGCACCGAAAAGCATTCAACGTACGACTCGCCCGAATATATTTTTCCTGCTTGTGGTCCCGAGACTTTCTAAGCCGGGCGAAATGACGACGGAGATTCATGGAATTTCTGTTTTTTGTTTAATTTTTCCTCGGGATCTCAGAATTGTTGCCGATCGCCTGTTTATCCTTTGGCTCGTTTTCTTTATTACGTTTTCGATTTATATATATATATATATATATAAAGGGTGTCCTGTTATGAATGGAAAATCCTGCAACTATCGATAGATCACATCCTACTATATACTGGAATTTCAGTTTGGTAAAAGTCCCACGGTTTTCGAGATTTTGGGCTTGATGTTATTTTTTGAATAAAAATCATCTGCTTTTGGTTTTTCGCGTGCCATTTTCACAAATGACATGAATCGACAATAACTAAGCAACTTTTTAAAATAATTCGCACGATGTGCGTAGTACATTTTTTTTACACCGCAGGCTATCAAAGTCAGATATTCGAATTGGTTTGTATGAAAATTTTGCATAAGATATTTTTTTCATAAAGTTTCCTTAACATTTAAGGGTAAAACAGAAAACTTTTCTAGATAAAACAAATAACCATGAGTATTTTTTTTTAACCGGGTCAGAAAAAGTTATCATTTATAGAAATGGCATGCGAAAAAGCAAAAGCAAATGATTTTTGTGTGACAAACTGTGGGACCTTTACTACACTGAAATTCTAGCATATAGTAGGACGTGATCTGACCTATCGACATTTGCAGAATTATCCATTTATTACAAGACACCCTGTATATATATATAAATAAAAAAATATCTATATATATATGGGTATCTATATAGGTATATATACATGGGTATATATATAGGTATATATATATACATACATATACTAATTTTTTTATATTATATATTTATTTTATATATATTTATTTATTTAGTATATATATATTGATATATATATATATATACATACATTTACATATATTTTACATAGATGTTTTTTATTAAAAAAAAATATATATATATATATTTTTAATTAATTTATTTATAAATCAAGCGGCGCCTTTGCCCATATCTTTTCGAGTATCGTTCGTCACCCTTGTGACAAGATTCTCCCGCATCCCTGCACTCCAACTACTAAATACAAAGACGAGAAAGCCACACAAAAAAAAACGTCAAGGGAAATTACATTTTCAACACGCCATAAATAGAAAACTTTATGTCTCTCCAGCTGTATCTACAATGGGCACGTTCACTGGTGCACGCCCTCCCCTATAAAGTACATAAAAATACAAGTCTCTAAATAAAGACATATAAATCCCAATCTTCGTGAATCCCATCACAAAAAAAAGTCAAGTACTACATAGAACTCCGATAACATTTTTACTCTTACGATTTAAACATTTTTCATTAAATTAAATTAATTATTCTCTCTATTGATATAATCCATTATAATTTCAATATATAGGGTAATGTCTAATATAATCGAACATCTAATATCTAAACCAAACTCTGATGCTGGTTTGGGTTAGATATAACCCAAAGATGTAACACAATGGATAGATTTAACCGAAAGATAATATCCAATATATAACCCTATTAATATAACTAATATAATATAATATAATATAATAATATAATATATTATATTATATTATATTATATTATATTATATTATATTATATTATATTATATTATATTATATTATATTATATTATATTATATTATATTATATTATATTATATTATATTATATTATATTATAATATAATATAATAATAATATACTAATATAATATAATAATATAATAATAACTAATATAATCTAATATCTAACCCAAACAAACGCAATTCCTTCCATTTTTCTCATCGCCAATTTCATCCCCCTCCACATCCTTTGCTACGATTCCGCCGAATCAATTTCCACCGTCGACACGTCTTTCTCATTTTTATTATTCCTACACGAAACAAGGCGCGTTCGTTACTTGCCTGTTACATGTCCCGCGCGTATACGTCAGCCGAATAAAAAGCTACTACGAATCAGGTCGATGATCGTTGTACAAGTGCACACAACAATTGTCACAGATGCGCGTGCCACACCTACACACGATCGTGAACGAAATGTCAGATTCGTTTCGTGTTAATTCGTAATATTGCAATCACCAAGGGCGAGAATGTCGCAGAGTTGGGCGTAATTCTATTTATAAGTACGAATACGAATTTATTCATATCGTGATTTTCATGTGAATACAAATACAAATTTATTCATACTTCACTTATTGTTAATATGAATACAAATACAATTGTATTCACGAATATTCTGAACGTACAAATAAATTCAAAGAAAAAATTGTGAATATTCACGAAAAATCCTGTGAATTAAAAAAAATTCACATCAAAATCTGTGAATGCCAATGTATTCACAAAAAATTGTAAATACAAAAGAAATTCACAAAAAGAGTTGTGAATTTTTTCGTATCTAAGACATATTAAAATCAAATTCACAATGACTAGATTAAAATTTACACCAAAAGTGAGTTCTTACGTATTTTGAGAGAAAACTCAACGCAATGTTTTCTCTCAAAATACGTAAGAACTCACTTTTGGTGTAAATGTTTATCTAATCATTGTGAATTTGATTTTAATTTGTCTTAAATGCGAAAAATTCACAAATCTTTTTGTGAATGTTTTTGTATTTACAATTCTTTTGTGAATACATTTGCATTCACAGATTTTAATGTGAATTTTTTTTAATTCACAGAATCTTTTGTAAATATTTACATTTTTTGTGATTATTCACAATTCTTTCTGTGCATTTGTTTGTATGTCGGAATATTTGTGAATACAATTGCATTTGTATGCATGCATGTGAACACAAATAAGTGAAGTATGAATAAATTTGTATTTATATGCACATGAAAATCACGATGTGAATAAATTCGTATTCGTATTTATAAATAGGATTACGCCCAACTCTGGAATGTTGAATGTCAAGTTGTCAAAACTTCTAGTCAAAACTAGAATAATAAGACCAAAAAATAAAAATAACCACAATAATAAATAGTAAATAGTAGTAATGATGATAATAATGATACCAAATATACTTAGTGGCAACAATAATAATAACAACAGCAGCAACAATGATAACAATAAATAGTAGTAGTGGTAATAATGATAATATAAATAATTAACAACAACAACAACAACAACAACAATAATAATAATAATAGATTCATTTATTCCAAATGTACAGCTTTCGCTTTTTACAATATCCCTCCTCTTTCCACTTTTTCATTACAACAACTATAATAATAATAACAACAACAACAACATCAGCAACAATAATGATAAGTAGTAACGGTGTCAACAATAACGATAAATTAAATAGTAATAATAACAACAGCAACAACAACAATGATAACAACAAATCGTAGTAGTGTGAATAATGATAATATTAATACTAAATAAAAAGAATGATAATAGTGACAACAACAACAACAACAATAACAGCAACACCAACAACAACAATAATGAATAATAATAATAATAATAACAACAGCAACACAAATACTAACAACAACAATAATAATAAATAGTAGCAGTAGCAACAATAATAATAAATAACAAAAATAACAGCGGCAACAACAATACCAAAAATAACAACAATAACAATAATACTAGTAGCGGCATAATAGCAAAACTTATTGATAACTATATACACACATAGCGGTCAATAAGTTTTGCTGTTGGTGCCATTATTGTTATTATTATTATTATTGTGTACACATAGTTGATTGTAATGGCAAAATAGCAAAACTTATTGACAGCTACATACACGCATAGCGGTCAACAAGGTTTGCTGTTGATGTCATTATTGTGATTATTATTATTCCGTATATATAGTTGATACTAATGACATAATTAGTATGGTTAATGGCGCATGACTTGTTTAGTCACACTCTTCCCCTTAAATCACGGAAAAGCGGCACGAGGACATAATTAAATCAGGGTACGAGGGAGCGCGCTGGCGCACGAGTAATCGACAAGTGGTAAAGTCTCGTGGCTCGATAATTACTTTCGCCATGATGAATGAGGTTGCCCCGTACGAATTGCCAATCGACTCGACAAGTGTAGGGAAACGACCCGATACCGATAGCGCCCACGATTAGCGCTAATCGGAAGCAAAAAGAAAAGAACGGTTACGCGTCGTCGTGGTTGTTGGGGTCGATGAATACCGCAAAACGGGGCTAGATCGACATTGAGGGTAACTTTGACAGCTTTTGGGGTTACTTTGACAGAGCGCCAAAATACGGTTTAAATGTGTGCACTCTGTAACTTTAAAAAAAATACTATTGCTTGAATTCGTTGTTCGAGTTTATTATAATTTTGCGAAAGTTTATTGTAATGTTGCTCAAGTTGATTTTGATCTCAGTGATCATTATAAGACTGATTTATTGCTTATAATAGTGCCCCAGGTAGTTGATATTTTTATGTAAAACATTTCCTTCGTGGAGATGACAATTTGATTTTGAAAAATCGTTGTTTTTCATTTAATTCCATGTACTTTTGATGCATAAGATATTAATTTTTTACCAAAATGATGTCAAAGTAACCCTTAATCTTTGACATCAATTGCCTTTCGATGTCTTGTCAAAGAAACCACACATTCGAGGTTATCTTGACACTTAAAAAATATATACATAGAATTGTGGGGCAGGGGGTACTCGACTTTGTTATACATTCGATAGCCAAAGAACACATTTTTCCATTGGAGCAAGAAAATTTGGAATTCGGGATGTTAAAAAAAAATTACCTACAAAACACTTCCAAAACCTGTTCAAAGTAACCCCATTTCACTGTAAGCATCGCGCGTGTTCGGGCAAAAGTGAAATTTCCCCGTTGTTTTCTGCTGCACTTTGGCAGTGGGTTTTTGAAAATAAATAAATGTTTTTTTAAGTTTGCGTAGTTTATTTTTTCGTTTTTTGGGGTTTAGCGTAATCGTTTTCGGATTAACTGTCAGTCACCGTGTGACAGGGAAGTGCATTTTATACGGTCGAAAAATATGCTCGTTCACGAAAAGGGCCCAACGAGAGGTCCAAAATGTGAGACGAGTATTCTCGAGCAATGAGAAAAAATATAACGTTTACGTAAAATAAATATTGCCACGTTACGCAGAGCAATCGTTGTTTACACACGACGACTGCTTTTTTTTTAAGCGAGGAGCACCGAAATATCGAAAGAAGTGAAATTTCGACGGTGTTCTGTTTTTGACGAGTACGCCTTCACAGCCACGCAGCTACGTAAACAAGACATTTCGCGGGCAACGCTAAGAGGTAAAGAACCTCTCGGATCGGAGAGGCTTTGGGTAGTGACGGATTGACGTATGCGCTAGGACGTTGTCGTCGCACCGAAGAACGAGATAACGGCTTGCACGTATACCTGGACTCATTGGAATTGAAAATAGTTGGGAATAATCTACGTGAATTAAAAAAGATTTCCTCATATACGGGTGTATCTTAACTACTGATTTTCCATTCGTGAGCATATAGGGTGTCTCTGTCCAAGCAAAACGCTTTTCTTTTAAGGCAGGATTCTACTTTGAAATCATGAAAAAAACGCTATTTTCGTGAATTTTTTCTGAGAATACTATTAAAGATATCGATATGAGGTTTAAACTGTTCAATAAATACACTCTTTAAGTACATAAAAAAAATTTTTTAAATGTATTTTATTCATTTTTTGTACACGTAAAATATGTTTAAAGCCAACGCCTCGAAAAGCAGGTACCGTTGCCGTGGTCGTGAAATCTTCCCGACGGATGGTCTGAAACAAAAAAATCAAATAGTTTCATGTTCAGTATGTCTTCAGGAACCGACCTAACTAGAATATTTTATATACGTGCAAAATTAACAAAATGGCGGCTAAAATACGAAAAAAAAAATGCGTTTTTTTGGGTCTTTTTTTGCAATAAAAAAATAGTTCTAATCAAAATTTTAAGTTGATTGTAGTTAGGTCGGTTGGTACACACATATAGAATATGTGTTCCAAATTTCATAAGGATCGGTTGAGTACTTTTTGAGTTATCACGACCACGGTACTTGAAAATGTCGTTTCGAGAAAAACGCGTTTAAAGTTTTGGTGAGTGATAAATCGTAGAAAAAATTATCTTACCCTCAATCAGCGCGATGCCTGGGCCATATAATATGCCTTCGACGTATTCCAGGTGGGTGTTTTCATCCAATTTAGCCTTTCAACGTTTCAAAGTAGAATCCTGCCTTAAATGTCGAGCGACAAAAATTGGCCGAATTATTCACGAGTAAAGTCCAACTGGGAGTAAAAAATGGCACAGTAGTTTCGGCGTTCAAGCGCGCTCGCTTGGCGTGGATTCGAAACCACATTCGGGCAAGGTGATTTGAACTTTTAATTTTTAATTTTGAGTTTTGAACGTTATCCGTTCGTCCAAATAAGGTATTCAATAGTAAATAAAAAATGTTAAACAATGTTATCCATTGTTTACTCAAAAGATGTTTAGATCTTTCGAGTAAACAATCGACAATGTTGTCTAACACTTTTTATTTATTATTTAATACTTTATTTGGGTCACTGGATAGGGTTCGAAATTGAATTTCAACATTCGAAATTGAAAGGTTTAACTTTCAATTCCAATTTCAATTCAACAAAAATCAATGGATTTGAATCCACTTGCGCGAATGTGGATTCGAAGGCGCACCCGCACTCGCTTTTGTCGTGAATATCTCGGTCAATTTTTCTCGCACGACATTAAAAAAAAAGCGTTTCGCTTGGAACGAGACACCCTATATGTATATATATATAATTAATTAAATTAATTATATATTATATAATCATATATAATTATAAATAATAATTATATATTATATAATCATATATAATTATAAATAATAATTATATATTATATATTATAAAGTTAAATATGTTATGTTTAACTTTAATAGTTATAATATATTATAAATTATATATATATATATATAGGCTGAGTCCGGGGTAGTTGGCCCCAGTTTTTTCAACAATCCGTCAAAATAAAAGTACATTCGTTTCTCAACTTATCTTCATTTGCAATTAAACTTTGAACAGTTAACTTTAAGATAATTTACGAAATTAATTCAAACTCTCATCAGATCGAAATTATTTTTTTGTGAAATAAAAGAATATGAAAATAAAACTAAAAAAAGATATTGTAGAAGCAACTGAGTGAATTTTCGATCGATGCTTTACTAATCAAAAATAAAAGGGGAAGAGGAGGAGGAGGCTAGAAAAAAACATTTGTATCAAAACATGTGACAATGTGGGAAATCGAAAAGTGTGCGTTTTCTTGAAGACGTCCTCGCATACTATTCGTTCTCTTCTCCACCAAATATTCGTGCTCTGCGCATGGAAAATTCCACCGTCCCGAGTGTGAATAGCGCGTGTAAATCGTACCCTCCGGGTGTGGCCGTAGAGCCGGAAGTGCTGGGCGTTTTCTATTCCTAAGTACGATTTTTCAAAACAGACAATCAGCGCCGGGTTTCTTTTTTCTACTTATTTCATTTATTAAGTTTCAAAACAAGGTTGACAAGTGTTAATAGCAATTTCCGTTTTCCGCGCGTAATTGTGACGAAAAAAAGTACAAATTACACAGATGCATTGATCTTGGAATTAATTCGTTTAATTCAGCTCCAAAACTTCATAGCCGTAGCAACGCAATACTTACGTATAAAAGAAAATCTCGGTTCGGGGCAATTTGAAATTGGTCAAGGAAAAAAAACATTTGGTGGGGTGGCCGAAGCGGAAAACAAACATTTTAGTTAGCCTTTGTAAAAATAAAGGGTAAAAAAGAGAGAGAGAGAGAGAGAGAGAGAGAGAGAAAAAACACGTGCTGTGACGTAAAAATGACGCACTGACCATTATCGGGAATACAACGAGGTCGCGCGAAGATTTTTATCACAGGAAATGCAAAACCTGATGCGTGAATTACTCCTTCACTGTTATATATAATAAAGATAATAAAAAAAATAATAATAGTTTTAACGATGATAATAATAACAACGTGCCCTTTGAGCGATAATAATAATAATAATAATAATAATAATAATAATAATAATAATAATAATAATAATAATAATAATAATAATAATAATAATAATAATAATAATAATAATAGACATTATTATTACTATTACTAACTTCCATTCATCTTCTGATTTTTGAATATTCTGAATATCCTGGTCACAGTGTATAGAAATAAAAATAAAATAATAACAATATCAATAATGATAACCACAACAACGTGCCCTTCGATCGTGCACCCATGATCCTATGTAAATTTTGTACACGTTCATGAATGAAAAACCGTGCAATCTTTGTCAAGCTTGCACAAATCGATACGTACTCTCCTTATTAATTCAACCTTCGAGAAAAGAATAACAGGTTTTGCGCCGATCGCCGCACTCGTCCACCTGACAGTTCGCGTTCGCAACGAGAAATCTTCGAGCCACGGGAGGGTCGCAAATCAGTTGGAATTTCATGCACTCCGATATTCTCTTCTCGGGCCAAAGTGACCCTACACGTTAAATAAAATCGATACGATTTTTAACGTTTAACGATGGTGGAATGCTGGCGAGGCGGCGAGAGGGAGAGGAAGGAAGAGGGAACAACAAATACAGATACGAATTTTAACAATCTCGGAAGAACAAAGTTTTTATCAAATTGACAGTCCACCCACGTGTGTAAAAGGAAAATCCAGATACTTCGTATCAATCCCTGTTCGAATTACCCCCATTGTACGATCTTTTTGGCTTTTCGAGAAAAAATCATTTTTTCAGGCTTCTCTTTTGTGAATGGACTTTTCTTGCGATTTTTTCACTCGTGTTATCGTTACAGAGTGCACTTTTGGGCGATAAATAAATGGTCGATGGAAGTGAGTGCCTTAGATTTTGATTGAACGTTTAAAACATTGGTTTAGGAGGATCAGTCACTAAAGTTCAGGAGATTTAAAAAAATCTTTATACTCGACCGAATGACGCCCAATTGTTGAAAAACTTCCAAAGGAAAGCACATTCTTAGACTGGAGGGAAACAAAATCAAAATCAATGCTACAGGAACAATCGAAAAAAGAATTTAAATGCTTCGTTCTTAATAACTAAAAAAGATCGTAGAACATACGTGGGAGTGATTTGGATAGGTGCGAGGCATCTAGATTTTTCTTTTGGTTGTCATTTTTCAAGCCTCTGTACATATACAGGGTTTTCTCTTATAAATGGATAATCCTGCAAGTGTCGACGGGTCAGATCGTGTCCTACTATAAGCTGGAATTTCAGTTTAGTAAAAGTCCCACGGTTTTCGAGATAAAAATCATCTGCTTTTGGTTTTTCGTATGTCATTTCTACAAATGATAACTTTTTTTGATCCGGTTTTTCAAAAAATACTCTTGGTTAGTTGTTTTATCTGGAAAAGTCTCCTTTTCAACCTCAAATGTTAAGGAACCTTTATGAAAAAAGATCTTATGCAGAATTTTTGTACAAACCAATTCGAACATCTGACTTTGATAGTCTGCGGTATGACAAAAAAATGTACTACGCATTTCGTGCCAATTACTTTAAAAAGTTGCTTACTTATCGTCGATTAATAGCATTTGTAGAACTGGCATGCGAAAAACCAAAATCAGATGATTTTTTTCAAAAAATAACATGAATTTTTATAAATTCTGACAAAATTTGGGTGCGTCTTGGACCGGTTTTGTGCATTTTTCACCAAAGCTCAACTCGTGCTTTCGATATTAACAATCTTTTGGTGAAATTTTGATTTTGGAGATTTACGGGGCTATACCATTGAGACACTTAAAAAAATCGATTTTTTTGCTTCTTTCGACAGTTTATACTTTCAAGAATATCTTGTAAAAATTTCAAGGCCATATCTCGAATACTCCCCGAATGGCAGCCTTCTAAAGAGCAACCGCTCGTAGGTATAAAATCGATAGTTAAATCTTTAAACGCGTTTTTCTCGAAGTGAGATTTTTCAAATTTGCTGACATTGTAACTCAAAGAGCAATTATCCGATTGACTTGAAATTTGAACCGAGTACTCTTGAATATATTTACTCGACAATGAGGTAGGATATTTTTGATTGGATGAGAATTGACGATTTGGCATTGAAAAAAAACAACCATTTTATAGGCAAGAAAACAGACGTTTTTTTTTTCATAACTACGCCATTTTGTTAGATTTTGATATTTCTCGAAAATCCTACGTCATTGTACAGGAAATACCTTCCAGTTTAACGACATTTCTTTCTTTTTCGGTTTCTAACTTCTTTTTTGGCGCCTCCGAAGGCAGCGCTTGAATCTCAATATTTTTCTATGAAAAAATTATGTCATATAGGTCTAATATAGCCAAATATATTCTTAATTTTCCGAAACATTTAATTGAGTACTTTTCTTCAAAAAAAATTCCCGAAAATCACCCAAATTTTCCGCGTTCACACTGGTACATATGGTAAAGCCCCTTAAGAGTACTTCTTCGGTCTATACATAAATCCCACCTGAATTTCGTCTTTAAACATATTTTTCATGTTTTTATTTTACTCGCAAGACTGAAAAGTACTCTTGGGACTTCTAAATTGTCGAACTATCGTCTCCAAAAACGAAATTACACGGAAATAAATAAGTAAATGAATATCAAAAGCCCAAGTTGAGCTTTAGTGAAAAATGCAGAAAACCGGTCACAGAACATATCAAAATTTGTTCCAAATTCAAAAAAACAGTCCGAGTGGACTTTCGATTTTATGCAGCTGCAAAAAGGCATGGGGTGGGGAAATTTTTTTTTTTTTCAAATTGAAATCGATTGTTTCTTTCGACATCAGGTTTTCGACTATGGAAACCTACAATGAACGATAGTGAGTGAAACAGTAGTTTGATTTGAGATGGAATACCCCATACATATACATAGGCGAACAAATACCCTCGTATAGTATTGCTCAGCTATCAATGGAATTGTGACGTCACACTGTCGCTGTCATCAATGGGACAATTTACGGGCGCAAATAGTGGCAAGTGCCGCGCGAATATCGAAAGTGCGCGGTTTCACGGATATCGAACACGAGGACACGACAGGAGGATTTCCAATGTAAATTTATCGTCAACGCGATACACCGTTGCGGAATAACTCGGCGCGTTTTTCACGAGATCGTAATGGCTCATTGGAAGGATATTTGCCGGCGCGGTAATGGCTTGCGGTGCAAGCTGAGGCGATAATCGATCTCGTGAAAGAACGGTTATTCTTACGCAAGACAAAAGGAAACAGGGTTAAGGATGTTGAGTCCCAAATCGCAAATGATGATAAAATTCTGAAAATTTGGTATGTTTTTGTATGAAGTATTTCAGAGGTCGTGTAAAAATTTCACGACAATTAGGAAGCTCGTTATTGAACAATTAACATTCACAAATTAAATGTTGTTTTATGGAAACTGATGTAACTTTGCAATAAGTTTTTTTTTTGACCTCTCAATTTTATAATATCTACAATATACTGAAAGCAACGGAAACAAAACGAAGTTTATTGATAAATTTTTTTTTATTTCTTTTAAAAATTGTTCTTAACAAAATGTTAATTTTTTAATAACGAGCTTCCTAATCGTCGTGAAATTTTAACACGACCTCTTAAATACTTCATACAAAAACATACCAAATTTTTCAGAATTTTCTTATCATTTTTTGTTTCAACCCTTAAGGAGGTTGAAGTAATGATGATGGAATTCTGAAAATTTGGTATGTTTTTACATAAAGTATTCAGGAGGTCGTGTAAAAATTTCATGACGAT
This sequence comes from Ophion costatus, assembly GCA_951751655.1. Classification (NCBI taxonomy): domain Eukaryota; kingdom Metazoa; phylum Arthropoda; class Insecta; order Hymenoptera; family Ichneumonidae; genus Ophion; species Ophion costatus. The sequence goes on along the minus strand of OX632365.1, from coordinate 27,587,183 downwards.
TAAGAAGCTATTTATTGAACAATTAACATTAACATGTTTCATAAGGACTCAACATCCTTAAGGAATCATCACAGTGCACAATTTTCAAAAAATCGATCCTTTTTCTTTGCATTATCCGACAGTGTAGACAGTTATATTTTTTTTTATGAAAAACTGTCGAAAGAGTAGGCAAATTCGATGCTTTTTTTCAAAACGCCGCCATTTTGTCAATTTTGATTTAAAAAAAACAAATAATAGTAATACAAAAAATAATCATCTTTTTACAAATTTTTTTTCGGATAATGTTTACGAACACAGCCGTCTATACCGCGAGGACTCGTTTTTTCGAAAACATTTTCAACCGTTAAAAATAAATGTGGACGATAAAAATAAACGTTTAAAAATGTATTTTTCATTTTTCACGAGTGCTTTGGTTTGGCATAAAAAAATTAGACTGATTGGCGTATTTAAACCATCGAAGAAAAAATCGGGAAAATCAGCAAAATTTTTGACCCATTATACTGTGATGATTCCTTGAGGCCGGAGCCTGAATTGGAAGGCCCGAAATTTTTTTTTTTTTATTCCTTAAATCGATGGATGAACTATCCAAGATTATATTTACAAAGTTACAAAGGCCAATCGTAAATACTTTCGAAGATACAAGGCCAAAACCATAGAAGTGATTGATATTTGATATTGATATTTCCTCCTATTGAACACTTTGAAGCGCGTTTTCTCCTGTTTTCATTTCCACGATTTTTCCAAATTGGCGAGCGTGATAGCAAAAAAACTGAACGACCTATTGAATCAAACAACAGTTTATTTTCTTCAGTATAAAAGTCTCTCCAAAGTGAATTCAAAAAGTCGTTGAAAAAGTATTTTTAAATAATTTTTATAGCACCTTAATGTTTTTTTAACCATTGTTTTTCAAACCTGAGAAAAGTTATAATTTCACGATTTTTTCAGCTTTTTCGAATTTCACCCAGAATCAAAATACATGACAATTGAAAATTTTATTTGTTTTTTTATTTCAGTCAAAAATTACGAGCTGCATCATACCGGCTGATAATAGACGGATAAATCTGCAGCCATTGATTGTTTCATGTTGAACTTTTTTTTTTATGCATTTCAAATATACGTGAAAAGATACCTCAATGTTTAGCGGGCTCGCTTGTTTTTTTCCCTTTCAAAAAAATTCCCGAAAAGAAACGCTTTCTGGACCTTCTAATTCAGGCTTCGGCCTTAAGTCTCGTCGGCTCGTAGCCGTATGGAGACAAACGCGTACAACGATTGCCGCGAGTTACTCACGCGGCGGGTTAGCCGCGCTCAACTTCCGGTCTCGGGCTTTTTACTCTCCGTGTGGCGTTGAATCGCCCACGGACGAGATAAACGCCTCCTGAGTTGCACCACGGTGGAGGACATTTGACAGCAGTCATCAAGATTTTCGAGTGACTAAACTGAGGACTGATGGCGGAAGTAGGCACGTCATCCTCGGGTGAGCAGCCCGTTTTTTTTTTTCAGCGCCGGTTGGAGAGACAGAGGACGATTAGGAATGGAATTTGCTCGGCGGGGGGGGGGGGGGGGGGCGACGAGGAGATTACGAAAAATGAGGAAACGGTGCAACCCAATGGCACGAGAGAAAGTCTCCTTGGTGCAAATGTGGAAATTCATTGCGCTTGGATTGTTTGGTGTTTTTTTCTTCGTTTTTTTGTGCAATTAAATATTGGCTAGGAGTGGAGAATATAAATATATAAATTATGGCGATTATACCGCCAGGTCTTTGGCAATGCTCTGCTTCAATGGCTCGTGCTCGCTGATGGTACCCAAGGTTTGGCGAAAACGGGCCGCCCGACGATCGTCCATATCGTGCCCGAGCTGCTCGAGCAAGTCCTTGAACGCGTAATTGTCGAGATTCTTGGCGATGTAGTAGAGGAAGAGCCAGTCACCGAAATAATACTCCTTCGTTACCCGTAAAACGTTCCAAGGATTGTACTTGCCTGGACAGGCCATCGAGAATACAAGCCGGTTGAAGGCCTTGCTCCTTGAAACGGAAATGTAATTAAAATTTTTTTCGTTAAATTTTTTAATAAATTGTAGATTTAAAAATTTTTTTTGTTAATTTTTTCGTTAATTTTTTGTTAATTTTTTTGTCAATTTTTTCTCAATTTTTGTTAATTTTTTGTTAATATTTTGTTAATTTTTTTGTTAATTTTTTGTTAATTTTTTTGTAATTTTTTTTCGTTTATTTTATTTTGTTATCTCTTTGTTTTTTATTCTTGTAATTATGGGTAGTTGCACTTCTGACAAGTGCCAAAGATTTGTCAAAACTTGGCCTTCGTAACTGTTTCAATAAAAAGTTTCGTCTAATTGGATGGATGATTTTTTTTAAATTACGAGTGCCAAATTTTGACAGATAAAAAATCCAATCTATGCGAGGAATTTTTTGCTCACTTTTTTTACTGAACATTTTTTGTGAGCATTTGGGACGCAAAGTTTGACGGGAAAAAGGCGGTTTGGCTTTGGAGTGTGATAACTGGCATTTTTTGGCGAAATAAAAAGAAAAATTTCTCAACAGAGTATAGCTATGGTATACTTGACAGGAATCTTCTTGGACTTTTCGGATCCGTCAACCCATGGGGCAGTTATCGCCCGGATCGTGGGACCACGTTTGCATCATTGGAACGCAACGAGAATTGTGTTTTTTTTATTTCTTCGTTTTCACGATCATGAATAATCTTTTCGGACAAATTCAGGCTGCAGATCTTTCATACGGATCCTGAAAAACGTTTCAGTAATTTTTTCTAAATTTGTCAAAAAACATGAAGCTACGAATTTTTCGTTGGGTTTCAACGATGTCTTCACTATCACACGCGATCGTCTATTTCCGACCGAGGCCCAAACAATGTACACGAGCGTGAATAATTAACTGCTGAATAAATTGAAACAAAAAGTTGTAGCTTAAGTACCAATAAATAGTCTACGATTTTTTTGACCGGCTGCATCTACCTGAGTGTGTAAAAAAAATGCATTTTTCAACAATATTCTTATTCGATAACACACCTTCTGAAAACTGTCAGAAATGGCAAAATTTCTGCATGTTGAAGTTTTTCAATTTAAAACTCACATTTCGGAATAGATGAAGTGCAAGCTCTTATTATTTTGAGAAATATAACGAAGATGAAAAACCGTCATATCGCCCACGACGTGATATTTTAACGTAAGCATCAATATTCTAGAAAAAAGCGATACTTTATATCAAGAAAAACGGAACGAAAACTTTGGTCGCGATTTTCTCGAAACTACCTTTTTCGAACTTGTCTCAGTGAATACTCAAAAACTTATCAACCGATTTTCAATTTTTAAAAAAGATTTTTGTAATCGCAGTGACTAAGATTGTACGTAGCCGATTTGTTAAATTTTGATCATATCTATTTTTAAACATTGCTTGAGTACAAAACAAGGCCTTGAAGATAGAAAAAAAATGTCCAAACTGTCGGCAATTGGTAAAAAAAAACAAAATAAAAAAAGGCTGCACATAACGATAGCTACATTTGTATAGATATCGATAAATTGTTTACTTTTTATTTACAAATAACCTTTCATAAAGATATCGATGGGACGATGAGGAGAATTATTTTCGTCCCCAAATCAGGGTTAATTTAAAAGAAAAATTCATAAAAATTGATATAAAACTAGATGAATATACACTTCATAATATGAGTATAAACCCGATCCTTCCACAATTAATTATTTCTTTTAAAAAAACGCAACTACTGACGACAAAGCACCCGTTACGTAACAGAGTAGGGGGGGGGGTTCAGGCCCGGCGTTACGGTTCCGTTACGTGGGGGGGGGGGGGGGGGGGGGGGTAAAAATAGTGAAATTTTGGGTTACGTAATTTATGGACGCCCCCTTACCCAGAAAAGAAACCGAAATTCGGCAATTTTTTTCAACCCTCTGGATAGACATAACCCCTCAAATTTCTCGACAAAAAAAATCCCACAAAACGCCAGGCCCAACAGGCCTGGAGTTAGCCGATCGAGTTGGCAGCAACGTGCAACACTGGCGAAAGGAATGTTCGCGATTGTGTAACATCCGAGCGCTGTCCATTTAAACCGGACGTGCACAGAGCCGGCGCGAGATCGCGTCGAGTACGAGAGGCCTAAAGTGGGCCGAACGAACCTGGAATGAAGCAGCATGGTGAGAATCCTCCAAACGAGTCCGAGGCCGGTCACAATGGCGAGTATGACGAGCCAGAACCAGAGAAAAGTGTAAATCTTCTCGTTGACGATGTTGAGGGCCATGACGCAGAGGGCGTCGTGGGTCTGTATGGTCCCCGAGGGCCCGTACTTGTGGAAGGTGCACTTGGTGACTTTGGGGAAAACCATGTCCAGGGGATTCTCTTGGAATTGGGCCTCGGCGACGTTTCGTCCGAGATCGATGAAGGCACCTCCGAGGAACCAGTCGGTAATGTAGATCTGGGCGAGTACGTTGATGAAGTTGAGCACCTCGCAGAAGCTCAAGTAGTAGGCCCAGGGACGATTCACGTGGAGACGATTCAGGAAAGCCGTTCGGATCTGTTCGATTTGTTCGTTGCGCTCGGAACGGGTCGGTATCGCTCGACCGGCAACTTCGACCTTCTCGTCTCGCAGGGCCAGCGCCGCCATGTGAAGACCGGAAACGAGCATCTTCAGTCGTCCACCTTGAAAAATAAAAAGGACCGCCGTAAAGCGGAATCGTTGGAAAAAAAATAAAAACACGTTTCGCAGAAATCTGCCAATGATGAAGGTCGGTAAGGTTTTTTCGTCTCTCTCTTTTTCAATGGTTCGTACGGCCTCGCGATGGAGTCCCTTTCACTTTTGCCTCGGAGACCCCCCGGAGTGTCGCCCACAGCCAGCCGCTTCCCGATGCTGAGCCGTGACGGCAAGAGGGCACAGGGAAACTGAGGCAAAACGGCGTCGGTAAGGGCGAGATTTTCACTGCCAGTTACCGACGGGGAGTCGCCGAAGCTACAACGGTAGGGGGAGTTTGTTTTTCTTCAATTTTTATGGACTATTGGTGGTTTTTTTTTGCTCGGGCCCTGACCTTCGTTCGTGCGCCAGAGATAGTGAGGAATGTAGAAGAGTAGAGCTTGGAAGAAGAGCACGAAGGGAACCCACTGATAGTAGGCGTGATGGACGACGTCGTCGTCGCGGGTCGACGGACCTACGCCCGGATGAGGAATCAGACCTTCCGCCACCATCGTCGCGTTCATGTGCTTCGCCTTGGAAATCAATCGTAACCGCGTTATCTCGCAAGGTCGGGTCCCCGATGAATGATCGTTAATGCGGACGAAGATTTATCTCGATTTATCGCAGACCGCGATTATTGTGGTAAGGGGGGGGATTTTTTCTCCCCCCTTTGCAATGGGGAGAAAAACTTAGGCCGAAAATAAACACGAGGAAGCTGGGAGACTAATTCATCGGCCCGAAATCGCAGATTTATCGGTAGGTCGTTCGGTCACATACGGTTTGAGTCTTGAAACTTTACGCGTTTTTTTTAAACCACTTTTTTGTGAATCTCGGGCAAGATTACCCGGAATCTATTCGATGGATTATTTTGAAAATTTTCACACTTTTGGATAACATTATTATCGTCTATGTGAACCTTGAGTTTTTGAAAAATGATGTTTGAAAGGTACTTTTTTAATTAACGGATATAATAGAAAAAATTTCACGATAAATTGAACCTTTTTTCCAACACGCACCATTATTCGAATCTTCACTTTTCTTTGGATTTTGTAGGTTCACACAGAGCGTGTTTATCTTGGGATTGTAAAAAAAATTGGCTTTGATCGTTCAGACCACTGCATCAGACGCTAGGTTGTACGCCGTGGAACAACTCAGGCAGCAAACGTTTTCTGAAGCAAGTGCCGTACCGACGCTATGTATAAATATATAGAAAACAAATGTTGGAAAATTAAAAGCTGTAATAGTATCTACTTAAAATGTCAATTATGCAGAATTAATAGTTTCGGCACAAAAAATTTTGAAAATTCGCTTATTTTTGATTACGTAAAGGGATCCCCCCTTAAGGGGTCTGCGTCAGTTTGGCATTTAAAAAATACGTATCCTTGTGGCTGGTTTTATAAGCTAGGATGTTAATATTGATTTAAATCGAAAGTTTTGTGAGAATTCGAAAAATTGACCACCGTATGACGATTTTTGATATTTCTCGAAATCTATGAGTCCGATTCGCTTTAAATTCGAACAGAGCACAGTTTATAACATTTTCGGCGGCACTTTGTCTAAATAATAATAATTCCAATGTTGATCAATATTTTTCAATAAAAAAAACTCAAATTAGAACTTAGAAATTAGAACTCAAAACAAAACTTAAAAATCAAACTGTGCATCAATTGCATGTAAAATTCCGGCCTCGTCATCTCAATACTCTCGTCAGAAAAAAATGTTGAGTTTCGATCCGTTCTTTGGGCCCTAAACGTACGCAGCCCCATCGAAGAATTCCGCCCACGATCTTAAAATACAACTGACAAGGAACATCCCTTAGGTGACACCCTTCGATTTTGTTGAAGTTTGGATATGTTATAAAGCACCGAAAAGTAGGCGATACGTATTTTTTTTTGTCGGTGAAAAAACGGTTTTAAGGGGTTAAACCACCCCTCGAAAAAAGGCATCTCTAGGGGTAGTATAGCAGATTCACACACGAGAGTCCACCGACTTTGATGAAACAAAAACGAAAATTCTTCTAATCCGAAGCAATGAAAAATCCACTATAGTGACATTGCGAAGAAAAAAAAGGGTGAACCACCCTAGAGATGCCTTTTTCGGGGGGTGTTTTCACCCCTTCAAACCGTTTTTCCGCCGATAAAAAAAATACGTATCGCTTACTTTTCGGTGCTTTATAACATATGCAAATTTCAACAAAATCGAAGGGTGTCACTTGAGGGATGTTCCTTGTGAGTCAAATGGTATTGAAGTTTACGTAATTTGAATGCTCGGAAAATCCATATTCATATTTTTATTCCCTCATTTTTATTACTATACAAGACCGTTTTTGCAAATTTTAATTGACGATCTGTCAACAAGCATCTTAAAAAATGGTTGAAGGATTTTGGTTGCTAAAACCTGCCGGAAGAAATTTGAGAAGATTTTTGAAGATTGAGATTTGAATTGAAGAATTGAAATTTGAGAAGGATGGAAGAAATTTGAGAAGAGATTTGAGAAGAATCAATAAAAATTAATTTTCATCGCACTTCAACGATGCAAACTTCAATCCCGTGGAGTCAAAGCGTTTCGATTTTTCGAATTCGAAAATGTCAATTCTCCACAAAACCGACTGCCTTAAAAAATGTCAGCGAAAGGCCCAACTGCCCTGTGCTGTCATGCGCGAGAGTGGCAGTTTCAGCGCGATAAAGAAAAATACTTTATCCCATAGAAAACTGTTATCGAATGTTCCACAGGACCCAGCGTACCCCCATCGTGACTTACGACCGTAAACGTCGACGTGAAGAAGCAGAATGTGTTGATAACGTTGCTCGGCACGCCATCGTCAGTGAGGCACCTAAACGCAAAAAAAAAACAAAGTGCATTCATATGGTTGTTGGTGTTTGCCGATAGCCCTGAGAGGAAAGTGCAGGCCATTTGAAGCAACGTACGTTGCATAGACCGAAAGTAGCGGGAAATTTAAATATTCATTTTTTAAATGAGAAAAAAAATGTTCAGTTTTTATTTGTTCACGTGCAATAAATTCATCATTTACCACAACATTTGGCACACTATAATCGATAATACGAATGATCCACATAAGTAAACATCAATCAAAGCAGCTGTGGGTCAAATAAATATAGACTCTTTTTTGACCCCGTGGAAGTAATCGTGCCTCCTTAATATCGCAATTAAAAATATGCCAAAGTGCAAAAGTCACTGCGAGGGTGACCTTTCCCCCTTAAAACTGTTTTTTAGCCGATAAAAAAAATACGTGTCTCTTAGATCACGATGAAAAGTACCATATTCGAAACTGAACGAAATTGTAGGGGGGGGCGGTTTCCTCGTCAGTGCAAATCGTCATACGCATCAAAAGACGTCCGAGCACCTAAAATTTCGAGCTGTCATCAACTCACTTGATGTGTTCGCCGATGAATTGCCTCGACGAGACCAGCAGCGAGGCGGTGAGCAGAGCGAGAAACGTTGCTCTGTAATGAAGCCTGAAAACTGTAATTTCGAGTAATTATATAAATCCAAAAGCGTCGCGCCTCGTTGTCGTTACGTCGGCTTATCGCGCTACGCACTCGCCTTTACTTTCGCGTACATATGTGCGCAAGTATATTTCAATTGAACTCGTCAAAATTGGGTCGCGCGAGAGACTCTAAGGCTCTGCAGTTATCTTTCTCGCCCGTACGTACATACTCCATCGTATCCCGCGATTGTCGACGTTGAAATGGGTACTCGTATCGGGAACTCGGCAAGTTCCGTACCGTAAAATACGTTCGTCGGTGCACGAGGAATAAAAAAAATTGCACACGCGGTTTTTCATTGCTCCATAAAATGATCGTTAAAATAATCGGCGATTGTCGAGCTGTCAAATTTGTAATTGGGAGCAAAAATGCGTAAATGTAAAACTTGGGGAAGGAATTATAACAATTCTTGTATACTACTATATATATTATTATTATTATTATTTTTGTAACATTGTCATCGTTATTATTTTTATTATTATTATATTAAAATAATAAGGATAGTAATGTTAAAACGATGAAGATATTATAATAATAGAAGTGTTGTTGTTGCTGTTATTATTATGTAAAACTATTATCGAACAAGGGAAGTTTATTATTATTCCGTAATAATTATTATCATTATTGATATTAAGATTAGTAAGGTAAATTAGTAAATGAAAGATACTAGTAAATAATAAACAATAAACTTGTTGATTGTTTATTATTAAATAAATTAATTATTGCGTAAATAATAAACAATAAACTTGTTTTTATCGTTGTCAAACCACGATAACAACAATTTGTATTATTTCATTATTATAATAGAAAGACATAATAACAGTAAATAAATAACTGTTATAAATATAATTTTTGAAAATAAACAAAGCTAATAAACACAATCATCATAACAACAACTTATTATTATTATTATTATATAACAAGTTACTATTATTATTATATTAAAATAATAAGGATAGTAATGTTATAACGATGACGATATTATAATAATGGAGGTGTTGTTGTTGCTGTTATTATTATTATGTAAAACTATTATCGAACAAGGGAAGTTTATTATTATTGATATTAGAAAATTAGTAACGTAAATTAGTGAATAAAAGATACTAGTAAAAAATAAACAATAAACTTGTTTATTGCTTATTATTAAATAAATAAATTATTAAGTAAGCAATAAACAAGTGTACTGTTTATTATTTACAATATGCTTTATTGTAAATAATAAACAATAAACTTGTTCTTATAATTGTCATACCACGATAACAACAATTTGTATTATTTTATTATTATAATAGAAAGACATAGAAAGACATAACAGTAAATAAATAACTATTATGAAAATAATTATTAAAAATAAACAAAGCTAATAAACATAATCATAAAATCAAGTTAATAAAAATCATCATAACAACAATGCTAACACCTTTGTCGTTATTTTTATTATTAGTTGTGATTAGAATTCATAATAATAATAATAATAATAATAATACTCATTTTCCCCTCGTAAATAATAACAATAATAATTATGATAATAATAAAGTAAATAAATAATAATAAAGTAAAATAGTAATAAAGTCTACCATAATAATAATAATAATAATAATAATAATAATAATAATAATAATAATAATAATAATAATAATAATAATAATAATAATAATAATAATAATAATAATAATAATAATACTCATCGTGAGAATTATTCTTATTATTATTATCCATAATCACGGAAAAATAATACGTTCATTTTCGTAATCGGAATTGTGAAACCGCTGTGATCATAGCGAGACGTGAAACGAAAAATTGCAGACTCGTGATAAACGATGATGGATAACGTAAATAACGTATAAGCGCGATAATGAAGATGACTCAACGAAAAAATTTCGATCGGGAAGCTCAACGAGTCTTCGCGTTTTTGATACATTGAGCAAAAAGTAAATTTTGACGAGTGAAATTTGTACTAGAATTACCGATATTATCGATTCTGGCAGCATCCTGGGACACTTTGAGCTTAACGTGATCCTTGAGAACGGAAAACGTGGCGAAAACAGTGTTAGCCATTTCGGCCGATCAAACGGCTCGACGATAGCGAGCTGTCAAAGTTTTGTTGTTGTTGTTAATATTATCGAGATCGCCTTTGCCCTGCGACACTTCCGAATGAAAATACCGCCGTATCGAACGGTTACGCGATTTTCGCGTGACAGCGCAATGTCCGTCGTTCTTAAGCACTGACTGACAAGGAACCGTGACAAAAGTCTGAAAACCCTCGAGACCGAGAGATTTCACACCTTATCTCGGCGACAAACGTGTGTTCGTAACTTACGCGTCGTTTGCGTCGCGCGCCTACCACGTCGAGAGACCAACACGTGGATAGCGAGGAATGATAAATGTTTTTGAAAATTCTCGATAGGTTCGAGGCGATAAGGGAACGGCAAAACTCTCGGAAATCGTAGAAAAAATACTTACACGCGTAGATAAAAAAATTGTTTAGCTTTTAATTTTGTGGATTTTCGCGGTCTTTGGAGTTTAAGCTTTTCCTCGAATTTTTCATCATTTTGTTCGTCGGACGGATGTCAAGGCGGATTCAACTTTTATCAGTTTTTGAATCCGCTATGGAGGGAAATGAAAAAAGGGCATTTTTGTGAATAATTAATTCAATGGTTTGGAATTCATTTTTAAAGTGTATTTGTTTTTGTAATTAGATTTGCAGTTTGTTTATTTTAGAATAAATATTGCAATCGATTCATTTTATAGTACACATTCGATTTTTTTTTTTCAAAGAAACCTCGAGACTTAAATTTATTTAGCGAATTATTTGAGTTATGTGACTCACTCTACTTTTTTTAAATTGTGACTGCGAAGCGCTGGATTGGTTTCAGTCCGGCGCTGAAATTTTTTCGGTGAACTTTTTATCACTTATTTTGTGGGACGGAGGTGTCGTAACGCGAGTTTTGCTATTATCGACTTTTGGAATTTTCCGTAGCATAGATGGAAAAGGATTTTTTAAGTTAGTTATTAATTTAGTGATTTGGAATTCATTTTTCAACGATATTTACTTCCAAATTAATTTTGTAATGTATTTATTTTAGGAAAAATATTGGAATTCATTCATTTGGGAGTATATTTTCGTTTTTTTTTCTTTGAAAATGAATTTTGAAACTCTTACTTTTTTGTGCATATTATTTAATTTATTTAATTGATTAAACTTAATCAAGACTCTCATTTTCTCACCGTTAGTTTTTTTTTCCCAATCATCAATTTTTACGATTCACCATGAAAGTTCGTGCAACGAAAAAATTGTTTCCGTTTTTTTGTTTATTTTATAAAGCCCACCGAAATATATATTTTTCTTTCAATTATTTAAACAAATATTTAATAATGTTCAATACGTATGTAATCGTTTGCACTATTCGAAAAATGTCTTCGCCGAAAAGACCTGCCGTTTGTCATTTCTCTTTTCAATCTTCCCTCCTCAACAAACAAAAACACAAAACACGCTATCCTCACAATTATCACTGAAAACCAGTTTTTATTATCTTCTAAGCCTGTGAGACTAAAATTCGATCACAAAAAAATTCTCCGCCCAGCACTCCGACATACCTGTGAGCCTTGAAAAACAATTCTTTGTGGCTCGAGATCGCTTGGGATTAAAAATATGAGAGCTTTTGCTATGTACCTCTCGTGCCCTATACAATATTTCGAGTCGACGAGACGAATGTCGGTGCGATAAACACGATAGAATCTGTGATAGCCTCGTTTCTGGATAATTTCTCCTGAAAATGGATTAACGTTCGAATACATTTATTGACTATCGATAAGCTGTCTTCAGTTCGTACCTCGATTCCGCTGCTTTATCTGAACGGTGAATATTATCCGAATTTGAGGTTTTCTGGCCATTTGTGAGTTTCATATCGTTGATGGAGTGAGTCATGTACGAGATGATTTTAATAAACTGCTCAATCTTGAGTAAATACGATATCCACTATATTTCGTGTATGTATATTAAGGTGGTTCAAAAAAAAAAAAAATCCGCGGTACTCAACGAAAAATGTTACTACGTTATAAAAAAATTATTCATACAAAATTTGAGAGGTCCAAACATTTTTTTAGGTAGTGCTCAAACGACTTTTAATTCTTTTTTTTTCGATTTTTCGTCAATTTTTTTTCTTCATTTATTTTCTTGCTCCAAAACAACATATTACGCCAACAAAAAAAACGCGCATACTTGTTAGACGTCCGGTGATGTAAACACCGTGTTCTTGTTCATCAAGTGGTTGATACAATTTTCACAACCGAATTTCATATATTGATTCTCAATCTGCAAATACAAATTGTTTATGGTAAAAAAAATGTTTGAATGAAAGTTGTGTATTGTTGCAGAAAAAATTAAATCAAGACTGACTTTGGATCACGCACTAACATTGTCTGCATCGAGATTAAAAAAATGTATACTCCGATATTCATGAAAAGAAATGAAAAAGGCGTTTGGGCACAGACAAAAAAATAGTTTAGGACCCTCAAATTTTGCAAAACTTTATTTTTCTTAACGTACTTCAATTTTCCGATGAGAAAAAAAATCGATTTTTTTAACCATCCGAATGTGTGTCTATATATATATATGTATACACACCTACAAGGTAACACAGTTTACAATAGGCCTACACATGGATACCGTGGATATTTGCGGCATGAACGCATGCTATAAATTTCTAGCGATCCCTGGGACGTGCCGTCCTCTCGTTGTCCATCCGGCATTCCTGAGAGACTGTCTCGCCGTGTCAATTTCGTCTTCCTTGTAATACAAAGTTGGCGCGTTTATTGCGGCGGCGTTTTTATTAGTCACGCGCTCCGCTAGCAGTGTAGTCAGTCGCAGGCGTGCGTAACGCAAATAGTAGACTGACGACGAAAGCGAAAAATCTTCGACTCGAATGGATCATCATCGATGTAATACTGTAATACTCGGAGAAATTATTCATGATTTTGGGTCGAACGGCACGACGGAAAAAGAACAAAACATCGTAGGGATCAAACGGCTCAATTTTTAGTCGGCGATGTCACCGTTGTGAAATAGTTTCTGCACATTCGTACTGTTAGGGCTGAATCTTTGGTACCTACGAGTACCATTTTTTCAAAGTTGGCTCTCAAAAGTACAATTTTTTCTGAACCTTTGGTCCATAGAAGTACCATTCTAATTGGACCTTTCAGCGATCTGGAAAACGTGTTTTTAACAATATCCTTGGTAGCTTGCAATGACCTAAAAGTACCATTCTCTCGGGACTTTAGGTAAACTTGAGCAACCAAAAGTGTTATTGGTCTTGAACCTTCGGTACAAATGGTTTGAGAGTACCCCTTCTACTGAACCTTCGGTAGCTAGAAGTACCATTTTTCCTGAACCTTTGGTACCCAAAAGTACCATTTTTCTGAACCTTGGGTACCGAAAAGCGCCACTTTTCTAAACCCGTGGTACAAAAAAGTACCACTTTTTGTGAACCTCGGTACCAAAAAGTACCATTTTCCCCGGATCTTTAAAAGACCCGAAAAACGTGTTTTCGACAGTATCCTTGGTACCTTAGACCAACAAGCTCCAAAAATGCCTCAGAATGCTCTGTGCGAAGTTGCGAACCTGAGGGTTCCAGCCGATCGCTAATCAGCTTGGCTACGCCATTCGGTAATACCAAGTGGTGTGGCCTGGAAAAGGAAAACGTAGAAGCCGTTTTGTCCTGTACGACGTGCCCCACCGCGATGTATCAGGCTGGCGAGTGCCCGGGTTGAGAAATGCCTCGGGGAGGGCACAAAGCCCATATGGGTATATCGAGGCGGTACACGTTTGTGTCCCCCCTGGGTGTAGTGTGTTCCATGTTACATAGGGACTTTGACCGGCCGTTGCCCTCACTTCGGGCGACGCTCGACGTGACGCGCGCGGGCGCGCGCAAGAACGCGACCGGTCTCTCCTCTCGAGCACTGAACGCGAGAGGGATCCGGGTGCCCGGGATCGTGGAGGATCGTCACGGGGTCGACGGGGCCGGGGGTCGGGTGAGGCGCGAGTAGCACCGCCGGTTTCTCTTATACCTCTGCTTCTTCTTCTTCTACGTTCTAGAAGAGAGCCTTCGTCGCGTGTACCACCTCGGGATGGCAACGACGCGTTCTTTTACCTGTCCGAGATCACGTCCGCCGGGAGAGGATGAGGAGACTGAGAATGAGCAGATGAGAGAGAAAGAACGAGCGAGTTGGCAGAGGGACGATGGGGGTGGGGCGAGGCTGGGCACAAGGCGACAAAAGATAGAGGTAGAGAAGAAAGGGAGGGGGGAGAGAGAGAGAGAGAGAGAGAGAGAGAGAAGGATATCCAGAGAAAAAGGGTGGGTGAGAGGGGGAACGAGGAAGATGAGATTAAACGAACGTGAGAATGATGAGAAAGGGAAAGAAAGTTTCTTGTAACGTCAAGACGAGTCCTGAATGACAAGAATACGAAGCAATATCACGAGAGAGCGAGAGAGAGAGAGAGAGAGAAGAATATACTATAAGATATAAGCTCTGATTGGATCGTATGGACTTGAGGAACCGGTGTCCAATTGAGTTCATAGTAAACAACCAAAACGATGCGTGTGTGTGTATATATATATATATATATATATATATATATATATACAGTGGCGTGCAAAAGTTTCGGGCCAACCTTTTTTTCTCAGTTATCCAACAAAATATTTAATGCCTGAACCTCTCCATCATTTCAAATATTCGAGGGAGCTACGATATGCATAACAGCGTGGTATATTATTTTGTTTGCATAGTGTATGGTTTGTGTACGGCGTCGAACGCGTTCGGTCAGTGTGCAAAAATATTGGGCCGCTGTCTCACCTTCACCAGCCACCCGGTTTGTTTACGTTTTCTGCCGCGCCTTCTTTCGCGTTAGTTCGAAACATAAAGAACCATGAAAAAATCAGTTCTATTTCTGCCGCAATGGCGAAACACTCAAAAGTTGAGGTTCGCGAAGTTGTGTTAAAAGTATTTGAAAAAGGAAAGAGTTCTCGTGATATTGCAAATACTCTATCTATTGGGAAAAGCACAGTAAACCGTATTATTGCGAAATATAAATCAACAAATTCGTTGTGTGATGAGAGTCGTAGAGGCAGACCACGAAAAACCAAAACGCGGGGACAAAATCATTAAAAGAAAGTGCGTCATAGATCCGCGAAAAACCGCAGCAATAATTTCGCTAGAATTACGCAGTGAAAATCTTGCTGGTTTCAGTCGGAATACGGTATCCCGACGTGTGAAGGCTGTAGGATTGATTGGGCGCGTCGGTGTAAAGAAACCACTCATTGGCACAAAGAATAAGAAGGCTAGATCGATATTTGCCAAAAAATATCAACATTGGACAGTATCGAATTGGCGGAAAGCTATTTTTTCCGACGAATCCAAATTTCAATTGTTCGGAAGTGATGGTCGCGAGTACGTAAGACGTTCAGCAGGTACCAGATACGATGTGGGATATCAAATTCCAACTGTAAAACACGGTTGCGGGAATGTTAAAGTTTGGGGAGCATTTTCTGATAACGGTATTGGTCCGCTAATAGAAATCCAAGGCAATATGGACGCTATAATTGTTGGAATTTATTGCAAGACCATATGCTCCCATTTGCAAAGAAAAATATGCCGAGTGGGTGGATATTTCAACACGACAATGATCCCAAACATGCTTCGCGTCTTGCGAAGAATTTCCTTGAAAGCCGAAAAGTGCGCCTTCGCGACTGGCCCTCCCAGTCACCGGATTTAAATCCGATTGAACATTTGTGGCAAGAGCCCAAGGTTCGCGTTGGAACGAAGAATCACTCGAACAAGACGGAATTATGGGATCATTTGCAATATGAGTGGGAAAAGATGCCACAAGATCGCATCTCGCAATTAATTGCGTTTTTACCCCGACGATGTGCTGCTGTAATCGCTGCTAATGCCCATGGCAACGAAGTATTGACTCTAGAGAGAAAACTAAACCATGTTTTGTTATTTTTATAATGTTTTGTTTTTTGTTTTCATACGCAATAGTATATAGCCCAATACTTTTGCACAGTCATTAAATAAAAACTGTTGGATAATAAGTTGTTGAAGAGTGATTTTACTGTTTATACATTTTTTTTAATATCAAGCATCTCGACGACAATTATAAGTGTCATCACTCGTTTGTATTTCCCGTACCATCGTATTTATATGCAATATCCACGAAAAATAGGGTGGCCCGAAACTTTTTCACGCTACTGTATATATATATATATATATATATATATAGTATTCGAATAGTCAAATATTCGTATATATATAATCGTATGTATATATTGAGTATATATAATATTCGTATATATATATATATATATACATACACACACACACATATAGCGGTATCATTCTCCCTCCCACGATACCGCAAAAACCATTTTTCAACCGTTCGCGATCGCCCGCGACATTGATACATCGAGATAGTTATGGACCAAAGGCTGTTCACTCGTGGTTCTTCCATATCGCTGTCACGCCGTATACGGAAATAAGGTCGGAGAAAATCAACGGGCATAAATAAGCCTCCGGTGATGAGGGGCCCGCGGTCTGTCTCTCAATTCTAATCATTCGGATAGGCCGCTCGCCTTTCACAAAAAAGTTATTCACAGCGAATATGACGGGCGCGTTCGTACAGAGCAGCGTATACGCGTACTCCACATGGAGAAAAAAATCACTCGGATCACTATAATAGTTGATTGACAGGTGGCCATCAAAGTATTAAGATGAAACTTTTAAACATTTTTCAATTTTTTTCAATAAATCATTTATTCGTAATCAGTTTTTTGTAATGAATAATAATTAATTTTTCATTTTGTAACATCATTTTATAAGTAATAAATTATTTTCTACATTTTTAACCCCTGCTTGACACACTGGGTCATTTTGACCCGGACGAATTTGAAATAAAATGCTCATTTTCCGAAAATGGATAGTTTTCGATCATTTTTTCCAACAATTCAATTTTATATTTTCGGAATTTTAATTATGCAGACATATTGTGAATGTTTGAGGCATTTGGCCACTGTAGAGGACAAAAAATGGCATATTTTGTGATTTTTGTCAGCGAAGGCATAAAATAAATCGAAATTACAAAATAGGGGTTTTATTATGCACGTAATTGACTATACAAAATTATTTTTTCACAGCGATACATGCCAAAATGGCGACTGTGTAGAATTTTTCCGATGGAGCCTTTATTTCTGAAAGGCGGATCAACAGCTCCTATAATTCTTGAATTATGATGAGACACTAAAGTTTTTTCGCTTATATATAAGAATAGCTATAAAAGTACGTAGGATTTCTTTGATATATTGTTTTTTGTCATAATGGCGCATTTCTAAAGCACAAAGTATCAAACGCCATGAGAAAATTGTCAAAAAATTGTTTATGAAAAAGGAACTATGCAAATAATTTAAAAAATCTTACATAGTGCCTTAGAAATTGTAATTCTATGTGTACAATTAAAATTTAAAGTGAATCGGTTGAAATTTGTTTGAGTTATGAGTCCGGCCAACTTGAAGAATGTAGTTTTGAGATAAACACATTTAAAGTTAGCAGAAAGTCACGACGTGAATAATGTTACAATACCTTTAAACTTCAACAATCTTCGAAAATCGAGTACTTGGAGATTTTGCATATTCACAATCTATTGGAATATAATTTTATAGGTACCAAGATACCTTTCTAACGAAAAAATCGATTTTTGGAAAATCCTCGAGTGGCCTAAGGCCTTAAAGTGTATCCCGCATTTTTTTCAATAAAAACCGACCGAACGGTTGTTGAGGACAGGTATATGTGTGTCAAGGAGAGGTTAAATTGATTAGTTATTTATAACAATAATTTTATGATAATTTTACGATAATATTACGATAATATTACGATAATTTTACGATAATTTTACGATAATTTTACGATAATTTTACGATAATATCACGATAATATTACGATAATATTACGATAATTTTACGATAATTATAAGATAATTATAAGATAATTTTGAAATAATTTTACGATAACTTTACGATAATTTTAAGATACTTTTACGATAATTTTGCGATAATTTTACGATAATTATAAGATAATTTTGAAATAATTTTACGATAATTTTGCGATAATTTTAAGATACTTTAACGATAATTTTACGATAACTTTACGATAATTTTGCGATAATTTTCCCATAATTTTACCACGAATTAACGATAATTTTACAGTTTCTAAATAAATTTATAGTAAATAATGCATTATTTGCCGATTTTTTAAACCAAAAAATCGTCGGCATCTCCAAATGACAGATTTAGTGATCCCGAGATATTTTTTTTCCATTTATTTTCACCATACGTGACGGTAGGTTGGGCGCTGCGAAAAATGTGCAAAAGTTCAATTTTCATCCGGGCACAGCTCGATACCTTAACTCGTATGCGAACAACGCGCAGATGCATGTCGCCTTTTATGGCACTTATGCAAGCCCCATTATCGCGCTTTGATTCATTACTGCTGACGCTTGCCGAGCAACTCCTTTCTTTCATACACTCGAGACCCTACCGAGCATTTCATTAGCATTTTATTTGCCTAAGGCCTCGTCGTGTTTCCTTCGCTGCAATTACTGCGCGATTCGAAAAGTCAACGATGGCGATTCTTTTATCTTCGCTAATTCTTTCTTCGTATCCACGTCAACGCGCGAGCTCGACATAGAATGATGAATTCTTCGCCGTCGAATCGTTTCGCATTGAAATTCTTGCAATAGAAGATTTTTCGCTTTATCTTCTTCTCTGATGCGATCAAAACTCGACGATTACTTATTCTTGCAACGTTCCGAGAGTTCACGGCTGATCGAATCACAATACGGAGAAATAGGCACGGGCGTGGGTGAAACGATATCGAGCCTTGGATCGAATAAAATAAAAGTAATAACCACCACAATAGTAATAATAATAATAATAATAATAATAATAATAATAATAAAAATAATAGTAATTATTATTACAGTCAAAGTAACATTATAGTAAACATTATAGTAGTTATAGTAATTATTATTACAGTCCAAGTAACATTATAGTAAAAATTATAATAATTATTATTACAGTCCAAGTAACATTGTAGTAAACATTATAGTAGTTAAAGATATTATTATTACAGCCCGAGTAACATTACAGCAAAAATTATAGTAATTATTATTACAGTCCAAGTAACATTATAGTAAAAATTAAAGTAAGTATTATTACAGTCCATAATATTAACATTAATTAGTAATACTAACATTGACAGTAATTATTACTACAGTCAAAGTAATTATTATGGTGATGATTATTCCGCTCATCTTCTAAAAAACAGTTATAACACAGATAGGATTTCTATTGCAATTGGCAACACATATTTTAGAACCTTCAAAAACGTTGATGAATTCCACAATGAATAAAATCATTGGACCCTATTTAAGATAAATATTGACCTCCCAGTGCCCTCACGAATGTGAAAGCAAGAATTAAAATTCCTTCTCAAAACAGCATTTTTTGTGTTATGACACTTTTTTAGCGTATGAGCGATTTTATAATCACGATGATGATCATTTAATATGATTGTCCATAAAATAATCACCAAATCATTTTTTTAAATAATAATAATGATAACAATGATAATGATTTTTTAATTATTATCATTATATAATGATAATTATAATAATTATAATGAATAATTATCTTCATGAAAATATATGATGATAATCATTAATTGTTTTCATAATTGTCATAATATATTTGATTTAGTAATATTATAATGATTATAACGATAGTTATGGTTATAATAATGATGCGAAAGAACCGCATACATAAAAAGTGTGTTACCCGGAGCAATACAGTTCGATAATAATATCAATATTATAAAAAAAAATGATAACTACTGCTACCGTTTGTAATAACATACAAAATATGTTTAGTTTTCTTTTTTGTATGATTATTATCTACGCTAAACCCCGTAGGCCGTCTAGATAACAACAATAATAATATAAGCGATGGCAAGAACAGTAATCGTGCGTATTATTATTAGTATAGATAATAATAATAATATAAATATATTAATAATAATAATAATAATATACATATAAATAAATATTATTATTTATATATTATTATTTTGATATAATATATTATATTATTTATATATATATATATATATAAATATATATTATTATATTTAAATATTTATATATTACATTATTGATATATATAAATAATAATAATATATAAATAAATAATAATATATAAAATTCGCTGTACCAGTGCACGTTACAATACCCCCAGAGGCTCGTGTATATCAGAACGCCACCTTACCTGTCCACCGCGTGTATTATATGCTTATATAATCTACAAGGCTCTCCGCTCCCTTTGTCCGGCGTAACTTTCATCATTTGCGGACCAAACGTACGACACAGTATCTGTGCACCCTTTCACGCTTGACAATGTTACACGATTGTCGTGTGGCTCGCGAGATTCTCTATTTTCTTACATTTGTCGTATCGATTCTCTCTTACGTGTTGATTTAGATAATGAGGATAACGATACTTCGTTATTCGAAATATACCGGTATATTGTTGAATCTCGAAAATACATCGGGAGAGAGAAAAAATTGAAAAACAGGGATAGATGAACAAATATTGGGAGGACGAGCTGAAAAAAGGGTAGGTATGTAGACGCCAAATGTAGAATATGCGACAATTGAACATTTTAGACTTATTTGCGAGTGGACGGAAGTTAGGGGGACAAACTTTTAGGCGAGGAAAGTGGACGGAAGTTAGGGGGGCGAAAACGTTTAGGTGAGGAAAAAAATCGCGTACTTTTAGGATTTTATTTTTGTAGGGGAAGATTTTTTCACCATTTTTGAGACTTAGGGTGAGCTTTATTACTACTTTTGGCTGTTGTGCGGTATTTTCGATTTTTATTATTTAAAAAAAATGGCCCAGGTATGGTACGGTCTTCCAAACTGCGTTTTCAAAACTGGCGTGGCGTATAGCTTAAAAAGTAATCGACTGATTTTGATAAAATTTTGGATAAATCTTTCGATCCTTATTGTCTAAAAATTTTTGCAATGAAAGAGAATATTTTTTCTTGCAAAATGCAGCCACTTTTCGGAAAATTCAATCTTCTCGTTTCAAAGCGTACTATTTCATCGATTTTCAACATTTCTCGCTTTTTCTTGATTCATATTCTGCGTATGAGTGGCAAAATCTTCATTGGTTTTCTTTTCAGATTGATGGAGCCGACGCGACGTGTCACACCGTCTGACAACATCCGCCGCGACCCGTTTACTATATTTACATTACTATATTTACAAGAGGGAAAGAGAGATAGAGAGGGGGGGAGAAAGATAGAGAGAGATTGATTAATAATCTTCACCATCCCCCACTCAGCTCTTGAGAAATATAAAGGTACAAATAAAATGAAAAAAGACAATATCAACAGGAATTAAATAAAGGAAGATTTTATGTACACAATAAAACAAAAAGCAAGCAGAAAAATATAGATTCGATAAAAAAAATTATATCAGATGCGATGACATGGAAAATAGAATGGAAAATTGAAATTCGAAGTAAAACTCGACATAAGAAAAATGAAAAAGAGAGAGAGAGAGAGAAAGAGAGAGAGAGAGAGAGAGAGAGAGAGAGAGAGAGAGAGAGAGAGAGAGAGAGGGAGGGAGAGTAAAAGGAGAGGAAAAGTGCCCCTCCGGAGAAGGCATTTGGAATTTTATGGCATTTTACGCGAACAGTGTAAAATCCCTCGTACCTAAATTCAAACTTGCATTGCACGTAGCTACCTGGGCGTAGAGGGAAAAGCTCGCACCAACGTTATAATAAAAGACACAGGCGAAGAGATACGAACCTTCGTGCCAATAGATACTTATATATATATATATATATATATATATATATATATATATGCACGCGATATGCCGTGAGGCCCTCGGGGGGCCACTCCGTTTTATTACATACAGCTTCGAAGGTCAACCAGGTCGACACATGGATCCCTGGGAGTACACGGTGCAACCGGTGCATACGTGCACGATCCCCGTCGTATCAATCGCCGCACGAATTTCGTCATCTCTCGCTCATATACCGGAAATTACAATTTCTTACAATCTTCGTTTCCATCTTGTCTGTCCCTAAAAATTTTAACGTATTAACGTATTTTATGCTTTTATCAACGAAGAGTAAATTGAAATTTTATTTATTTAAAAAATCCAACATGGCGGCTCCAGCTTCCGTCAAATAAAACTATGCTGGCGTGTATTGGTCTGCGCGGGGCGCCTTCACAGCCTTGCCAGTTCATTTGAAACAAAAACGGATTGGGAATTATGAAACTAGACTAAATTTCTGCGGCCTTATCGTTTTTTGTTTTTTGGAAATCCGCTGGTCAACGAAATGCCAGCGATTTGAAATAAAAACCATTTTTTTGCTTAAACGGGCGAAAAAATCTTTCTCAATCAATTTTTCTAAAATATTCCTGATGGTTCCGCAAATTGATTTTCCTTTAAATGGTTCAGAGATTCATGTGAATTGGTTCATCCGTTGAAGCTGTAGAGCAACCCGCACGTTGAAAAATGCTGCTTTCAGAAAAACACATTTGAAGTTTAACGTTGTAAAAAATCGTATTTAATGTTTGCTTTTCACAACCCAAAAAAAATAAACCCACGGGTTCTAAACGCTTGAAAGATGCAAATTATGTGTGAAAAATCGATTTTTTTTCATTGTCATGAAGGATCGGTAACCTATCTTGAAATTGTATGTGTTTTTGGCGACTTTTCGAGCCACGCTGGAACGAAATTCGCGGCGTTTGAATGATCCCTGATATCAGTACGGGAGCTTAGGTGGGAAAGGTGCGAATTCGTAACAACGTTGCAGATTTGTGGAGCAAAATCGCCATTGTACAGCGTCCGACTATCCTTGTTGGCTTAAGTAGCCGTGAAGTATGAAACAAGCAATTTGCCCGGCACTTGCGTCACCCCTCGTGGTGGAATTGAATTTGTTATTTTTACTATTTGATGCTTGGCTAGTTACTCCATAACTTCATATATGTGTGTGTGTGTGTGTGTGTGTGTTAGGTGTGTGTGTGCGCGCGCGTGTGCGTGTATATATATTTATTTAAATTCGTGTCAAATATATGTGGCTGACACGTGTGACGACAACCACGTGTTTGCAAGAGCAAAACGCCGTTACACACGCATTTATAGTAGTGTATGTAATAGGCCGCGCGCTCAATCTAAGCTCATAGGACCCCTCCGGTTTGCACAATAATCCATTACACGAATAGATTGAAGGTTAAACGGACCGCTTCTCGCTGCGAATTCGCTGGTCCCCTCTTTCCTATGCACTTTAGATGGTGACAATTATTTCGATGATAATAATGATGGGGATGATGATTTTTATGATAATGCCTATGTTAATAATAGTAGCGATGACAATGATGGTTTTTATGATAATCATGATGCTAATGATAGTAGTGATGACGAGGATGATTTTGATGATAATAATGATTTATGATTATTACGATTTTGTTGATAATAATGATGGTAATGATATTGTTGATACCAATGCTGATGACGCTACTAATGATGATAATGATGATGATAATGATGATGATGATCATGATGATTATGATGATGATCATGATGATTATGATGATGATAATGATGATGATGATGATGATGATGATGATGATGATGATGATGATGATGATGATGATGATGATGATGATGATGATGATGATGATGATGATGATGATGATGATGATGATGATGATGATGATGATGATGATGATGATGATGATGATGATGATGATAATGATGATGATAATGATGATGATGATGATGATGATGATGATGATGATGATGATGATGATGATGATGATGATGATGATGATGATGATGATGATCAGGATGATAATGATGATGATATCGATAATGGTGATGACTTCGATGATGACAACGATGACGATGCTGCAGCAACAGTCAGCACTGATTTTGCTCCGGCGAACTCGACGCCCGCGCTCACCTTTCGACAGATGCATCGTCAACGCTTTTGGAAACTTTTGTTATACCTGATACGCATCCTCGGACGCCGTGTCTTATTGTCACGAGCCCCGGCCGCACGTCACGAGGATATCAAGAGGATTGAGTTTCGCGGGGAATGGGATAGCGGAGAAAAGATAAATAATGCTGCATCCAGAATTACAATGCTATCCATACGGAGTATGTGCTACTGTAAAAACCCGATATCCATTAAACCCGATCTGCCTAGTCAAAACTATTGTTGTGCCTTTGATTTTTTGACGAGGAAACCATTTTGACTGGGGCTTTCTTTTTACAGTAACAAATGTAAGTAAATATATATTAAGCGTACAAATTAATTTCTCGCTTTTTCCTTTATAGCTCAATATTTGTTTGCAAAAGCAGAACATTATTTTTAACAAATAAAATGTACATCCTTTTGTTTATCTCGCAGGTGAGAGATGTTTTTTGTCAAAATTGAAATCTGACATTTTTATAAATGTGTGTTAAACTTTATTAAAAAGCAAAAAAAAAATTGTCCAGTGTTTCATCAATAGCATAATTTTTTTTTTAGTACCACTGTTATTTTTAGAGATAGAATTTTATTTATCATACCGTTGCTAACCTCCAACGAAGCCTCGGCGTTTTTTAATTCTCCGTCCCTCTGCCGCGGGAATCTTGTACCCGCATGACGCGGAGGGCGCATGCGCATATCGTACGTGTTGATCTACCGCGCATGCGCAAATGAGCGTTCATGAAAGGCGGTTCAATATCACCTTCAAAATCTTGCTACTACCCTCGTGAGAGGGGGGGGGGCTACGATTTCGCGATAAGAAACATAAGAGCGAAATACGTCTGAGGTAGGAACGAAAAAAGAATATATGACGTTATTGGACATTGAAGACGCGTAAAACGGGATCACGGTTTGTTTATCACAGTAGCTTTTTCGCACTTTTTCTTGCGGCAGATCTCGCTGGTAAGTGGGCCGTCTTATCGTGGTCTTCGTAATCCCTTCTCATTGCAAAGACGAGACTGTGATTTTCATCGATTTATCCGATTTTTTATCCGGAGTCGTGGACGATCCAGGGAGGGGAGTTGTCAGGGCAAAAAAAATCACCTCTCTCTCTCTCGCCAACTGTATCCTAAGGACACGTGTTCTTATCAGCAATAAAAAAATTAACAAACATCGAAAAAAAGAGAGACGAATTTTTGTAGAATTTTCGCGCTATCACAGAAACATATTTTTTTAAATTTTTTCTCCTTGACGGAAAGCGAGAAGTTTGCGTCTCGCAATCGCGTCTGGATCTTATCTGAAGAGATCTTCGTGCCTTGGGAAACGGCGCGAGTGTGTGGGCGTCAGAGTCCACGATCTCAGGTATTCCAATTACAGAATCAACGTCTCGTACGAATCGTCATACATTTTATTCATTGCTCGTTCTTTCCGCACTTCGTTTTCTCGCTCTCTGCCTCATTAGCAATTACGGTATTTCCGTTTTGCCATACCAACGATGAGCAATCTTTCGACACGTTTTTTCCCTCAGCCAGTGAACAAAGAGACATTTGAAAAAATATCATATCAATGCCCCGGCGCTCTCATTCATGAAAAAAAAACATTCTCAATTGGCGAGCGCGATTCACCGGGCGTATTATTTTTACGCTCGTCATTATCTTTCGAATTACGTCTCGGTTGTGTGCCGTGCAACGATGGAATTGGGACCCGAGTTTCCAAGAACGCGGGTGTGGTTCTTGTCACCTTAGACAAAACGAGGTGGCTCTGTGTGTTGTCGTCTATGTGTCAGATTACGGGGGCATATATACAGGGTGCCCTGTCATGAATGAAAAATCCTGCAACTGTCGATAGGTCGGATCACGTCCTCCACACGCTGGAATTTCAGTTTAGTAAAAGTCACACGGTTTCCGAGATAAAAATCATCTGCCTTTGGTTTTTCACGTGCCATTTCTACAAATGATAACTTTTTTGACCCGGTTTTTAAAAAAATACTCTTGGTTACTCGTTTTATCTAGAAAAGTCTTCTTTTTAACCTTTACCTTTTAACCTTTATCACACGCGTGTATATATAGTGAAAAGTGACGTCCAGCAGTAAAATTTGTATGTCTCGTGTCAATGTCCCAATTACCCCCCTATATGTTCTACGTTCTTCTTTACTTTTCGAGAAAAGACATTTTCGATTTTCTTTCCCGAGTTTTCCCGTAGCATACGTTTTTTTTTCTTTTTGTGTGTGGATTTTCCTCTTCGAAATTTTTAAAGCCAATTGGGCGGCATTTAAACCAGTAAAGGTATTTTTTCTCGTCATCAACTTCAGTGATTGATTCTGTCAAAGATATTTTTTTAACTTTTGATAAAAATCTAAGGCACCAACGTTATTGTTCACTAGGTAATTTATTATGAATTTATTTATTGCTGAACAGTGCGCTTCCCAACGATAACACAAATCCAAAAAAAGTGCGAGGAAAGTACAATCCTACACAAACGAGAAAAATGAAAAAATGGTTTTTTCTGGAAGAGTAGAAAAGATCGTAGAACATACATGGGGGTGATTTGATTTTCCTGTTGGCCGCTACGTGAAATAAATATTCTCTGATAATTTCAATTCGATTCGTTCAAAATTAAGGGCATTATGGAAATATAAACCCAAACTACATCTTTAAACGCGTTTTTTTTCTCAAAATTACTTTTTAAAAATCGGTGACCACGTTTTCTCAAAAATCACTGCACCTATCAACTCCAAATTGTACTAGCTTCTTCTACATATCAAAAAGCAGTGCTTAAACGACGGCATTTTTTTTCGATGCATAGTTTTCTTTTATGAATAATAATAGAGTGTTTTTATTAATCGAAAATCGATACTTTCACTTGGGACTACGGCCGTTTTTTCAAACATCACCATTTTGGTAAGTCCTTCCTCCAAGCACTACGTAATTTCGTGCAAAAACTACCACATGTATAAATAAGTTTCACTACAAACATTGTAAAAGATAGTCAAAACCACACTCTTTGATGTAAAAAAAAAAAAAATTTAACCTGCACACGTTTTCCCATTGAGGGTTAAGGCCACAGAAGTTTCAAAAACTCTATTTTTTTCGCTAAAACGGTGCTTTATCATCCCAAGAATAAGTTACTATTCGATTTGTAGCAAGAACATTTTTTTTCACCAACTTCGAGCGTATAACGTAAGCCCACCTCTGGCACGGCGATAGAGTATTTTTCCAATTGGCGTGACAAATAACTTCAACAATTTCCACTCGATTCACTTTAAATTTAAAAGTTATATTCCCAATTGCATTTCGCAGAGAAGTACGTACGGAATTTCTGATTAATCGAAAACTTTTCATTTTATGAGCAGTTTTATCCGAAATTTTTCACTGAAAATTTATTTCTTGAGTCCAAATACCTACAACTTTAAAAAAAAAACAATATTTTTCGAATTCCTTACGTACTTCTCTAGGTATTCTAATATAGATTAACGAGAATTTTTGTTTTTTGTTCTGGGTAAAAAATTGTGGATGCTAAATGTCACGCCGCGGGGTGCCTAAAAAAAAGATAACAAAAGAAAATATTAGTAGGCGGCTATTTTGTACATCGAAATAAATATATATATATATATCCTAACAGCTTGATATTCATACTAAATAGAGGTGTAATTAATTTTACGAGTAAATCACTTTTTCATACGAAAAAAAATTGTTAATCTCGCACACGATTTTATACCCGTTACTGTGGCCTAACCCCTAAAGGGGCTATACCAGTGTGAACGCTGAAAATTTGGGCGATTTTCGGGAATTTTTTTGAAGAAAAGTTCTCAATTAAAAGTTTCGGAAAATGAAGAATATATTTGGCTATATTTGATCAATATTACATAATTTTTTCGTAGAAAAATATTTAGACCGAGCGACTTATGCGCTGCCTTCGGAGGCGCCAAAAAAAAAGTTCCTCCACTGCGGACACGATTCCGGCCGATTGAGTAGCTGAAACCGAAAAAGTAAAAAATGTCGTCAAAATGGAAGGTATTTCCTGTACAATGACGTAGGATCTTCGAAAAATATCAAAATCTAACAAAATGGCGTAGTTATGAAAAAAAATCTGTTTTCTTACCTATAAAATAGTCGTTTTTTTCAATGCCAAATCGTCAATTTTCATCCAATCAAAAATATCCTACCTCATTGTCGAGTAAATATATTCAAGAGTACTCGGTTCAAATTTCAAGTCAATCGGATAATTGCTCTTTGAGTTACAATGTCAGCAAATTTGAAAAATCTGATTTCGAGGAAAACGCGTTTAAAGATTTAAAGATGTTGAGTCCCAAATCGCAAATGATGATAAAATTCTGAAAATTTGGTATGTTTTTGTATGAAGTATTTCAGAGGTCGTGTAAAAATTTCACGACAATTAGGAAGCTCGCCATTGAACAATTAACATTCACAAATTAAATGTTGTTTTATGGAAACTGATGTAACTTTGCAATAAGTTTTTTTTTTGACCTCTCAATTTTATAATATCTACAATATACTGAAAGCAACGGAAACAAAATGAAGTTTATTGATAATTTTTTTTTTATTTCTTTTAAAAATTGTTCTTAACAAAATGTTAATTTTTTTATAACGAGCTTCCTAATCGTCATGAAATTTGAACACGACCTCTTAAATACTTCATACAAAAACATACCAAATTTTCAGAATTTTCTTATCATTTTTTATTTCAACCCTTAAGGAGGTTGAAGTAATGAGGATAGAATTCTGAAAATTTGGTATGTTTTTACATGAAGTATTCAGGAGGTCGTGTAAAAATTTCATGACGATTAAGAAGCTATTTATTGAACAATTAACATTAGCATCTTTCATAGGGACTCAACATCCTTAACTATCGATTTTGTACCTACGAGCGGTTGCTCTTTGGAAGGCTGCCATTCGGGGAGTATTAGGATACGGCCTTGACATTTTTGGACGATATTCTTGAAAGTATAAATTGTCGAAAAAGGTAAAACAAATCGATTTTTTTTTAAGTGTCACACTGGTATAGCCCTTTAATAATGCGCGAAAATTCCTTTTTTTTCGGCCACCAGTTAGATGTAACGCCATATATCAATGTGCCTAGAAATGATCACCGTTGATTTTCTTTTCATTTTTCATCGAAAACCCGGAAGACGTTTCGGCAATGTTTGATAAGAGAGAACACGAGCTGGCGCAATGTGCGTCATTGTCCTTGACAAGCTTGCTTTGAGCATATATATATATATATACACACACATAAAATACGTTCTTTTTCGTTGAATTGTCATGCGATTCGACGATATCCGTGTCGCCGAATGATCAGCTGTATAAACCGTACGAGCGCGCGAAGATCGAGCCGACAAAAGATTCGACGATTGGAGAGTCCCGAAGAAACACATGATGTAACATGGCATTCAACAACAACAATTATTGATCGTTAATATTCGTTTATTGTCTTTTCTCTGTGTTTTTTTGTTCCTTCCTCTATCGTGTATAGCGATTTGCGATATAAGTATGGTATAGGCCTAAGGGTTGAAAAGAACAAACAGAAAGGAAACAGAAAAATGAAATACGTGCACGAAAGGAAGTCGCGAACGATGAGCGACACACGTCCCATCCACACACGCTCTCTACGCTCGTAAATATAAACACACGCCGCTCGCATATCACGCTTAAAAAACTACAAGGCGATAGTAATACATCCGTAAGATTTGATTGAAAAAAAAAGTGATTTTCGACCACAAACGTCGGGATTAAAAAAATACGACACGTGGCCCGAGATAATCCGTAGTGTTGTCAGGGTTTTTTTTTCTATTTTTTTCGCATTTTTTGTTCTTTTCTCGTATTTCCATTACTGTCCATTACGTTGGCGACCGGGGGGGGGGGGGGGGGGGGAGTCTCGGGCTCCCCGAGGAGGGAAGATTTCGAGGATTCAGCCGAGGGACGAAACGATTTTGTCCGAGTCCCTGGAATGAAATCTCTCGCGCTCCTCAAGGGCAAATACAAACGCATTTGTATCTACACATTTCTATCTATTATCGTAATACACATATGTATATATATATATATATTTTTTTTATATATCTATATCGTTCTGTTCGTTTAGCTTTTTTTTCTTACGAACTATCGAGATTGTGGAAGTATTGTCTTTTGTCGTCGCTTCGCGTAATCGCAAGTTGAGGTGAAAACAAAAAAGGGAGAAGAGGAAGAAGAATATAGTTACGAAATTATGCGGAATAATGATGGGGAAGTAAGGCTACTATGGGAAGACGGCGTATCTGTGTATACATGTATAGTATATACGTATGTGTGAGACTCGAAATACTCTACGATTGAGCGAAAACGCAAAAAATAAATGAGATTGAAGTTTGCATCGCTGGAACGCAACGAAAGTTAATTTTCGGAATTTCTTTTCTATCTTTCGATGAATTTCACCTACGAAAATCCTTCAAGCATTTTTTGAAATATTTGTGTAGCAATCTACAATATTAATCTATTAAAAAAAGATCTACCACAATGCTAAGAATATGGAAGATAAATTATATTCAAAAACTCTCGTTGAGTTCCATCGTTGCGAACTTCACCATCGTAAAAATAAACGAAAAATTCTCCACTCCCGATCGTTCTTGGCAGTTTAGCAAAAAGTCCGAGCGCCATTTTCAATCGCAATTTTTTATAGCGATATTTCACGAATTAATTTGTTCCCCTTGTTCATTGAGGTTGAAATTCACTTACAGGAGTACAAGGACGCTGTAAATCGACAAAATCGGCTCAATTATTTTCCATGTGCTCGAAAATTGTCTCCGTACATTTTATCGATCGAAATATTTTTTGGAATTTAATCCATGAATTTGAACGCATCTCATACATTGTACAAATTAATTTCTCGCACGCTGTCGAAGTTTGCATCGTTGGAACGCAACCAACGTTCTTTTTCGCTCTTTTATTATTACAGAAGGCCTCTTTTTCACAAAATTATATCAAAGACCGCTAAATAAATATCTTTAAAAAATGGTTAACGGATTTTCGTACGCAAAATCTGCCAGAAGAAGATCAAAGGAATTCAGAAAAATTAATTTTCGTTGCATCCCATCGATGCAAACTTCGACCTCACTTTCTCGCCCTTGTCCGTGCAGTTCAAAATTCATTCACAAGCGCCCAAGAAATCTGTAAATCACTCAAATCGGTTCCGTTACTTTCGCTCAGCTTGTAAACTCCCAGCGAAAATTTTCATCGATCCCATCTTCCTTGTAACTTTACAAATGAATTTTAACCCTTAAGTAATCGGGGGTCGAATCAACCCCAGCCGTTTTTCGACCTGCGATACCTTCCAGAAATTTTGAGAAAATGGGATATGTTTCTTTATATTAAAAATTACATAAATAACTTTATAAAATGACATAAGTTACTTTATATAAAAAAAAAACCAGAATTGAAAATGCATACTATTTTTTTTCTTCAATTTTTATATTATTTATCGCTCTCCAGAGTGGAGTTGATTACCCCCCCCCCCCCCAATGACTATTACGTCACAATCTGGACGTGTGACTGACAAGGGTTAAAATTCAAAAAAACAAGAAATTAATTCGTACATTTCGAATGTGTACTGCTCCGATCACGGTATTTTTTTTCACCGTCCATCCGCAAGCCATTTGGTCTTTCCGCGAATCCTAAAATCTTCAAGAAACGCGAAAATTGTCACGGAGCTTCGTTCTGTTTGCAAGAATTTACGACGAAAATGGCATCGCACCCGCGTCCCCATACCGGTGCACGGCTCAAATATCAACAGGTATGTTTCTGTGTACGAACGCGGTACGATAAAACGAGTATAAAATGAGGCAAATAGAGTATCAAATTGGGATAATAAAGAACGAACTGGGAGACCAAAAGTGGCGCGGAGTGAGATAATGCTGTGGAGAAAAAGGGAAAGAAAGAGAGAAAGAGAAACGAAGGATATTATGTATATATATATATATATATGTATATATATTTATATGTATATGTATGAAAATGCTTGTATTTAGCGTACACGCCGTCCACCGCTTATCACAAAATTAGAGTCTACGAAGCCTCCACTCTCTCATGTTTCGTAATCAATCTACATGCATATATATATATATATATATATATATATATATATATATATATATATATATGCATACGCATATGTAAATTCGCTAATGTACATGTATATTTATATCAAAGAGCATTAATAATCAAAGACGCTTTCCTACTTTCGATACAATGGCAGTTTCGTCACAAAACAGGAGAAGATGACGAGCGTTACGAAGTTGAAATTTTCGCGTGGCCGAAACAAGCACCGAGCACCCGATTCATGGGGTGCAGGGGACACCTCTTAAAACTTGAAAATCGATGAAAATCGTGGTTAAAAATGAGCCGTGAAAATTCGGTCGCTAATTCTGTTCTTCGAAATGATCAACTTGTTGAGGGCTCGGTGCTCGTCGAGGGCGAGATGAACATTCGGTTCACACACTGGCCTCCCGTTTAAATTGCAGTTTTCCATCTAAACCGGAAACGTCCGGTTACGTGTATATATATATCGCTGAAAAGATCCGTGCGTAAAATTATCGCGAGCTGGGTTATCTTCGTTTACGGCTCTTGGATCTGGTGCTTGTCAGCAGAGATAAATCATCGAAGGTGAAAATCCAGGGTGTTAAAAACAGTGCCTAGTGTTCAAATTCCATTTTCGAGAAATTTAGATTGGAAACTTCAAGTCATGTGTGTGTAACTAGAATTATTCCAGCGTGGTATTGAAATTGTATTTTTTTAAAATTTATATTGAAAATTTCCTGCATATATGTATATTTCCAGTGCGTGTATATATACACACTCACATATATATATATATATATATATATAAGTAGACTGATTCCACCCTAGTATTGAAAATCCATTATTTTTCAACTCAAATTAAGAATTTCCAGTATATATGCATGTTGCGTACATTTGGTCCGCATCGACAAGAACGAATGTTGAAATAAAAAAAAAGAAAAATCCGCGATGAAAATGACAATCGGGCTAAAATAGAAAAAAAAAATGAAAAATGGCAAAGAAAAAGACAAAAAAGTCGTTATTAGGTGGGAAAGGCGACTTCGAGGGCGAATCGAAGGTTATGTACCGCGCCGTGACGCGAGTGATGCTTTCTTCAGTCGCTTCGTTCTCCTCGGACAATCCTCGCACTCGTGCGTTATTTTTTATTCGTATCTACGAGTACAGAAGTTTCGTCGATTCGCGATCGTCGTTGAAATCGTCGACATTGAGTTGCCTGGCTGACGATTCTGACGCGAAGCTACATCCCGGAAGTGTGTGCGCGCGC
Source organism: Ophion costatus (assembly GCA_951751655.1). Classification (NCBI taxonomy): domain Eukaryota; kingdom Metazoa; phylum Arthropoda; class Insecta; order Hymenoptera; family Ichneumonidae; genus Ophion; species Ophion costatus. The sequence continues at coordinate 27,553,542 of OX632365.1, read as the reverse complement.
ACGCGCGGCACGTTCCTGCTCTATGCGGTAGCTTTGCCGGTGAACGATGCGGCGATGTCAGCGACGAGTTGCTTGTAGATAAGCGGATCGATGTTTTTACCAAGTTGATAAAGTACGAACCAATCGCCAATTTGGCAATTTTCGGCAATAGTTTCGACGTCCGTAGGCGAGGAGAGGCGCGATCGCGCCCTGAGCAAAACGAGGCGAAGTTTCGAGCCGACGACGACGGCGGCTCTGTAGGCGAGACTGAGGCCGCTGAGAATGGCGAGTATGATGAACCAAAACCAGAGGAAAACGTAGATCTTCTCATTGACGATGTTGAGGGGGAGGACGCAGAGGCCGTCGAATTTCTGCACGGTACCGGAAGCACCATATTTGTGGAATGTGCATTTGGTTACTTTCGGGAATACTTTGGACATCGGATCGATACGATCCTCGGGTTCCATCTCGGTGAAACGTACGACGTCGGAGCCGTAAGTCGTGAACTCACCGTCGAGGAAAAAATCCATGAAGTATATTTGCCCGACGACATTGACGAAGTTCAAAATTTCACAGAAGAAAAAGCGAAAGGCGTAAAAGTTTTGCGTATGAAGATTCGTGCAGAAGTATTCGACGAGTAATTTGCGACGATCGGATTTGCAGCCTTCGCTTACGACGGGACAATTGAGATCGAGTACGAGCATCTTGATGCGTCCGCCTTCCCAAGTTTTCCACAGGTAGCGCGGCACGTAGAAGAGTATGGCTTGGAAGAACAGCGTGAAGCATACCCACTGATAGTACTTGTGATACTTGATCTCGTCCTCGCCCTCGACGTGCGCCGCTACCCCCGGCTGCACGAGATCGCGGCCGATCACGCCGACGCGATCGGGAATCGTGAAAGTCGAGTATATCCAGCAGTAAGTGTCCATTACGTCCGGCGGTATCTCGTCGACGATACAATCGATCGGATCGCCGATGTATTGTCGCGACGTTACGAGCAACGAGAACGCGATCAGCAGCACCACCGTGGCCTTGTAATGCAAGCGGAAAACATTGTTGTCGATGCACACCGCGTCGAGCTTCAGCAGCCCCTTCACCGAACCGAACACGTCAAACATGGCTGCCCCGCTTTTCTCTTCGCCCCGAAATAAACGATATTCACCCGCGTAATTATCCTGTTTCCTTCAAATGGTGGCTTCCGCTTTCCCGCGGAATACTCTTTGCGCAAGCGCGACAAAAGTTTCAAACAATGTCCACGCGACGCGCGCCACGGACGCTCGCGAATCTACACTACACTGATTCTTTTGTCTCGCTATTTTGCCTGATTTCGGCTTTGTCGAGATACGAAAACGTTTATTTTTCGCTATTTCTCACTCGCGTGTAGTTTTTTCACGTATACGGAAACACGGAACTTTGTTCGGGCTCGTTTGCATACTCGCGTTCTGAATCGTAATGCAACGCGCGGTCCTCTCCTGTCGCACTCTTTGTCTAGCGTGGCTCAATGAACACACGTTGCGCGCGTGTCGTTGATCCCTTTCCGCAGCGACGAACACCTGTTGGCTACGAGGTTTTTTTTACGCACGAATCGTTTGATGGAACGGACGAGCCGACTATACATGGATAATAATTTATCTGTATATATACATGTATAGATATAAATATATATATCTAAGTGTATATGAACATGTACGTGGCAATGTCTCTTGCTTCGATGGACAATCTAATGTTTGTGACGAGGCACGGAAGACGCGCGTACACGGGAGGCGCGCTCGCGTTTGTTTTCTGTATAAGTCTATCGACGCGCAGCCGTTACGGCAAAGCCTGCTCTTTTGGGCTCTTTCTCTTCTACGCTCGGTCTCTTCGTGACGTTGGGGACTGAGAGCGTACCGCGATCGGGGGACCCCTCTCCCCTCTGCCCCCACTGCGCTAACCCCTCTTAAACTTCGGTTTTCTCTCTTTCTCTCTCTTACGACGCTCGTTTTGTTCCTCCCCACTCTTGGGCGCGAAGCGAGAGAGCACCGGTTCTTTCTCTCTCTTTCTCGCTCCGAGCCGCTGAACTGCAGGACGCGGCTGGGCCGCTCTACCCCCACTCCTCGCTGCTCCCCCCACTCTCGACAAGCGACGGTCGACGGCACCGCCGAGTGCGGCGCGCGCGCGCTCAGAGCCTGTCGGGACTCCCGAGCGAGCGCCAGCGTCGCGAGCGCGGCTTCGCAGCTATGCGCGTGCGCAGCGACGATTTCTACCGATGGCTCGATCGAGCTCGGATCGCTCGATCTGTTGCCATGGTAACTGACGCCCGCGGGAGGGGGCAACGTAGCAAACAAAGAGGGGGGCCCCTTCGGCGCTTGGGGTGAGCCTCGAGGTGGGGAAAAACTACTGGCTTCTGGATCTGGAGGATCTCTCGTGTTGTACGCGTTTTACAAGGAGCCTACCGGCAATTCCAGAAGGAATCCCAAGCGACTCTTGCTAATTGAATAATCTCCGTCCCGAGGGCTCTACTCATCGCCTCTGCCATTAGAGGGTAATTGAAGCGGGAGATTTATCGTCGAGATTATTCACCGGAAATCGATTTTTTCTCTGAACGAGCCTGTGAAAGAATATAAGTTTGCAAGATGCTTTTGTTTGGTGATTTATTTAGAGAAAGCGATAGATAGATGCTGTGGGCGAAGATTTCTCAGATGTTCAGTATTTAGGGTCAGAGAAAATCATGTGAGATAACTCTGGTGGAAAACTTGTGAGGTTAGGTCAGTCCTGTAATTGTCCCTAACGGGTTACCGGCTCGTGACCGGAAGAAAGTGGATTTTTGTTTCTGGAACGTGTAGATTTTCAAATTTAAGTTTTTTGCATTAACGAGTACGGTTTGAGTATGTGTTACAATTTTTGTATTTAAAAGTATTTATAATGTGGCTTGGACGAAGAATTTACTAAAATATTGGTTTAAAAAAATGGCCGCAGTTAAAAGTGAAAGTATCGATTATCGATAAAAAAACGCTCTATTTTCGTTGATAAAATCAAAACTACGCAAAAAAAAACAAATCCCTCCTATATGTAAGAAAAGCTTGTAAAATTTGAACTTGGTCGATCGCAAAAGAAACGCATTTTTTAAAACACAAAGGTACATACATTGAAAGCCTTAAAAAAATAAAGAAAAACCAAAACATGGCCGCCGGCAGATGATGTTAAGCAAGTTAACAATAAATACGAGTCGTTGACGATAGTCGATTATCAAAATCGTTTTTTTAACAACGTGGCGACGAAGTGAAACTCGAGCATACAAAATTTATGGAAAAAGTCGTCATTTTTACGTAACTGTTGAGAAATGAAGATCGATGCGAAAAAAGTGAGAACGTCAACGACCTTTAAACGTTTCTCACCGTATCTTCTGTAAATTTGGAAACAATCCATCAAGCGGTTCTCGAGACATCGTGTCCACCGACTTTGAAAGCAGTATTTCGAGAAAGGCGCGTAAGGGATAAGACCACTCAAGGATTTTGGAAAAATCGTTTTTTTTTTACTCAAAAATACTTTGGGGTCATAAAAACAATATGCAATTGGCCCTGTAGCGATTTTTTTTTTAAGTCCAATAGTATTTAGGTCGATAGTAGCTGCACAGTTAGATTCTCTATGGGAGTACGTGGCCGTTTTTTTTTTTAAATTAAATGTAAACGTTTTTTTTATAAACAATTTACTGCTTATTTTTGGGCATAAAATCGATTTATTTCTTTCAAAGTGCGACGTTTTTTCAAAATTTGATTTTAAAAAGCCCTACCTAGTCCCATAGCTAATAATATATAGATTACAATTTTTTATGATTTTTGTTCCAGGTCTTATACTTTACGAGAACACCGTCCTCCCGTGACGCTATTTGTAAAAAAACACGTTTTTCAAGATGGGCTCTGTCGCCGCCATTTTGTATGAAAATTAAAATAATTTTTTTAAATACTTTAATATGTGTTAAATAAACCCTCTCAAAAGAAAGGCTGCTCCTTTTTTCGTACTCCCAAAATAAATTGTAAAGGGCCTTATTTTCTGCCGCTATGGCGTTGTCCCTCAAAGTTTGGAGTATGGTGCTGCCACCGCCCGGTCGACTCTTAGAAGCTGTCCCTCATTCGATTTTGGGAATATTTCAATGAAGTTTCCAGGGAATGTAGCTAAAAGGTGATACCATCGAATAAAAATATTTTAGGAAACTGCACTTTTTCCCCCCACGTACGTAGATGTAACCTGTTGAAAAAAAAATAGCTCATCAAAGCACCCGACCGTGGACTCCTTTGCCTTGACATAGCGCGCGACCATTGTTGCAGCACGCTCTCTCGGAACTGCTCACCCGCGTCGCGATATCCGATACGGCTCAAGTCGAATCTTTAATTAGATATTACTCTATCGTAAACAGATCCGTGAATCAAGTTCATTAGCACGTGATGATAACGAGGAGGCGATTGCGCTACAAGCTCCTATCCGTACGTAAACACACGCGTAATTACGTAGATATAAATATACCTGTGTGTACGCGTGCGCAGACGGGAAGGGCCTTCCGTCACTCGATCCTGTCGCGAAGAGTTTCTCGACGCTTCGTACGGTCGCACGACGGTAACGCACGCAGAAATTCCGCCGGCTTGCCTTCGAGCTCACCTTCGGGCTTACCTTTGTATTTGGGACCTTGCAGGATCTCGCGGAGAGGTCGCCTTCGCCATACGTGAACAAGACCCACCCGCGAACCTCCGCCAGCCTCGAAATAACTTCGCAATTGGCTATGGGACGCTCCAGACCGAGCGGACGGTTCGTACATGCGCCACGGGTGGCGCGAGGATCTGCGGATCAATTCTAACCATGTGGACTGTTTGCAACTAGATTTCTGTGTTTGTACGGTTAGGAAAAATCGATAATAAAAAATTGCCAAAGCCTTATTCGTATTTTTGGATACGTATGCACGGGAATCCATTATTCGAAGAAAAAAAACGACCGAAATGATTATTTTCGCGAGTATTGTTTTTTCCGTAGCTGTAGCGAACATTGTATAATAACGGCGAGGGGTAGGGGGGGCTAGATTAGATTGAGGGGAGATGATTTCAGGAGAGAAAAAAGTTTGATGGTATTCATTTTTTTTTA